>JALCCH010000019.1:0-342967 GCA_023212835.1 Pseudozyma thailandica
CTCTCTCTCTCTCTCTCTCTCTCTCTCTCTCTCTCTCTCTCTCTCTCTCTCTCTCTCTCTCTCTCTCTCTCTCTCTGCCTCCGCTCTTTGTCACGGCAATCACACTTTCTCGTCAGCATACGCAGTACGTTTCCATCTTTGTGCGTCAATTCCATGTCGAACAAGCTCATGCATACATGCACCTTGACGTCGTCGCGAATGCCACACACGCCTCAAGGCTTTGCTGTGGTTGCTGCTGCCTGTTGAAACACGCGTCTGGATTAGAAAAGACCAACACTTGTTGTCTTGTTCGGATAGCTGCCGAAAGCAAGAATATTCAGCAGTCGGAAATCCCGACCCCGCTGCATTTCACAGATTTGGGGATGTGATCATCTTTTGGAGCACTGACCTCATCCTTGCCGTCTCTCTCCATCAATTTGGAACCGATTGCGGCTCATCCTCAGCCTGATCTCGTGATCAGCTCAAGCTCAGTCGCTCGGAAATCGCGATGACATCGATAGGATCAAGCCGACCACAGCTCAAGAGCAAATTCAGCGAATCCTACGAAGCGCTACTTCAGGGCAAGCAACCATGGAATCAAGATAGCTCCTTTCCTGGTTTCGCCACTTCTTCCTCCTTCTCGAACGATGCCACCACACGTCCATCTGTTTCCCGCTCCAAATCGTCAGGCAAATCCAACACTGGGCCCCGCTCACGCTACTTTGCCGATCTTCTTTGTCTGCCCGTTGAAACGCAGTTTGTAGCACATCAGCTCGATGCTATCCCTCCAGAGACGCTGCTTGACGACGACCCGCACAGCAAAGGCGCTTTCATCACGGACAATGTTGGATCACTCTGGAGAGAAGCCATCCGCGTCTGGCGCGAAAGTGACGAGGACGAAGTGCGTAGGAGGAATGCCGTCGACACGCTAGTTGCGCTCTCGTATCCTATCCTCAACAAGCGGTTCTCCAACTACTCGTTTGACATCATCACAATCTTCGCAGGAGGCATGGACGAAGCAGACGACGTCTTTACTTTGCTAGTCGACTCCATTGATGACACTCTACGTGGCGGTAATCTGGCTAGAGTTCGCATACCTTCATCTGTGCGTCATGAAGACGACGATCGCGAAAGCAGTCTCGCACAAGCAAAGGCGAGAGAGTGGATCGATGCTGATGTACAACATCGCGCCCTTCAACTTGGCTTGCTATGGCTTTCCTGTATAGCGCAAACTTCTCTGGCTGCCTACTTTCTTCGACGCGATCTCTTTGTCACTGCTTCCAGCTTCATTTCCACCTCGGCCGGTTCTCGATTCGCCTACGAAGGCGCTGTCTTTCTCGGCTTGCTAGCCACTATTGGGCAAGGTGCTGCTGGCGGTATCTCGCTCAACGTCAGCACATCAAATCCCTATGCTCGGCGATTTCGTGACTGGGTCGATGAAGAATGTATGGCCAAGCTGCTGGTTGCTGCGGCTGCTGCAATGGACCAGAACGTTCAGCTCTACCGCCAAGTCGCCGATGACACACCTCCTACATTAACCGGAAGCATTGCAACCCTTGCCAGTATGCGCTGGATTGTTGGGCTCACCGAGCTCGTCACTTCCCCTACTCCTCCCGCTCCCCCAACCACATCCGAACGCAGAACCTCAGCTTCCTCAACACTCATGGGCGACTTCACCCACCTGCCCTCTCCCACCTGCGTTATCCTACTCCCACTCTTCCTTCTCTCAAGATCCAATCAAGCGTTCACTTCGCTCATCTTGGACACGAGAGACCCGGATCCCGAAGACGGCTCCAAGCAAGCACCCCACGATGATACCCGCGCGAGAGCAACCCGAGACTCTTTCTGCCACTTGGCGTCGCTATCTACCTACCTCGCTACGCATGCTTCTGTCTCTGCACGCTCAGGATCCTACGCCCGCATCTCGCTCCTCTGCCTCCTCGTCTTTCTCTACGACCCACGCGGCAGCCGCAATATGCTCGCAGATACCAAACATGCCGCCCACACCCTCGAGCGCATCCGACTCTGTCGACAGCGAGAGCCAGCGCTTTCATACCCCAGGACCAAACGCACTCGACTCGTCACAGCTGTCCTTGACGCAGCCACATGCTCGCTCCGCTACAACCTCAGCAAGCGCATCGACACAGCATCGTACCTTATTGGCTTGAAGCTCATCCAGCGCGTCGTAGTCCTGTGCTCCGATGAGCGCATTCAACTCGAATACGACTGGCAAGATTGCTGGAATGCCATCCTCGCGCTAGCCTCGTTCCTTGCGGCACGCTTCTCGGAGATCCGATCGAGTCGAGACCTGTCGGAGCTCATCAAGGCTTTGATAGCTACCCTGGACGCAATCTTGCTTCGCTCAGACCACTTCCTCGCGTCCACGAATGAGATCCACCATTTCGTCTACGAGATCGTCAGGTGCTCTCAGACTCTTCGCAAGGCTGTATTGCTGCTCGATCCCTCGACAAAAGATGCGCAATCCGCACAGGGTACGAACGCAGGCTCAATACCCACCCCAGCCAAGCTTTACGCTCAAGTATCTGGATGGAAGAATCTCGAACGAGTCATTCAGGCTGTCGAAGCCAAGATCGCCGAATGGGTCGACCAGAAGCCCAGCTCGCGAAGGAACAAGACGCCAGACATTAATACTATCACGAAGCTCATCGCCAGTATCGATCGCGAGCAGCTGCTCGCTGGCGCCGTAGAGGACAGTCGACACGTCGTGTCGACTCCATCAACTTCTCGCAACAGCACCAACGGGTTAAATGGGGTCATGCACCACGAGCTGGAATGGCTGGATCGCATTCAGGAACAGTGTCTGCCCGAGTTCGTACGTCATGCATGTGCCGACGTTCTACGCATCTTGCCTATCTACTGAGCGACATCCTCACGCAATACAAACACATTTGCTGTCGACCGGCAGAACCCAAATCTTCAACTCATGAGACGAATGAAAATGCATTATCGAGCCGTATGTGATGAGACAGGATAGAATCACTGGAACTTCTGAATGACAACAGCATTGAGCAGACCAGCGTCCTGGAGTGTCTGCGATTCGTCGGTCAAAGGTTTTGGTGGGAAGGACGAATTGAGCACGTAGTTACGCGTCGACATTCCCGGGTTAGCACTGCATGAAAAAGGAAAGAAGCTGTCAGTATCACTCGTCTTTCGAAGGATGTGGACGGCTGGAGAGTTCACGCTTACGCATTGATGTAGCCCCTCACGTCAGCGACCGTGTGATGAGTGTTGAATCGAGCCGTCATCCTCTGTCCATCACCCAGTCGAATCTGAAGTTGTGTAGTGGGCTTGTCTGCATCTACTTCCAAACCTTGACCGCCAGCGCTCGCCGCAGCTGAAGTCGAGGACGAAGACGCCGCTGCTGCCTGTGAGCGCGCTGGAGCTGCAAACGAAGCTGGTGCGGGCGATCCCAGACGATTACCGGATCCGCTGAAAGCCTTCATGGGTGGTGGCTTGTACTTCTCATCTGTGCGTCGGTGGACGTTAACATGCACGCGCTGTCCAAAACGAATGTTGAGCAGGTTCAAAGGTGCATGGCCAGAGTTGATGGCGGCGAGTGTCTGTGCATGCGCAGGGTCATCATAACGCATGAGTTCGCCGTCTTCGATCGAGAATCCATCCTCCCAGAACGTCAAGTTGCGGATGGCCACCTCATCATCGTCCTCCTCATCCTCGTCCTCGTCTTCATCAATAGCTGCAGCTCCGGATCTGTTGCCGAAGCTTCCAGGCATAGAGCTCGAGGAGGACGAAGACTCGGGCTCAGCAGGATCGTTGATGGTCCTTCCTTGCCCTGTGAACGCAAACGATGGGGTGGACGATTTGCCGGACGATTTGGAGCCAGCCGCTTGGAGCTCCTCGGGATGACGCTTGCCCTCCTCAGCAGCACGCTTGAGGATCTCCTGTACCAGATCACCGCCTGCCTGATTCCTGCGACGGCGAGCTTCGGGATTCTCGACGCTGAGACCACTTCTCTCACCGCCAGCATAGTAGTTCATCTCATCATCATCCTCATCATCTTCATCTTCATCGTTGTCGCGGACTCTGCTTCCGCTTGCAGGTCCTTGGCTTGCAGCCTGGAGATCGCGGAAGGTCGAGATGCCGCCTCGGCTACCGCCGCTAGTCGTCGAGCGTGATGGCTGCATTGGCGCGCTTGAAATACCGAAGCCAGCAGAAGAATCTACGGGTTGACCAGAGAGCGTGCGAGGGCCCGTGTAGTTGTCTGGAACGCTAGGTGTCGAAGCTGGCTGGGTCGTGGATTCATCTTCCGCTTCGGCTGCGGGCTCTGATTCGTAGAAGCTCGACATGGCGGTCTGCAGGTCGCCACCTGCAGCTTCGAGGAAGAAGCGAGCACGTTCGGGCGAAGCGCCAGTGATGGCAGAGAATTGCTGAATGCTCTCGTCCATCCTTTCAGGAATCGTTGGTGGTGGAATGAGCGACGGTGGTGATGGTGACGGTGGGGGCCAGGAAGAGCTGAATTGGTTGTTGCAACTGCCAGACACGCAATCACAATTGCGGAAGCCTCACAAGTGGAGGAGGAAAGTGCGGTTAGCGAGCGCAGTCAAGAGCTCCAACTTTGTGGCGCGTGCATGGGCCTTTTTGAAAAGTGCAGACTGTTAACTGCAGCCGGACAGAGAGCTCTGAGCACTCCAGTAAAATTGTGCCTGTCTGCAAGCCCAAAATAATCGATCACGAAGCGGAAGCCAGTTCTCAGCCAAAATTCCAATTTCCAAGCGGAATGACTTGTTTCGGGCGAGAAATCTGAGCGGCATAGTCGAACGGATGCGAAGGTTGTCTTTGAGCGATGGCCTCCAAACTGGATCCAACGCTTCCGAATCTTTAGAATTGGAGTTGCTCCACCGTCTTTTTGGCATCTGATCGTCATCTACAACACTTCTTCCGATATCTGTTCATAAGCGACTTTCGTTGTAGCATCCTTCGCACGCCGACCTATAGCGCGATTGATCAGCGGTCTCGGATTCGACCCTTTACACGACAGCTGCAAACGACTTTCTTTTCGCATCTCAGCACACATATAACAGCCGCCAGGTGCCATACACAACGATGACCGACAAGACCAACGAGCAGGTCGTCACCGAGACCTTCTCGGAACGATCGCCTTTTGCTGATGGAATGACCGCGGGCGCTGCGAGCGCCGGTGCTGGTCTTTTGGTCAGCGCTATTCAGAACTCGATTCAGACTCATAACAAGGGTGCCCTCGGTGTCTTTACTCGAACAGGAAGCACCATTGCTCTCTTCAGTAAGTAGCGCTGCAATTCAGCTACCTGAGCCACGGCGAGACAGCACGACTCTGGTGTATACCGGCTCTGGCACCCCACATAGACCCACAACGGCCTTAACATCTGCTGTGCAAGCTGCATCTCAATAGGCTCTCGCAGACCGAAAGCTGACCTTGTTTCTTTCTATTTGACATGCTGCCAATCTCGACCTTGCATCCAATCCTTAATTCTCGCTCTTAGCTGCCATGGGAGGTATCTTCTCGTACACCGATTCGACTGTTGCCAACTTCCGTCAGAAGGATGATGCTGTCAACGGTGCGCTAGGAGGTTGCGCTGCCGGTGTTGTTCTCGGTGCCGCCGCTCGTTCAGTACCCATGATGTTCGGTGGTTGCGCTGGTCTCGCCGCCTTGATCGGAACCTTTGATGCTGCAGGAAAGTCGCTTCAGGGCACCTATGCTCGTCCATCGCCAAAAGACTTTGCATCCGGTGACCACGACACATCTCACGGCCCAGGGGAGAAGGGCTGGAGGGAAGCACGCGAGGCTCGTCGTCAGAGCTTCTTCAAGGTAAGTTGACGCACACACTCGCGATCAGTCTTGCACGAATGTGCAAGCCTGCACTGTAGATCGTCTGACAGCATTCGAGCTGACCACAAGACCTCTTCCCACAAACATCTCATACCAACCGTCAAACAATACATCAGCAAAAGAAGGAGGATGTCGAGTCCGATGCATAGATCAGGTAGACATTGTCTTGCCTCTGTCCTTTCTATCTTTCTTGAATGCAAACATGTAACATCTGCTTTCGACAGGGGCTGACGGTGCAGCCGATTTGACCATGGTACACACAATCGTGATCTTTTCTCAGTCTCAAACGGAACAGTGGACCTCGGAGCACAGCTTTTTTCGCAAGAACAGATGGAAGGCACAGAGCGGCGCGGAAGGATATGCAGACGTCGGTTGACATTTTCTGGTGATCGTACTTTACAACAATCTAGGAAAGGGAAGCGCCGACAAAGTTCTCGGAGAACAAGACACCCTTGTCGGTCCTGAGCAAACGAGGCTTCTTGTCGGCCTCGGGATCCGCGGCATCTGGCAAGGCACCGACCCAAGCGCATTCCTTGCTTTCGAGGGTGGTGTATCCAGGCTGAATGGCTTCGAAGATCTACGTGTGCAAAGGGGAGAGGTCAAAGAAAGGAGCTTGTCAGTAGATGAAACACTTAAGGGATTTGGCTGAGAAACAGAATTGCAGAACATACCTTCTTCTTGGGGTTGAGAACAGCCTCGGGCTCACGGCCCTCGAAGCCCTCGACGTAAACCTTGTCGCCGACCTGGCTTCCCTCAGGAGGGCAGACAGGCTCGACACCACCATCCTTGCCGTCCTTGTGAGTAGCACAGAGAAGCATACCGTACGACTTGATTCCACGCATCGAGGCGGGCTTCAGGTTGCAAACACCGATCACCATTCGGTTCTGCATCTTCTCGATAGGGACAAAGTGCACGAGACCGCTGAGAATGGTTCGCGGGCCATCAGCCTCACCAAAGTCGACCTTCTCGAGGTAAAGAGCATCGGCGTCAGGGTGTCTCTCGATCGAAACAATCTTGCCAACACGGAGGTCGATCTGCGAAGGGAGGGGACCAGTGGTGTCGGCAGCAGCAGGGGCGGCGCCGCCCTTCTTGCCTCCACCTCCACCACCAGCCTTGGCCTCCTGAAGTGCCTTCTCCTTCTTCTCCTTCTTGGGCTGCTGCTCCTGCTTCTGCTGCTGAGGGGCCTTCTCCTTCTGCCCCTCGGCGGCGACAGCTTCCTTGCTAGCCTTCTTGGCCTTCTTAAGATCCTCAGGCGAGGTACGCTGGATGGCAGGCATGCCCTCGTATGTGGGCTCGAACGATCCGAATCCAAGCTGAGCGGCGCTGGCGGCCTTGCTTACTTGCGGAAGATTGGAGAGGTGGGAGACGTAGCGAGCGACCGAGGGGCTAGCGTGCTGCTCGGCAGGCTGCAGCTTGGAGACAGTGGGATAGATGGAGGCGAAGAGGGCAAGGTCTGCGACGGTAGGCTCGTTGGAAGCGAGGAAGGTGAGGTTGTCGAGCTGCTCGTTGAGCGATTTGAGGCCCTCTGCCGAGACGAGCTGCTGCTCGTCGGACTTGTCGAGCTTCTGAAGCCATTCGTTGGTAGCAGTCTTGGCCTTGTCGTCGGCGCCAAAGATCTGACTCGACTTGCCGGTGAGACCAGCAAGCTTTTCGGCGAGGTCAGTCAATGGCAAAGCAGCGTCGCCCTGGAGCTGCTGGATCGCGCTCTGTGGTAATGACGATGACGACGAGGATGAGGACGAAGGATTCGAGATGGTATGAAGCGATCGCAGATAGCGTTGTGTTGGTCGTCGAGCGACGACAGGGATAGAACGCCAGGAGGAGCGGATAGCCGGAGCGAGGGAAATCTGTTTGGATCAGTCATTTGAGCGAGCTGGGCACAGTATGAAAGGTGAAGCGCCGCCTGTAGAAGCAGGCCTGTAGAATGACTTACCGCATCGTTGGCATACTGCGCATAGGCAGCGGTGATCAGCTGTCTCGCTCGCTGTCCCGACATGATTGCTTGTTACGGTTGTGATGGTGTTGCAAGAAGATCTTGTCGATTCAAGATGCAACGCATGCGAGCCAACTTTCTTTGAGCCGTCCAGAAAGAACGAAGAATTGACACCGCAATAAAAAGATCATCCTCGACCTAACATGAGCGGGAAAAGTCTCAGCATTTGAGCCGGCTTAACATCCTCCAGCGGCCGCGTGGAAAAAAAAGGGTCCACTCAGCGAAGACGATCTGAACGGCCTTGAAGAAAGACCCCTGTTCGGCGTGAAATCAGGCGATGAGTGCAGGACAAGACAAGACATCACAAATGTCAGAAACACACGCATATCCATGTGTGTGTTTGTGTTACGTGAGGCCGATCCAGGCAGAGAAGACTTCTGGTATGTATTTGAAATAGCAGTGCGTGGGGGCAGCGACGCACGCACCTAGACTTCCCCGCTTGCTCAAGCTATCCTCTCGACCAAGCTTCACTTCAGCCGACATCCCTGCTTCCACCGCTTCAATCGCAAAGAGGCCCGGAGAGCAAGACGGTCATCATGTCGTTCGCTGAACCTTCCAGCTCCAGGTCGAAAGATCTTCGGCCAGTCATCCTCATCACTGGCGCCAATGCCGGTGTAGGTTTTGGTATCTGCCAGAGGCTCATTGTACAGCTGTCGTCACCTACACCGAGCGACACTTTACCTATGCACCCGTCACAATACAGCGACCCCACCGTTCAGCCGACACCTACGCCTTTCGCCGCGCCAGACGGATGCACTATCCTTCTCGCATGCCGTAATCCTATCAAGGCCCACAAGGCCAGGCAAGAGCTCAAGCAGCTTTTGAAGTGGATCGAGAACCTCCCTGAGCACGAGGATACGCCCACAGGACCTCCAGAGAGCTGGGTGTTCGCTTTCGATACAAACACCAAGGACGACAAGCTTACGGACCCCGAAACAGAAGATGACATCCGCGATACTCCGCACGAGGATGCCGACCCTGCCCTCGTGGCGCATGCTCAGGAGAACAATGTAAGACGCAGAAGGAAACTCCGCAAAGCTTTGGCGAACGATGACGAGCTGAAGGGTGATGAGAGCATCGAGTCCGAATCGGAGAATGATTTGGCGGAGCCACTTCTGAGCGCATCACCCGGCTCACCCGATCTCGACGCTAGCTTAGAACAGCGAACTAAACGTGCCAACGCCCGCTACCGACGTCGCTTCTGTCAAGGCACTCGCATCGAGTTCGTCCCACTCGACTTGGGAAGCATGGGGAGCGCGCTCGAATGCGCGCGCACTGTTCGCGAGAGGTACTCTCATGTCACTCACGTAGTGCTCAATGCTGGATCATCGGCGTGGACCGGTATGAATTGGTTCCATGCTGTCTGGATGATGATGACACAGTACCGATACGCCGTCACTTGGCCCGCGTACAAAAGGCAGCGAGCAGGAGACATTAGCGACGATGGCTTCGGATGGGTCTGGCAATGCAACGTCGGAGCGCATTGGATCCTCGTTCGCGCGCTTCTGCCTGCGCTGCGTGCTACACCTTACTCGACTCCATCGCGCGTCGTCTGGACCAGTTCAGTGGAAGCTTTCTCCAAGTACTACGACGTTAGTGACTACCAGTGCACTGATGCCGCCAAATCGCCACTTCCCTACGAATCGACCAAGTACCAATGCGAGCTTGCGGCCTTCGGTCTAGACGATGCCCTTCAGACTCGCCGAATGCGTACTCAGCCTGGAACACCGATGGAAGAGCGCCCTTCGATGGGGTTGGGCATGTCACCCGTTGATGAAGGCTCTGCCATGCGCCGAACAGCATCTTCGGCCAGTGGCACCGCTCCTCACGGATTCCTCGGCCTGCCACCTGCATCGCGTGCCCTGCCGGGCCAGCCAGAGCCACGAAGCTTCTTGGCGCACCCAGGTGTCGTGGCATCGAGCATGATGTCCCAATTCGTAGCGTCATGGGTGACCGTCTTTGTGGTCGCAAGCTTCTACATTGCTCGCTTGGTCGGCTCGCCTCATCATCCCATCGACCCTTTCAAGGGTGCTGTCTCAGTCAGCCATGCATGCTTGGCTGCTCAGCCAGACCCGAAGAAGCGTTACGGTAGTCGTACCGACCTATGGGGCCGCGAATACGTCGGAATTGAGACGATCGAGTACTACCGTCCGCAGTTGGGAGGAGCTGGTCCGGGAGTGGGGGCTCGATTGGCATTGGCAGGTATCGATCCCAGCACGATTCAGGGCGATCCAGCCGATTCGGGACGTGTGTTGAGCATGGCACGTGAATACGTCGGTCTTTGCGAAAGGATGGCGCGCCAGGTGTGGCGTGGAGCGCGAAAAGGTGATCTGCCACCTTGGAGCTCGTTGGCCGGTGATGAATTCGTGGTTCAGGAGCACACGGCACAGCCATCAACGGACGCGGATGATGGGCAACAGATCCTGGACACGGAAGATGCGCGGCCGCCTGCATCATCGAAGAATGATGACGTAGCCATCACCACAAAGACGACCACTGTCCCTAGCAGCACGTCTTCCAATGACGACGTGGAGTGGGAGAAGGTGCAATAGCTACCAGGTCCTTCTGCTTGAGGACTTTCGCTTGCACGCGATCTTGGCGTTCCTCATAACGGTCTGAAACGTCTTTGCAAATCGCAATGCAATAGTCATTCAACCGATGGCCCCGTTCAGTGCGTGTTCCTGTTCCTTATCACAGTGGTGTGCATCTCTTTGTGTCCTGCTTTTTGGTCTGGAATCCTAGTTTAGAGAGTCAGCCAGAGAGGCATACTGTAAACAGTAGCTTACAGCGCAAATATTGCGCTTATGTAAGATAGACGGTTGCGTTGCCAATCGAGGCATCCACAAAAATCCTAGACAGATCTAAGAAAATGGAAAAAAAGGGCCAAGAATTTGGTCGCCGAAATTGTGGCGAATAAATTCGGACGGAAAATGAGCAACTTTGTCGGATGCATGTACAGGTGCTTCACTCAACAAGCTCGAAAACATACTCAAGCGTGCAAATGGTTTGAAGCAAAAGCCGATTCAAGCGCATTGTAGCCTCAGCATATCCGAAATGAAGCAAATGCCCATTGTTTGTTGCAGAGGGCACAGGAATTCGGTGCGGATCTCAGACGTGGCAAAGCGCCGCATTGACAGTTAGAGCCTGAATGCGAGTTTTACTGGATACGGCGCGCGTTGGGGAGGCTTGACAGAATTTGCAGGGTTTTCGGTTATGGACCCTGAATGGAAGATTTGCCGGAGAGAAACAAACCCTAAGCATCTTTGCGAGGCCCTCATATCTGGTGCCGAGAATTGCAAAAGCCCGCGACTGAGCCCTGCAGAAGCAATATAGTGATGCCACGGCTGGAGCCCCTGCAAACAAGAGGCGATTGCGGTTATGCCACAACGGCGGACTCCGTGAAACACCGGAAGCTGTACCATAGGTTGAGGTTGCTAGACGCGCAGCATCTAAAACCCGGATTGCCCCTCGAGGGCGTGCAAGGGCAGACGATTCCTTCGGCTGAGCAGGCCCTCGCAGCTCTACCGCCCCAAAGCGTTAAGACAAACCAACGAGGCTGCCACGGTCCTCACGGTGAAAAATCTACGTGAATCACGGTCTGCATCAGGCATCTCGGCTTAAACCAGGCGGAGTGGTACAGTTTCGAAAGCAATCACAGCACTGCCGACAGTCGAAGGGGTGGCGTGGCGGTGTACAGTACCGGGATGTGCCAACGGAATGTAAAGAGTGACTCGAGTTAGGAGCGAGGATGGCGGTCGTCAGAATCTGCATGGAAGGACAGGAAATGTCCGGTAGTTCGATGCTGCATTTCGCTTAGGCAAACTTTCGCTAGCCTTGGTCGAGCGAACCTCAGTCTCTGCGCGCAATGCAATGAAGCCTGGGCGATGATGGACTACAATCAGTCGATGGTACTGATGAGCACGATTCGTGTGTGTAGGAGACTGAATCGGGACCAATCCGAAGCAAGTTTACGATGCTTCGTTTCAAGATTGAGCCCCACCAAAGTCGCTAATTTGGAGGTCTGAGCCTGGGAAAGGTCTGTGTTACGACGTTCGAGCTCGTGACGCCTGACCGAGCGCTGCCCTCGCCGATCGAATACGGTGATTGCAGGAACTGTGGGACTGCGAGCTCGAAGAATCTGCATCCTTCGCAACGACCCAAGGCAGTACTGTGTACAAGACAGCGAGATCGTGCCGGCAAGCCTTCAACCACAGCTTGCGGAAGTCGACGTCGGCATCCGACCACACTCTTGTCCCTGGCTAAGCATCACTGTACTGTACTGCACTTCCTGTTGCTGCACCTGAGGAGCTCATAAGTGGAACAATAGGTCGGTCGAAGCATAAGTCGCTGCTAGCGCGGGAACTCACCATCTCGCTTCCACTGCTGCTCTAATGCCGTACAGGAAAATGAGAAGGGTCTGTTTCGCACAGGGAAGACGGTCGAAATTCAGCCAGAACTTGAGTCCACAATCGAGCAATTTTGAAAAAATGATGAATTTCTCGCTTTTTTCTCCTAACAATGAGCAAGGTTGCAGACAACAGTAGTGGTAAGGTTGCTCAAGGTTGATCAAACCGAGGCTCGCTCCGTGGGAAAACAAGGCGCCCCCTTTCACCATCACTAGCCGCTGCCACACTTTGGCTTTCATTCTTGTGTCACACACACGCACACACACACACACGCACAAATACTCACGCACACAAGCTCTGTAAAGCTTCGAATCGATGAGCTCACTCTGTTTGCATTGCGGCACCTGAACGGTGCCTTTTTCGAGATAACCACGCTAGCACGTTTCTGTGCATCTCTGCTGCAAAGTGCCCCAGATCATTAGGCAGCCAAGACTCGGCAGTCGTAGTGTGTAGCACGGCTGGGGTTCTGCAGAAGCCGTCTCCTCTGTTCTCATGCGACAACCTGCAGTAGCACAGTACAGTAGTTACACTTTTTCACTCGACCTTCCGTTCCCGTCGAGCTCTACTGCCGACTGCCCCTGCGGCTGCTGCAGGCCCAAAGTCCAGCCCTCGTTCCCGTTTTGTGTTTTTGACTGCTAACTTGACCAATCTCAGCTGTCTCGCTTCACCGGCTTTGCACAATTGAGAAAGCGCACGTCCAGACTCTGCACTTGGCAGCTTGTCCATGAACCTCGATTCGGAGTCCCTCTGAGGCCGTCGTACCTTTTTCGTTTCCCCATCATCAACCTGGTCAGACCTCTACAGATTGGAAACACAGGGTAGCGCTGCACTGTGTGCTTCCATACTACTCGCACGTCGCAGCTCAAGGAATCTGCCCCATTCTCTCACCCACTGCGTATTTCCGATTTCCTTGCCCTTACCGCCTTCGACTGTATGATCTGCGGCACCTTTACGCTCTGTCTTCTAGTCCATTCCTTACTCTAGTTTTCTTTTCAGGGCTCAGCATCACACTCTACCATACCATCACGACTCTTCCCTTCTCTCTGCCAGCAGCTGCCACAGCCCATCGTCTAGCCCTCCTCCTCAACCTTGAATTGCCACAATCTTCATCCGCTCCGCACCACCTTTTGTTGATCGCGCCTGTTCGTCGATCCATTGCCTCCCATTCACCGATAAGTTAAAGCCGCAAACCCGAACCAACATCGTCTTATCCAGTCATCCGACCATCTCATCTGGTCATCGAACGATTCGTCGCATCAGCCCGTCAACCCCTACAACCATCCAGCTTAGCATCAAGTTTCGAACGCTTAACACAGAGCTTATTGATTCGCATACACCGTCCATCTCCGACATCCTAAACTCATTTCGTTTCAATTCCCACACCGTCGTCTGCAAATAGCAAAGCAAAGCTGTCTTTCCGTCATGCAGCAACCCGCAATGGTAGCGCCGCTGCCTTTTGGCCGTCGTCCATCCGCATCCTTCCAGACCGACTTGTCTGGCGGTGCTGATGCTCGCTTCAGCGCTGCTCACGCATTTGCAACTGACCATCATCAACACGCACAACGAAACCTCTCGCATCCGTCCGCAGATCTAGCCTCCAACTATCACTACACTTCAGGCCGAGCTCCCACTGGCCACCAAATCCCATTTGAGGGCGCCGCCAACATCCCATCCTGGTTGTACACTACTTCCCAGCAGGCATCCGCCAACAACGTGGTAGAAGCTGCCCTGCCCTTCCAATTCGACCAATTCGCTCAACATGGCCCCACCTCTGTACCCAATGACCTCGTCGCTTCTTCAGCACCATCTCTGTCGGCGAACGTGAAGGCCACAGCCTCGTCTACCGGCCCCCTGGGTCTCAAAGCGTCGTCTTATAGCCCACCCAATGCACCACCTTTCTCCGTGGTCGCGCCCGGTCACTCCGTCTCCTCCTCTGCTCTGGACGCCTCGCATACGCTCGCATCCGCCGTGGCGCCACCCATGGTTCACAGGCGTGTCAGCGATGAAAGCGCTGAGTCCTTTGCTCTGTCGGCGCATCCTACCATCGACGCCAGCTCCTCTCTTGTCAACATGCCCCTACAAGCTGCTGTTCGCCCTGCTCCGGGGTCTGTCGGCCTTGCAGACTCCATCTCGCCCAACTCCTCAGAACGCATGTCTGGCAGTCCCGAAACGGTCAATGCGGCCCGCCCATACCCATCCTACAATCCCGCCGCCGGTCCACCTGGTGGTATGATCATGGGTTCGTCTATGTCAGCGTCTGTGCTCGATTCTATCGACTCCTGGCTTGCTCCCGCTTCATCCGCCCCAGCGCCCTCCGTGCCCGCAGTCTCGCACCCTCCAACGCTCACCAACGCAGCGCGCAATTCGCCCACGGGCGCGTCCGCGACCAGCAGCGCCCCCTCTTCGTCGCGTGCTGCGCTCAATGCCAACGCCAGCTTCCATCCTGGCTCTTCCTCCGCCAGTACTTCGGCGGCAGGCTCGGTAGCCTTCAAGACCAGCATCGAGAGGCGCGAGCGAAACAAGGCTTCCCAACGCGAATCCCGTAAGCGTAAGCAGGATCGAATGGAGACGCTTGAAAGCGAAAATGCCGCCCTCAGGAAGGCGCTCGCCGACATGAAGAAGTTCGGCCAGGCTCTGTCCAACGGTGCTGGTATCCGTGGCGAAGACGGAGCCGAGATCGAGCCAATTCAGATGACCAAATTTACAGGTGCCTTCCACCTCGATCTGATCGAAACGCATCTCGAAGATGACACAGTCGACGCTCAGTGGAAAGGCATCGTTGGTAATCGCTTCCCCGCCCAAGCCTCCTCAGCCGAAGAGTGCGAAGGTCACGCTCCAGCTTCCGGCTCTTCGGGGTCTGACTCGGACGAGGAGAACAACAATGAAGGGACAGGGTCCCGTCCCGCACGCGTTACTTCCGGTGTCAAGGCGGAGGCAGACTCGGTGTCATCTGGCAACGCTACCGCAGAGCAATCGCAACCCAATAGTCAGAGGGTCAAGAAGGCCATGTGGGAGATCTCGCTCAACCAGAAGCGACAAAAGGCAGCGCAAAGCTTCCCCTCCATGGTGGCAGTCCCCGAGCTAGTGCTTTACAAGGTGTGCCGTCTCTACTTTAGCACCTTGTTGCCCTTCACCACCAAGCTCAAATCTGGCATTGTCAACCTTCGGGCTGCGCGCGAAGTTCCCAGCTTCATTGGTGGCTACGATGATCTGCCTCGTTTCCCTGGCGATCCTTCTTTTGGCGTTTCGGAATTGTATCTGCCCAAGAATCTCATGCCCACAGAGATGCAGCTGCGAATTGGATTCCACCCTGTCGAGATTGCTGTCATGCCGTATCCAAAGATGCGCGACCGCGTTTTGACGATTCTGAGCGCGTTTCAAGCAATGGACGAGCTGGCACAAGAAGAGGAGAACGCCGCCCGATTCAGCGAGCAGCAATCGAGCGACGAGTCGTCATCGAGCGATGACGACGTGGTGCCACCACTGCAGAGTCAGAGCGGCACTGAGCTCGATGAAGCCGACATCCGCAAACGTATTGCGCTGGTGACCAACATGTCGTCTTGGCAGCCCAAGGATTACCAAGGAGCGGTAGTAATGCCAGACAAAAGCCGAATCTACCAGTACGGCTTCCTGGAGAAGCCGAGAGGTGCTCACCGTCTGAACAAGCCAGCACAACAATGGTTGGACCTGTTCTTCCTGGAGCTTGTCCAGACCTTGCGAGTGTGGTCGCCTGCAGGCGATGTGTTCGATGGCGAATGCTTCGAATTCAAGGAGAGCTTCTTCCGCAAGTATCCTTACATTGCTGATGGCGAGATGCTGCGCGCAACCAACCGGTGGCGAAGGTCAAGGGGCGAAGATCCGATCCGCCTTTGATGCCGTTCATCCATACATCCGCGTTGTCCTCATCCTGAAGAAAGCATACCAGACCGTGGCACACACTGCCACCAGACGTCCGCCTTTCTCCTGCCTACATTTTTCTCTCTAATATAGATATCCACAAATTTTCTCAAGGTTCTCTTCGTATCATGTTACCAATTTTGTCTCTGTCTCATAGCGTTCTGTATACAATCCTCATTGTGACCCACCTTACTGACGGTTTGCTGTCTCAGCTGGCTACGCATCTGGCATTGGGTCGCGCATCGTCCCGGGTTTCTTCCCTCGCTTCTTACTCTCACCAAGGTCACAGCTTCTGCACCGCTTGTACTCGCCCTCGAAAGAATTGGAATAATCGACGTCGTTTCACTACACAGTCCGCTGGCGTCTGTGCGATGCCCGGTTGAGAAGGCTTGTAGCCGTGTGTACAGTCTGATGGGCACGCAAATGGGTTCAGATATTGATCATGCATAGCATAGCCACTAGCCTTGGACTGGCCATCTGATCTATGTGAAGTCGACCACAAGCAGCTCGGTCAGACGTGCTCGTCCGGAAATTCTACGAGAGGGCAGGAGGAAACGGCGGATTCAAAGACGGGACTGCCACTCTCCCTCCGGCGCTCCTATCTTAAGCGAATTCGCTCTGCAACGCTGTGACGCGTGCATGCGTGCATGCGTCGAGAAGGTTGAGGAGACCAACACTCACACTTTCAAAGTCCTGCTGCCAAAATGCAGATTTAGGCGAATTTCAGCGTGGAATTTAGGGGCAGCCAAATTTGGACCAAATCAGACTGCGAATACGGCAGTCAGGATGTCGATCAACACATTTACATCTTTGGCTGCTGCATACGGCGTTGAAGGTTCAAAAAAACACTGCCCGCTCCATGCAGGCTCGGAATTGGCCCAAGCCTCATCACATTCTTCCAAGAGCCCCAAAGACCAGATGCATGTAACTGGTTTTGTACAACAGCCCCTGCTCCACTACGTCCTCTGCTGGTCTCCGTAACTCCTGCGTCTAGCCTTCCGAAAGTTAGCCAAAGAATCGTAGCCAGAGCTTTCCCTTGCTTCCCAACTACCACGTATAGATCCGCTTTCATTCGCTACTTGCTTCCTTTATCGTTCCGCTGGCGGCACGTCTGGACATTCTCTACATCGACATCGTGACAACATAATCGCTGTTCACGAGAAGATTGCTCAAGACTCCACACCGCACTCAAGGCAAGATGTCGACCTCTAACATTGATGTTGCGAGCCTCAAGCAAAAGTACGAGGAGGCCGGTCAGTCTCACCTGTTTGCCTTCTGGGACACCCTCGACTCCGAGCAGCAAGCACAGCTCGCCGAACAGCTCGATGAGCTTGACGTCTCGCGTGTCAACCAGGTCTTCAAGACCGCCATCAAGGCTGATGAAGAGGCAAGGGCCGGAAAGTCCCATGATGTGCAGCCACCTCCTCCCTCCTCTGTGGAGAACACCATCGAAGGCGAGGCAGACCCTGCCAAGGTCCAGCACTTCCGTACGGTCGGTCTTGACGCAATTGCCCAGGGTCAGGTCGGTGTGTTGCTGATGGCCGGCGGTCAGGGTACCCGTCTCGGTTCCAGCGCTCCCAAGGGCTGCTACGATATCGGTCTTCCTTCCCACAAGAGCCTCTTCCAGATTCAAGCAGAGCGAATCCTTCGACTCCAAAAGCTTGCCGCGGAACACGCCTCGTCCTCCTCCTCTACCGCCTCGGTTGTCATTCCCTGGTACATCATGACATCAGGACCCACACGCAAGGACACGGAGGCCTTCTTCGCTCAGCACAAGTACTTCGGGCTCGAGCAGCAGAACATCATCTTCTTCGAGCAAGGTACCCTTCCATGCCTGTCGCTGGAAGGCAAGATCCTGCTCGAGACACCCAGCAAGGTGGCCACCGCTCCAGATGGCAACGGCGGTCTCTACCGTGCTCTTCGAACCCCATATAACAAGGGTCAGCCAGAAACGGTCGTCTCTGACCTCGAGAAGCGTGGCATCAAGTACCTCCACGCCTACGGTGTCGACAACTGCCTCGTCAAGGTCGGTGATCCCGTCTTCCTCGGTGTCTGCCTCGAGCAGGGTGTCCAGGCTGGTGTCAAGGTCGTCAAGAAGGAGAACCCCAAGGAGTCGGTCGGCGTTGTCGCCCTTCGCGATGGCAAATTTGGCGTCGTCGAGTATTCGGAGATCCCCGAAGCTTTGAGTGAGGCAAGAGACGCCAACGGCGAGCTCTCCTTCCGAGCCGCCAACATTGTCAACCATTTCTACACCACCAAGTTCTTGGCAGATGATGTGCCCGCATTCGAGCCGGAGATGGCCTTCCACATTGCGCGCAAAAAGATCCCTACCGTCGATCTTTCTTCTGGTCAGCCCATCAAACCCTCTGCTCCCAACGGCATGAAGCTTGAACTTTTTGTCTTTGACGTCTTCCCCTTCTGCGGTGACAAGCTTGCCGTCCACGAGGTTGCCAGGCAGGAGGAGTTCAGTCCACTCAAGAATGCTAAGGGGACTGGTGTTGACGATCAGGACACTTCTCGTCGCGATCTTCTCGCCCAGCAGAGCAGATGGCTTGCAGCGGCAGGCGCAAAGGTCGAGCAGGGCGTCGAGGTCGAGCTCAGCCCCCTCGTCACGTATAGCGGAGAGGGTCTTGAGAAATTTGCAGGGCAGACCATTTCGCAATCTGGCAACATTGAGCCCTAGGAGAGCGAGAGTGATGATCTTCAACTATAATAGCACGTTATGCATTGCAATGTTCTTTAAGTGAAGGCAGGACTGCACTGCCAGTTTGTGTGTGCGCGTATGTCCAATGAATGACGCTATCGCCGTGACGTTGTGCATTTTACTCAACGAGATCTGATACCCTCCTAGACCCAAACGTACCCAGTACTCACCTTCGCAATGCGCAAGACCACCAAATCCTATCAAATCACACTTAGCCACCGCCACTGCTCAACCCTGCCTGACCTTCAACTTCAATCGATCCTCGAACCTTGAACCTCGACTCACGACACACTGTTCTGACCAGCTCAAATAGCTGCAAAAGTGTATTATGGAAAAGGGTCCCAAAACGAGCCGACAAATGTGCCCGGCCTTTTTTGTGTTGTTTGAATTTTTGGGGGGGAAAGTGGGGCGAGATGATTGTATACAAAGAACACCGCACAGATGTGCAACGGTCACGAGAATGATGATGATGGTGATGATCATGTGCTGACCGAATACCAAGGATGAGTAAAAGGTGGAATGAAAGCGCCTTGCCTTCTCGTAGGAGTGACATACAACAAAGGACCGGGTGTAAATGTGTGAATGCAACTAAAAGAGAAAAGGTGGCGTGTAAGAAGGGTGTTCCAAGAAAGAAAGACGCCCACCCATATTCACCCAACCCATAAACCTCGTATCGATCAACACTGTAGATTTTGCGTCACGCAGCAAGATGATTGGGAATGCGGCTAACGTGACGAGAACAAGGTGGATCAAGTTGGAGAAAGAAGAAACGCTTAGTTGGCGTGGAGGAGCTGGAGGAACTCCTGGGCAATGGGCTTCTTGGCCTCCTTCTTGATGCCGGACTTCTTCTGGGCCTGGTTGCGGATCTCGGAGCGGATAGCAGCCTGGGCGTAAGGGTTGAGGCGGTAAAGAACAGCGCGGTTCTTGAGGGGGTTCTTGCGCTGGGTGAAGGGGCGGATGGTCTTGGCGGGGCCCTTGGCACGAACAACGGACTGGATCTCGTCCGAGTTGATGATGCGGGTAACGTCAGTGTTGGCAATCTTGGCCTTGGGGAGGGTGAAGCCAGACTTGGCAGCGAAGACCTCGTCGAGGCGGCCGAAGGCGGACTGGGTGAAGATGACGAAACGGCCAAGGTGTCCTCCGGGGGCGAGCTGGAGGATGTTGAGGCGCTCAACGGAGCAGAGCTCAACACCGGGGACGTTGCGGAAGGCCTTGACGATACCGGCGTCCCTGTTGTAGATGACAAGGGGACCACGGCGCTGGGTGTGGCGACGGTTGCGGAGCTTGCCAACACCGGCACGGATCTTGCGCGAGTTGGAAACCTTGGCAACGTCGTTGAAGGCGTTGACGGACTTGAGGAGAGCGATGGCCTCCTTGGTCTTGGTCAAGCTCTCGGCGGCGTCAGCAACGACGAGGGGGATCTCCTCGAGCTCCTCGACGCGGTGACCGCGGGCGAGGACGAGCGAAGAGACCGCAGTGGCAGCCAGAGCAGAGGCGGTAGCGTAACGCTTCTGGTTCTGGTTGGTCTTGATGAACCATCGGCGCCAGAGCTTGGTGGGGGCGAACATGTGACCACCACGGACCATGTTACCGAAAGCGGCCTGGCCGGAACGGTGAGTACCACCACCGCCGACACGGGGGATACGGGCAACGGCACGACCGGTACCCCAGGACTCAGCCGAGGTCTGGTGACCAGCCTTGCTCGAGACGGCGTAAGGCTGACGCTTGTTCTTGGCAACGTTGGTGTGAACGAGCTGAACAACGTCAGGTCGGATGGGGGCAGTGAAGACTGCGGGAAGGGGGAGCGAGCCCGAGGCCGCGCCATCGAGGCCCCTCACGTTAACGGCTGTTGATAAGTAGCAAAAGTGAGATGTCGAAAATGTCAATAGATTGCTCGTCGTTTTGTCAAGAGCAAAGGGCAGCTGAGCATCAGGAGCATCAAGAGCGCCAGTCCGGCGTTGTTGGTCTTTGTCGTTGTTGATAGAGAGGCGACGTCATCATAACAAGTGAAGGTCGGATCGGCCAATTGCTGGCTTGTCGTGGGTCAGATAGCGGGTCGTCCTGAGCAGAAGACAGAAACTCCTGTACCCTCTCTTCGCTTCCGGTGCTTCGACGTCTAGTGATTCCTTTTCTGTCGTTGAACTGAAGGACTCTGTCAACCGTGAATTGATCTGAATAGCCAATCTAGAAGTTCCTCCTCTTCCTACAGTGGAACGTCGTCTCGATTTCCTTCCGCATGCAATGACGAGCTGCTGACGAGGCTGAACGAGCGACCGATGCTGAATGTACTCGTTGAGCATCATGTCGCTTCTGAGGCTTATATATTTCTGCGTCCGTTGACGGACGATGTTGACTAGATGTGCTGTTATGCGAGTGATGCTGGCCTCTCTGTGTTGGTGGTGCGCTGGACTGATGCTCGTATGATGTATGATACGTGTCGGTGCTGCTGTTGCCATAGAGTCGTATAGGATACCTACTGGGTCTAGCAGCCATTTTCGATATCTTGAAGGGAATGGTTGGTGGATGACTACAGGAAGGATGATGACGGCGAGCTTCGAGTAGCCAACTTGCTTTCCCAGACTTGGAGATCTTTGCCTGCCACACTCAACACCCAGAGACTGGCTCTGCTGTTGTAATTTTGTCCACTCGACTGGCTGGGCTTGCAAACGGCGGTCTTTGGATCCTCGACACCTAGCCAATTTTAGCCCAAAAACTCAATGTTACGGCTGCCGCCTGTCTGTGAAGCGAGAAGCTGCCGTTGCTGAATTCCGAGAATTTTGCCCCTTCGAGCATAGTTGAGTGTCTGTCCGGCACGTGACCTGGCAAGCTCGGCCGTAGGTCATTTCCACTGTCTTTGCGCCTTACGTTTTCTCTCGTCGAAATTTCAACTCGGTGCCGCCTATTTCGCCTTGTCCTCGAAGATTCAGGGTGAGAGCTGCGTGCAAGCAAGTCAGGCCAGGCCAGCGATTTGGCCGTTCTTCGAACTCGACCGGCCAGAGAGCTTGCAATCGTGAGAAGCGAGAGACTGAGGCCAGGTCCAGATCGATTCGCGCTGCGCACGCTGCTGCTGCGTCCGAAGCGCGTTCGTCATCACTTGTCTTTGCTCCCTCCATCTCTCGTACCTTCAAGATATCACATTCATACATTCGACAAGATGACTTTCGCAACTTTGTGGTACAGCCACCCCCGAAAGTTCGGCAAGGGCTCCCGACAGTGGTGAGTATCAGCTACGCCTTGCAAGCACATCCGCACACCGACACAGCCGACAAACACGACTACAGAGCACACCGACATCATCCACACCAAACATACCCTACGAATGAGAATGAAACGCCGTTCAGTCAGGAGCAGCAGCACATGAAGCATGCTGGAGAACAGCCGGGCTACCATCGACAAGAACATACCAGCATCGGACTACAGGCATTGACAGCATATCAGCAAATGATAGACGGTTGGACTCGGAGATCAGCAGTGGTGCTTAGGATTTCGCAGGAAAGTCTGCCTTCATAGGAGATGGAAGACATCGTATGCAGACACCAACATCCAAGGCAACGTATTCGAAGATGCTCAGTTGGGGGAGCAGGTTGGCAGGCTAAGCTGAAAGGCAAAGACAGCATGATGGTCCCTCGCTTGTTAAGCAGACCGTCCAATCTTGATGCGGAAGGAGGTCTCGCTACAGATGTCGCAAGACGTCGAATTTGCATGCGTATCTTCATCAAAAGCAACGGTCCAAACAGCAGTATCGGCACCGACGGTGATCATCATCGCCGCTAGAGACACAAACGCAGGTGCAGGGATCTTTGAAAATGGAGGCGGAGCAGTGCTGGTCGGAACTTTTGATGGACTCAAATCGGTCCCCAAGCGTATTTCAGATAGGCAGCTTGAGTTGCCGATCGGTCGGTAGAGTCGAGTATTGGCGCTTGGAATGGGAACTCCAGCAGATCTGCTATACTGTCTCATCGATTGTCACAATCCACACTTCTTTGGGGCGACTTCAGCAACACATTCGCCAATCGCCAGTCTTTCCTAACATGCCGTCATTGCTCTCGACATGGCGTCTTTAGTCGGCTGTTCTGGATTGTCATGCAGCATCTCGCGACTCGCCTCGTTACTGTATACTGACTTCAGATCTTCTACATCTCGCTTTCTTCCATGTACAAAAGCCGTGTCTGCGGTAACCAGGGCGGTATCATCCGCAAGTACGGCCTCGACATCTGCCGTCAGTGCTTCCGTGAGCGCGCTGACCAGATCGGCTTCCACAAGTACCGTTAAAGTGGATTCCGACCCTGTTCAACACGCACTCCTCCCTATTTACCATCATGCATTCAAAAAGTCTCAACCAGAGATCCCCGCTTTCCCTGTTCGCGCGGTCGAGCGAACTCTAGGTCTAGGTAACATCATTCTACTAGACCTGATGGCCCGATGCTTGCGACTTGCTTCATCGTAGCCATTTGGTTGATTCCGTACGCGGCCCGAGCTAGCACTACCATTTTCCCTCTCCGCTCATGTCACATACGTAGTCTTCATCCGCTATACATAGCAACCCAAAAACATTCTTCGGTCCTTAACCAAACTTGTGCAAGTTGATGAGAAGAGTGTCGCGTGTCTAGAATCCGCATCAACCTTGAGAACACTACTGCTCCATAAGTGCCCCGATGCTGCTTCGTCTGTGATGCCCGAAACGTACTTTCCAGCCGGACGTCGGCGATTCACCGACGAACAGCTTGATCATTGCCGGAACTCGACACCAAGTACGGGGCGCGTTACCAGATGGGATGCGAGAACAGCGTCGATGTTATATTCCGTATCCCGATTGAGAATCTTTTGTGAGCAATCGAGCCGATCAGTGAAATGGGTCTTGTAGTGTCGATATAACACCTAACCTTTCCTTCATCGGGCGGAAATTCGGACGCGGTCATTTGCGGAATTGAGCTTGAACGAGTCCGAACTTGGCTTGTGTCGAGCAAAGCCGATGTTTCAATTGCACGAATGCTGATTGGACCCAGTGAGCCCAAGAGCTCAATCATGCACGCTTGCTGCACGCGTCGCCGCCGAGGAGCCAAACTCAAGGTGATCACCTTGAGCGAGCGACCCGGACCACATTGTGTTTCAATACGAGTAGCCTGTTGCAATGACCTTGTCAAAGGGATAGTCTGCATTTCGAACAAATGGGATCGGCATCATCTCCCTTGTGATCATGATAGCCAAGGTCTACAACAAGTATGGGCTCGTCCATGCATGTGTTCAAGGTACAAGTTCGAGGAGGAGGGCTTGCGGCAGGTTAGCGAGCCATCTTTCGCTTTTCACGGATCTCGCCGGCCGGTCAAATCGACTCTTGTTCTGTCCTTCTCGATCGTCTCTCTGCGCCGACCCGAGACTTGGACATCACCAAGGCAGTTCCACCTTCGATCGGCCCTCAGCTACATCCGCTCTGCTCCCAATCATGTCGTCGTTCATCACAACACATAGCCAGTATCAAGTAGAAGGCTGGGTTGGAGTCTCGATTTCGGTCGAACCAGTGCAGTGGTTGAGATGTGATTTTTTGGCTGCCGAGTACAGTTAGTATCGGTCGAAATTATGAGGAATTATAGAGGCTGCAGAGGCACTTGAAGAGGTGCATTGGAAAGGATGCGGTCTTGGAAGATTTTGAATTGGGTAAAGTCTTTTTACATTTCAAAGGTTGCAATTCAACCAACACACTCAGCGCGCTCGTGGCGCAGCTTCAGCTACCGAACTTGATCTGAAAAGCATGCGTGTTGATTGGACCGTGCTCGACTGTGACCGTCTTTGAGACCGACCAACCAACGCTACAGTACTCTCGGGCTGCAATTGCCGTCACAGACCGGCCAAAGACCTGCCAGCGTCGTGGAATTTCTCACTATTTCTCTGTTGTCCCTTCTCTCCGCAGTCTGGAATCAGCTTGTGAATCAGCGAAAACCGCATCTCTTGTGCGCTGTGTGACTGCGCCTGAACCCTAGTGACCCCACCACTTGCCCGATCTTCATGCCTCTTGCTGCCTCTTCTTTCTTTTCTTTCCCCTAGGAAAAAGTGAATGAAAACGCGCGCTGCTAGCGGGCTGGATGAATTTCGAGCAAGGAAGCACCAAGGCTCTACCGGACGTTTCCCCCGCTCAATTTCGTCGCTATTCGGCTGTTTTCGCGTGTAAACTTGGCTTGTGCTAGTTGTGAGTGTGGGTCTGCTTCGACCTTTCCCCCTCGTTCGTCCGCGCATCCCGTCACCGTCGCATCTGCTTGAATTCTCTTCTTCCGTGATACTAGTGCTCCCCTCCTTCTTTCCTCTCACTACCACCTCTCATCCTATCTTTTTTCCCTTCACTTGCACTCTCAGGTGAAAGCAGGGTAGCTGGTATACAACATGCTTCCCGTTCGAGCACTCCGTACCTCGTCCCTCAGGGCGGCCGCCCAGGCCCCCCTTTCTAGGGGCTATGCCACTTCCAGCGAGATCCCCGCCTCGTTCTTCGACAAGAAGGTCGAGATGTCCGTCGTCGAGAAGGGCAAGGGTTACTACATCAACTACAAGCGTATCGAGGACAACCTCAAGGTCGTTCGATCTCGGTAAGTATCAATCTCTTTCATGGCTTGCGAATGGGCACACTTTGATTAGGCAGCACACTTTGCCAGGACAACCGACAGTGCCATTGTTGTTCGTTAGCCTATACAAGTGATGTATTGGTCATCGGCCGGTGCCGCAGACGACTATGGAGTCGGACGAGTTGTAGCGCAGAAAAGGGAGGACAAGGCAAGCTAGCGATTTGGTTGCGCGCGACTACCTTCGCAGTCTATCTTTCAGGGGCTCTGCAAGTCCGATTGCTCCTCTTTGGCGTTGGCTCAGTGCCGTCTTGGCTCGAAATCGCTCATTGCGGCAGCGTTTTGCACAAGTGTCAATGAGCACTCGCAAAATCCTACGTCGCGAGCCGGGGTTTCGCTTGACTTCTTGACTTGAGCGGTTCATTTCAAGCATTTCTGTAGAACCTTCAACTGACGATGCCTTCCGCTCTTTTTCTCTCTGAACACAGCCTCAACCGCCCCCTTTCGCTCGCCGAGAAGATCGTTTACGGTCACTTGGACAACCCCCACGAGCAGGAAATCAGCCGTGGTAACTCTTACCTCAAGCTCCGCCCTGACCGTGTTGCTTGCCAGGATGCCACCGCCCAGATGGCTCTCCTCCAGTTCATGTCCGCTGGTCTCCCCACCGTCGCTGTCCCCACCACCGTCCACTGTGATCACCTTATCGAGGCCCAGGTCGGTGGTGCCAAGGATTTGGCTCGCGCTATCGAGATCAACAAGGAGGTCTACGATTTCCTTGCCACTGCTACTGCCAAGTACGGCATCGGCTTCTGGAAGCCCGGTTCCGGTATCATCCACCAGATCATCCTCGAAAACTACGCCTTCCCCGGTGGTCTCATGATTGGTACCGACTCGCACACCCCTAACGCCGGTGGTCTCGGTATGATTGCCTGCGGTGTCGGCGGTGCCGACGCTGTCGACGTCATGGCTGACATCCCCTGGGAGCTCAAAGCCCCCAAGGTCATCGGTGTCGAGCTCAAGGGCAAGCTCTCGGGCTGGACCACCCCTAAGGATGTTATCCTTAAGGTCGCTGGTGAGCTCACCGTCAAGGGTGGTACCGGTGCCATCATCGAGTACAAGGGTGACGGTGTCAACTCGCTCTCGTGCACTGGTATGGCTACGGTCTGCAACATGGGTGCCGAGATTGGTGCCACCACCTCCGTCTTCCCCTACAACGAGCGCATGGGCGACTACCTCCGCGCTACCAACCGTTCCGAGATTGCCGACCTTGCCAAGGGCTTCCAGTCCAACCTCACCGCCGATGCCAACGCCGAGTACGACTCGCACATCGAGATCAACCTCGACACCCTCGAGCCCCACATCAACGGTCCCTTCACCCCCGATCTTGCCACCCCCCTCTCCAAGTTCGCTGAGGAGGTCAAGAAGAACGACTGGCCCGAGGAACTCAAGGTTTCGCTCATCGGCTCGTGCACCAACTCCTCGTACGAGGACATGAGCCGTTCCGCCTCGATCGCCGAGGAGGCTGCTGCCCACGGCCTCAAGGTCAAGTCTGCCTTCACCATCACCCCCGGTTCCGAGCAGATCCGTGCCACCATCGAGCGTGACGGCCAGATGGCCGCCCTCGAGAAGGCCGGCGGTATGGTCCTTGCCAACGCCTGTGGTCCTTGCATTGGTCAGTGGGACCGTAAGGACATCAAGAAGGGTGACAAGAACTCCATCATCACCTCTTACAACCGTAACTTCACTGGCCGTAACGACGCCAACCCCGCTACCCACGCATTCGTCGCTTCGCCCGACCTCGTCACCGCCATGGCTTTCGCTGGTCGCCTCACCTTCAACCCCATGACCGACAGCCTCAAGGGTGCTGACGGCAAGGAGTTCAAGTTCACTGCCCCCAGCGGTAAGGAGCTTCCTCCCCGCGGCTACGACGCCGGTGAGAACACCTACCAAGACCCTCCCAAGGACCGCTCGTCGGTTCAGGTCGCCATCGACCCTAAGTCGGACCGTCTCCAGAAGCTCGAGCCCTTCAAGCCCTGGAACGGCCAGAACCCCACCGACTGCCCCGTATTGATCAAGGCTCAGGGCAAGTGCACCACCGATCACATCTCGGCCGGTGGTCCTTGGCTCAAGTACCGCGGTCACCTTGAGAACATCTCGAACAACTGTCTCATTGGTGCCATCAACGCTGCCAACGGTAAGGCCAACGAGGTCCAGAACGTCTTCACCGGTGAGTGGGGACCGGTCCCCGCCACTGCCATCTCGTACCGCGAACAGGGCAAGCCTTGGGTTGTGATCGGTGACGAGAACTACGGTGAGGGTTCGTCGCGAGAGCACGCCGCTCTTGAGCCCCGTTTCCTCGGTGGTTGCGCCGTCATCGCCCGTTCGTTCGCTCGTATCCACCAGACCAACCTCCGCAAGCAGGGTATGCTCGCCTTCGAGTTCGCCAACCCCGCTGACTACGACAAGGTCCGCCCCGATGACCTCGTCGACATCCAGGGTGTTACCGAGCTCGCTCCCGGCTCCAAGGTCTCGCTCGTCTGCAAGCACAAGGACGGCAGCAAGGACGAGATCCCCCTTAGCCACACCATGAACGAGAACCAGATCTCGTGGTTCAAGCATGGCTCGGCCCTCAACAAGATGGCTGCTGCCGCCAAGTCCGCCTAAACGGATAGCCTGTACCTCGCTGACGGTCTTTTCGCTGGCTTCTAGTGAATATGATTGTTCGCATCTGGAGCATGCAAGTTCCTGCCATACCTGTACTTATTTAAACACCGTCTCCCCGGCATGCTCGACGGAAAAAAAGAAAAGCACGTATTCTCCGAGCCAAGACTGACTGACTATGATGGAGTTTTGTCCCTGATGAAAAGATTTGATATCATCGGCACTTGAAGTTCATACGATCGATGTTGTAGCGATTCGAGAAGAGACGATCAATTCGAGATGATGAGCTCAGGGTTGACGAGACCCTTCACACTTGGCAAAGTCAAGAATCTAGATTCTGTTTGCAGTCCGTGGGGTCGCACAGATGGGCTGAGCGCCTTCCATGAAGAGGAGCAATGTATTAGACAGACGAGTCAAGGGTCAGGACGACAGGGAGACGCCGGGATGTCCGATGCAATCGCGATCTTGTGAGGCATTAGCTCCGATCTCTTTCTTTTTTGGACTCGGTCCGGCAATGGAGAAGCTTCGGTCTGGACGGGGACGCATTCGGCTGTGCAATAAGGGCTGCCTGTTGAACAAATGCACAGGAGTGGGCAAGGTGGAAGCGGAGCTTAACTTACAATGGGCAGGAGGCTGCACATCGACATCGTCCTGCGCTCTGCTTGCATGGAGTCTACAATTCCGACCGGCAAACCGTGCTGCTTTGGAATTTGCATTGAGCTGGCTTTCGTTTCTGAGAATGATCGTCTTGATCCTGGAAGGTCAACTCGGCTGATGACCGGTTCATCGGCATGCTCGGTACGCGTCTGACTGTAACGCCAGAGGTCGGATTTACCGGAAGTGATTTCTTCTGTTCACCACAAGCAACTTGGCGTTGCCAAGGAGTCTTCACAGCTCAATGTGAGTGGTAAATCGTTCCTGACGCAAACCCGTAGGTTATCGTACAGCGGTGGTTGATTCATCTCACATCGGGGCAAGGAAGCCAGCCGCAACTGCAGACCCAGGCATCTCGTAGCGAAAGGTGTAGCTATCTCACGCGAGTCGAAGCCTTGCTTCGCTTGTGACTATCAAGCTCAAGCTCGTGACCCCAGGGTCGTTGACAGCCACCATTTGCGATCATTCATCGTGGTCGATCCGATGATCTACTGTATCCTAGCTACAATTTCTTTGCAGCCAGAGCGGGCCAAACAGACTTGATCTGTACGGGAAGCGCAATTGGCTCGCTTGCGATGTCGACGTTCCTGAAGGCTCGGGCAAATTGATCGAATTGTGGAAACCACAGCCCGCCTTGGCAAGCGACTGCGAAAGGATGCGATGAAGTTCACACTACAGTACTGTGCTTGTTTGCGGGAAGAGCGGTAAGCGATCCGCTTTTCACGACCACAAATGAAGATGATTGTGTTGGCTTGGCATCAGCGGCTTTTAGATTCCGTCTCCTTTTTGCTCGTTTTGAAATTCAGGTTCTCTAAATTTCCTGGCGTCGAGAAGGAAGAAATGGCTGCAGCCTGGCTGCGACATTTGAACACCGGTGGTGCTGGACGTCATTTTGCTTGGGACGGAGATTGAATTTGCTCCGATCGCGAGCCATAGATGGGAAAGATGGGAAGAGTTCATCGCCGCTTTTTCCAGAGCTTGGCTCCCTCTCCCTCTCTCTCTCTCTTCCTTTTTTCCGAATCGCTCAGGTTGGATTTCGAACCCCGTCAGTCCCCCGGTCTTCACCGCAACGGGAACAGTGTGCGTAATTGTGCGGTTTAATGCATTTCAAACAAAGAGCCAAGCGCCCCTCCCTCTTCTTGCTTGCAGTGGACACTTGACGGACAAAAGGACATGTGTCCATTCTGCGCCCAAGCTGGCTTCCAATCGTGTGAGCATTGCAAGCAGAGCCAGCAACAACAATTTGCAATCGCAGCACCATCCTGAACAGAGCAAACTCGGCCGTCTCCGCCAAGCAGCCCATGTCTCAATTCGACGAGCAATACTCAGCTGACCATCGAGGTCATCGTGCTGCTCCGTGTTGCTCGATGCTCATCCTTTCCTGCAAAGACCCTGTATAGATTAGGGTCGAGAGTGGAGAAGCCGTCGGCGTCTCCACAGTTCGAGTTGGTCATGCCACTTCGGGATCTGCTGATGGTCAGTAAAGATCGCTTTCGTACAGCCGTCAGCTCAAAAAAAGTATCGTCTCTGTTTTCTTTTTGCGGGAACGAGCTGAGCCAATAGCATTGGCGCATTCTCGTCAGTGGTGTACTGGATCGAACAGCGGAACCACGAGTTTCAATAGCCCGGAACACTGAATGCCGGCTTCCATCGTAGCGACGAGTGAATCTTTGGATGTAGCAACAACAAGCGTCGCGTACCTCTTCTTCGTTGCGCGCGTGTGACAATATGAGAAGACGCGGAAACTATGACTAGAGTCTGAGCGGGCTGAAAGCGTGAACGTGGGTCGACTTTGTTTGAATCTGTGGGATAGACTGAATCGCAGAGAAGCGCTTTGCTGCTGCTCGGCGCTGAAGCCTTGCATAATTCAGAGGCCCCCTGTTTTTCTTCTTTCTTTTTGGCACATTAGACCCCTCGTTTTCGCCAAGAGACTGAACTGAAAGCCTAAGAGTTTTCTGGTTCCGTTTCATGAATTTTCTCATATTTTGCTTTTTCGGGGGGATGGCCCTGCTTTTACCCGCATTTTGCATGACCTCGCCAGATGAATTGTCTGCAGAAATAGGAAATTGGCAGAAGTTTTCTTTTCTTGCCTGCCTTGCATTTCGATTTTAATCCTTCGTCACAAATATACTCTGATCTTGCTCAAGAGCTGTGAGGCCTACGGGTCCGAGAGCAATTATTCTGAGCGTCTGACACTTTGATCCTATTGCCATTCGCACTATAAAGTTGACCATGGCTGACCGGGCATCTTGTATGCGCTGTTGTCGGAAAGGGCCATTTTGATTTTTTGCTGGATGAATTCCTGAACGAGGAATTCTTTCACCATTAAATTTGTTTTTGAGGGCTGAAAGTGTTGAAAATGATGTCGCGCTGTGGTGGGCGGAATTATTTTTTAATCAGTTTTTTTTTTTCTCAAAAAACAATTCTTGCTTGCTTTCTGACACTTGAGCACAGTTTCTCAGCTGGACCAAGATGTGGACAAGCTGTGCAAAAACAGGCTCGCTTGAGCTGACAGCTTTGGCGGTGAAGGTCAGTCTCGCTTCAGTCGCCGCCAGGCTGGAACAAAATTCTCGACCGTTTGGACACTTGTCCCTCCACCGGTTTCGTACCGGCTAATTGACTGGGCTTTGGCCGCATCCATGCAGTGTAGAGGTCCCTCACCGTCATCTGCGCGAAGACAATCAATCCCAGCGATGCACCTCGCTTCCATCGCGCATCCTCTCGCATTCTGCCTCCAACTGTCCAGTTGCTTCGCTCAAACCTGCCAGAGACACGCGGGTTGTGCAGAGCTCTTGTACGCCGTCAGCTGCCATACTGCGCATTTTTACTAGCTATTCGCTATCATTCCCTTCGTACTCACTTCGTCTCGCCCTCTTCTTACTTCGTGTTCGCCATCTCGCCTGCACTCTGACAGTGTTCTCGCCGTCTACCCTGCCAATCCCCTTGCTTTGGTCGTTTTCTGCCTCTGCTCGCTTCGCAGCCAGTTCTGTCCCTGGCTGCCTCTACACAGCTCTTTTTCCCCACTTGGCCCAATTAGGCTATACTGCCACAACCTTTCTGCGCTCTCCTGCCACCCTATTCAGGGTTAAGCCCTCCGCACTTCATTTCGCCTCACCTTGTGCGCCCCTTTCCCATTTTGCTTGCGTCTGCCCGCCACCACGCCATTGCTTGCGCTTCCCTCAAATACCCTCCTTTTCTCGCTTCGTTCTTCTTCACCTTCTCCCTCACCACCTGTCTTTCCGCCTTCTCTTTCTTCGGTCCCTAGCCACTTCTCCCCCTCGACACTCACTGACGAAACCGCTCTCGCCTTATCGTCCACTCAGTGGCTTCAAGACTCTCCACCTCACTGCCCCCTTCTCTTTTCTCCGTTGGTCGTCGGTTGCAGCTTACTGCCCTCTTCAACATGGAGAACAACAAGGTTCAAGACGTCAAGTCGGTCCCTCAGACCGACGTCAAGGGTGAAAAGACCATGGAGCATGTCAAGCCCGCCAGCGACTCCGAGCTCGAGAAACAGATCTCCTCCGAGGCTGCTGAGCACGCAAAGATGAACGGCATGTCTGTCGATGACGTCTACGAGCGCAAGGTCTACATCCTCAACAAGGTCATGAACGAGCACATCGGCATGGGCAAGGTCCAATGGCAGCTCTTCCTCCTCTCCGGTTGGGGTTGGATGGCTGACAACCTCTGGCTCCAGGGTGTTGCCATTATTCTTCCTCAGGTCGAGCGTGAATTCAACATCACCTCCGATGTCCGTTGGATGACTTTCTCCCTCTACATGGGTCTCATCTGCGGTGCCGCCATTTGGGGAATCATGGCCGATGTCATCGGTCGTCGTCCCTCGTTCAACATCACTCTCTGCATTGCTGGTATCTTTGGTATCGCGGGTGGTGCTGCCCCCAGCTTTGTCGGTCTCGGTGGTCTCCTCGCTGCTCTCGGTTTCGGTCTCGGCGGTAACTTGCCCGTCGACGGCATGATGTTCCTCGAGTTCGTTCCCGCTCAGTCTCAGTACCTTCTTACCCTCCTTTCCGTCTTCTGGTCGCTGGGTCAGCTTCTTGCTTCGCTCGTCGCATGGGCTTTCATCGCCAACTACTCCTGCGACGGCAACCAGACCAACACTCCCGGTGTCAACTCTGTACCGTGCGACGTCAGCCAAAACATGGGCTGGCGATACACCTTCTACACTCTCGGTGCTCTCACTTTCTTCATGTTCGTCTGCCGATTCTTTGTCTTCCGTCTTCCCGAGTCGCCCAAGTTCTACCTCTCCAAGGGCCGTGACGCCGAGGCTGTCGCTGTCCTCAAGGAGATCGCTCGCAGGAACGGCCGCCCCATTGGTGACGATGTCATCTCCGTTGAGATCTTCCGCTCTGCCGCTGGCCAGGAGACTGATATGGACACTGCTCGCGAGGTCGAGGACGAGCCCAAGGGTTTCAAGAGTATCGCCTCGGCTCCCGGCAAGCTGGTTCGGGACTTGAAGGGAGTCTCGCTCACCCCTGACCTTTCGCACGTCAAGCCTCTGTTCCACGGCTGGAGGATGGCTGTCACCGTCAGCATTCTCTGGGTCCTCTGGTCGCTCATCGGTCTCGCTTACCCTCTCTACAACGCTTTCCTGCCCATCTACCTTTCTGAGGCTCAGGGTGTAGAGGGTACCTCGTCCGTCGACACCACCTACCGCAACTACGCCATCATCTCGGTCTGTGGTCTTCCCGGTTCCATCATTGCTGCTTGGATGGTTGAGCTCCCCCGTTCTGGTCGTCGTGGTGCTCTCGGCATCGGTACCCTTCTTACAGGCGTCTTCCTCTTCCTCTTTACGACCGCCAAGACAGAGGGAGCCGTCCTCGGCTTCAACTGCGCCGCCGCTGTTGTTCAGAATGTTATGTACGGAGTGCTTTACTGCATTACTCCGGAGCTCTTGCCTGCTCCTCATCGCGGAACTGGCGATGGTATTGCTGCGGCGCTCAACCGTATCTTTGGTGCCATGGCTCCTATCATCGGTATCTATGCTGGTGGTACTGCCCCATTGTACGTTGCCGCTTCGCTCTTCCTCGTCTCTGGTGTGCTCGCCTTCTTCATCCCTCTCGAGTCCCGAGGCAGGAGTGCGCTCTAAGCGCATCTCGAAGCGCTTATGCTTCTATCATGTGTATATAAAACAAAATACCAGATACCATTGTAATGAGTCCTTGTAATATGGATCGTTCTACTGCGTCCTCTTGCGTGCTTGTGCATGCATTGTCGAATGTGATGCTGGATAGTTGCAAGCTCTTGAGCGAATTTGACTGATATAGTATTGTCATTGGTGCGGAATGCTAGTCGCGATACACTGGCCGTTTGGTCTGTCAACAGTTTCGATCACAAGGCGCCCATGAACAATGCAAGGCTCACTTTTTGGCGCCGCGCTTAGGCTGCTCTCTAGTACCTTTGGTGGCCGGCTTAGGCTGGCTCTTTGTCGTCTTGGCCTTCTTGGGCTTATCGCTGTCCTTGACCTTGTCGGTCTCCTCCGACTTGGGGTCAGCCTTGCGCTTCGAACCAGCCTCGTCCTTTTTACTGTCATCGTCTTTGTTGCTTTCACCGCTCTTCTTGTCGCCTGTCTTCTTGGCCTTTGGAGTACCAACAGGCTCAGAGGGATCCTTGCGCTCTCCCTTCTCTACTGCCTGCTTTTTCGGGATAGGAGCTCCCTTCTTTGCTTCGTTGGGGTTGTCTCCAGTGTTTTCGTAGTCACCACCCATGGCTTCGTATCTCTTGGCCATCTCGGAAGCCTGTTGCGTATCAAGAACGTCGATGCAGTGCCATCATCTTCAGTATCAGTATAGCAGCAGAATGCGCGAGCGGAAAGCTCATTGGAAGTCACACTCACCTTCCAAGCGGACCATTGGCCCTTTCCTCCACCCTTCTCCATTTGGAGCACCTCTGCAAGCAACAGGCAGTCAAGCCGTCGAGTTCAAGGAAGAGAGATTCGCTGTCAGCACATCAGTCAACGTGCGACGAGAGTCACTCAATCTTGCTAGTTACCTTTGCGCGCCTCCTCACGCTTCTGTGGGTCGGTGGGCTTTCCCTTGGACGAGGGCATGGCGAGATTTGTGTTTCGAGAGGGTTGATGAACCGCGGCAGGAACTGTTTTATGTCAAAGAGCTTTGTACAGGGATGCGCTAGGTCTATTCGACGGATGGGCGAGTCAAGCTGATGGCAAGGTGGTGGTGATATGGAGGTAGGGGCTATAGATTACGAGTCAATGATAAGCAGGACAGAACGACGAACATAAGCAGGCAAATCGTTCATCAGACTACGATGCAGATTCATCCGGAGACCCTGAGTGTCCCACAGGCTCAAGCCACGATCCTGACACGAAACAGATTGCCAAACAGGCACGTACACAGACTTGAGTCGGCTTTCTTGGCAACAAGAATCGACTTCTGGCTAGAGAGGCACACTACGAAGCGCCACGTTGAGTACAGTATAACGATCTGGATGCCGGACTCACATCTCGGACTGTCAAATTGAAGCACGTCCACCCCGCACTTGGAGATGCACTCACAACATGCTCGCTTCGAGGCGGCGGAGCATGAACGCGAACCACACAAAGTGGATCCGGGGGCCGGATCTTTAGCCGAAGTAGAAACTGTTCAAGCAACGGAGAAAGGTCTCAGCGACTTGGATCGCCAGCTTGTTGTCGTGACATGAGCCAACATCTACGCTTTGCCGGGGTTGCTTCGACTCCGATCTTCACAACTGACAGGATACAAATCCCGGATGGCACAAGTCGGCGTCCGAATCGGTGAGTGACCCTGCATCCCGATGAGGTGCACCCGATCGAATCCGATTATCATCAGTAGAATCTGGGAAGGCTCCGCTAAGATGCTTCCCGAACTTGGCGAAATTTTGTACTGTGTTGCTCCGTCCGGCATCCACTGCTCTGCACGAGCTCTCAAGTATTGAATGCATTGAAAGAGCCATGGAAGTGGTCAAGCAAGAGACTGTCCTTTTGGGCCTTCTCTTGGGCAGTAAACATAGCAAGGCAAGTACCATGAACAACCAGACGACGATCTGGTCAGATGGCACTGAAAGACATTTTGAGAACCAAAGGGTTCTTCCATACACGTTCTTGAAGCAGCTACGCTTCGGCGCAGAAGCGAATTCTGTCCGATTCGTCGTATGCGAGCCCTGTATGAGTTTGTGTATGCTCAAAGCTTGGTTGCCAGCTTCTTGTCAATCAAAGAGGCTCACAGAACTACCGTCTCACTATCTGGAACGCGAAGTGAGGCCGAGTACTGTACCTGCGCTGCCTAAAATTAATGCGGATATTATTGTTTTGCGGCCATCTTGTGCAGTAGTCAGACTGCCAAAAAAAGGGGGTGCACCGGCAACAGTCGAGCTCAAGTGCCTAGTTCGTGACTTGAGCGATTGCTGTTGTTGCTGCAGCCAACGTAGTGATTTGCAGCTAGCATGCCTGTGCTCGTCATCCTGATCAGCGACCGACAATCAATCGCAATCATCAATCTCCAATATATCACAAAAATTACAACACACCGCTACGCAGTCAATTGTTGTTCCTCACTCCTAAGCTCATTCTGCTTCCTCAACTTCTGACGATAGCCTTCTTGAACTCACTTCCTCGAGCACGATCCGCATCATCATCTGCATCTGCACCTCTCGCTAAATCACCGGTGTCATCTGCCTTTTCCATCTCGTCTTCTGCACCCATCGTCCATCCCACACTTGGCACTTTAGCATCCTGCACGCTTGGTTGTGAGCGTCCCGATCGCACCGCTCCTTCCATTCATACCTGATTGACTCTGCTACCACCGCCGTCGTCCCTCTCAGTACTCATCTTCATCTTTCGTCGCGAACACGGATCGCGCACAATCGCATTTCATCCACGAATACATCCACCTCTTCGATCTTCTCAACACGACGTCCTGACAATCATATCCACGCACAATCCCATCTCGCCCTCCTCATCGTTCGACATGCAGGCACCCTAAGCAACACATCGGCGCTTCGTCCCCCAGCTCTCCCATCTTTGCGCTGTCGATTTGGAGCCAATCACCGACATCACTTCATCTTCGGATCTCTGTGAGGCGCGATCGAGCTCCCACCAGCTTGGCTTACCATCCCACCGATTTCCTTGCGCCAGGTGACGTTCGGACATTACTAGCGCCAACATTTTAGACACGTTATCACAATGCCAGCACCACTCGCCGAGTCAACCTCTCGAGGCAATGCCTCCATTCAAAGCCATCCTACTGGCACTGTCGAGAAGGTCTCGCTTCCTGTCACTGCATCTACTTCGCAACTTCAGCCAGTTCCGTCCTGGCCTAAGATGGGGACATCGCCTCAGGACGAGCAAGCATCGACCAAAGCAGGTCTCAAAGCATGGTGGGCTTCCTTCACCAAGGGTCGTGGCAGCAAGGACAAGAAGCAGGTCGAAAACCGTGTATTCAACGTGCCACTCCGACAATCTCTTAAGTACGCTAGCGTTGCTATTTCGATTGCTGGTGAGGATGGTCAGCAGTATGTCTGGGGCTATGTGCCTGTGGTCGTAGCCAAGGTGGGCCTCTTCCTGAAGGAGAATGCTACCGAGGTGGAAGGTGTCTTCCGTATCGCTGGATCGCAAAAGAGGATGAAAGAGCTGCAAGAAACCTTCGACACGCCGCCACGCTACGGCAAGTCTGTTGACTGGTCCAAGTACAGTGTCCACGATGCTGCCAGCGTTCTGCGCAGGTACTTCAACCACATGCCAGAGCCCATCGTGCCATACGATCTCTATACCGAGTTTAGGAACATTCGTGCCAAAGAACCCTTCGATGAGGAGGGTGCTATTCGAACCTACCGACTTCTCATCTCGAGCATGCCTCCAGCCAGTCAATACCTGCTGCTCTACGTGCTCGACCTCCTGGCCGTTTTCGCCCGCAAATCTGACAAGAACCTCATGCCTTCGAGCAATCTGGCTGTCATCTTTCAGCCTGGCATGTTTTCACATCCGTCTCATGAGCTGTCTCCGGGCGAGCACAAGCTTGCAGTGCAAGTACTCGAGTTCCTGATCGACCATCAGGATCACTTCGTACTCGGCATGTCCCCGCAGCCAGCCTCGCAATTGCCGGTAGGCGAGCTCACTGCCGTCTCCAAGCCGATCACCGACGAAGATGTTCTGGTACCTTCAGACAGCGACGAAGACCAGGGCGAGCTGCAGGTGCATGAGGGCGGAGGTGCCCGACTGATGCGTAGCAAAACCACTAAACCCAAAACGAAGCGCTATGTATTGGGCCGATCTCGTCGTGCCAATGACGAGGAGGGCGCGAGCGATGTTGATGAGCTTTCGGCTCAAGGATCTGGAGTGTCCGGCAAAAGTCCGGTGAATGAGAATGTTGCGGCTGACACGAGCTCTCTCGGCGCTACCCAGCCTGCGACAGGGTTGCGCCGTAGTCGAACAGCACCCTCGCGCAAGCCTGCTGGCAGCACTTCACCCGTGCGCAAGGGTCGACGACCACGTGCTTCAGCGGGTGACAAGCGTGCAGCCGAGGAGGAGCATCGCAGGATCGTCGCAGCTCTCATCCCACCACCACCCGAGCCGCGCTCACAGATCATGCAGAAGGCGGCTTCAAGCGCAGGTCACACTCAATCCACGGCCCGACCGTCCACTGACTCTGGACGGGCACCTCCCGGATCCATTCCGATGCGCAAAGCGCTTTCAGCAACCGACACACCCGCTGTGGCTGAGTCGATTGCGAGCGTCGTATCCCCTTCCTCAACTGGGCACGATGCCACTGGCCTTCCGACTCCACCGCCCTCCAAAATCCTCAACGCCGTGGCGCCGGCTTGCGCCTCGCCCTCAAGTCAGGCTGAAAAGCAGTGATTCGTGACGCCGTGTCATCATCGCTGCCCACGAACCGGCGTTAGCCACGGCATATCTGTCAAGGCCCGCCACTTGTCATGGTAGCCTCATGAACAATCTTTGTCTCCTTTGTCTCTTTGCCCTCCCTTCACAGTCATTTCATGCTACCCTTCTGATTTCATTTTGTGTCGTGGTCTTGCGTGGCAGCATCAGCTGAGCAGGCCCGACTTCCTTCTCTTTTGCATATACCTCACTTTTAGCCCATTTGTGTCACTGCATCGCTCCGGTCTGTTTCTCTCCTTTCGCTCTCCTTTTCGTTTCTCTCGACTTTTCTCCTTTCCTTTCACTGTAACGGCGTTTTATCTCCTTTGATGGAATTGTAATCCCTTGTCGAACGAAGTAGTCATCGTCCGGGTCCAAGTGTCTGTGTCAAGCGTAAGATTCTGAAGTGATGCTGTGATACAAGTGAGCGAAGACTTTGGCTTGCAGTGTTCTAGTGAGATCGCGGAAGCGACTGTGAGGAGGATGTGTGTTATAATGGCTGCTCTTCGCCTTCGTAGGCCTGCTGATCTTCCATCTCGACAGCGTAGCCTTCCTTTGCCTCTTCTGCGTACTGCTCACCGCCGTCCGCTGCGGCCTCGGCGCCAGCCCACCACGATACGAGACCAAGACCACTACCGGCAATACTTGCCGTGATACTGTAGTGAGGCTTGGTCTCCTTTGCCGTATGTTGATTGTGGTGTAGACCTGCTGTGTTTTGCGCCGACTCTGATGCACCTTGGCCTCCAGTCGGTCCTGGCTCTGCGTCCCAGAATGCATCCGACTCGACCGTGAATCTGACTACTTCTGAAGTGTCGAGATACATCCGCTCCTCCTGCTGGCTCAGCAAAGGATCTGCCGCAATCTCGTCCGTTCGCGCTTCGTAGAGCCAGAACCACGCCCTCTCTTGGTGGTCAAACGCACAAGGTTTTGGGATGAGATGCGAAGGTACGTAGACGTCGTCAAAGAAACCCATAGTGATGCGAATGCCCGACTCGTCGGAGGACTTGATCTTGCCCGTGAGCACTTCCTGAGTGAAAGGACGGAAGACAACGAGACGGAAGGTGACATGGTGGTATAGAAGGCCATCTCCGAAGCGAACTTTACCTTCAGAACAGCTGAGGATGTCGAAGAGGGAGATGCAGAGACCGACCTCAACAAGGATCTTGTTGGCGTACTTGATGTTGATCTGATCCGATATGCTGACGAGAGATGGCTGTCCGAAGGAGGAGGGATGCACGCTGATGGTGTCTTCGATATCGGCGAGGACGAACATCTTGCCTGAGGTTGCAGCGGACTTGCCGGCTGCTGGGTATCTGAATAGACGACTTCGTTGTTTCCCGCCTGGAAGCCTGAGGCAGCAGCTTGCTGGTACGTGAAAGCTCGCAATTTGTGTCCTTCTGCGAGCGAGCGAGGCAATCGTGACTTGAACCGGCTCCGTCTGCCAGTATGCGGATAGTCCGAAGGCAGCTCGTTTCGTCGAGAGATCACACGAGATCAAGCCGAGCTACCTACGCGAGCATCGTGAGTTCTGCTGGCGGATCACCAAGTGCGATATGGGCTTCCGGTGCGATAGCGCAAGATGCAGCGATGTGGTGATGGTCACGTCAGATGCAGTAGCGAAGCTTAACGTAAAGGCTCCACTTTCTTCTCGGTGTCTTGGTTCTTGGAGATTTTTTCTTCCGATATCCGTGAATTTTGGAGGAGTGACAAAAAAGGGTTCAGCGCACCGCAGCCGGCCGATTGCCTCGCTGCAATGCAAGAAATGCAAAGAAGCAGCTCCACTTTCCGCTCGAGCCTTCCGCATCTTCTCACATTCGGAAGCTTCCGAAGTTCCTTCCGATTGCTTCCCATTCTTCGCCAGCATCTGTTCAGGGTCATCATCGAACGATGGAGTTCAACAGTCTCAAGGAGCAGAGACAGGCGCATGATGCTGCAGAGGCGCGAGCTGCTGCCGCTGCTGCTTCAGTAGAAGCAGATGGTACGTCTGCTCAGTCACAGCCGTCTTCATCAAAGCGTTGGTCACGGAGTAAGAGCTCCCAGGCCTCCGGACCTGATCCGACTGCGAACGCTTTTGACACGACCGCCGATGCACCCTTTGCCAACGCAATGGCGAATCCCACCGGCGCGGACACGGGGGACAATGGCCCTCACGCGCAACCCCTCCAAGATGGCTCCATTCCTGCTCCAGGGCTTGGGTCGCACGAGGACACTTCTTCAACTGGGCCATCCGAAGAGGAACAGCTAGAGCCGATGCGACCTCACAATCTGCTTCAGGCAACTGAGCTTCTCCAATCTGGCAGTTCGTTATCACCTTTTGCGCCTGCACCGATCCTGCGACTCAATGCGATCCGCATCTCTGGTGCCGGCAAAGCGCTGCGACCCAGCTACCTTGCCTCTCTCTGTCGACCCTATATGGACCCTTCGCTCTCCATGCAGAACCCAGACGCTTCAATGCTGAGCTCTTTCTACTACGGCACTCGCACGTCTCACGTTCTGCCCGGTCAACCTACAACGCTGCCATCGATCTTGGCGCTTACATCCTCCCTGGCATCAGATCTCGATAAGCTCGACGTATTCCGCGGCATTGAAGCCTCTCTTGCACCATCGGTCTTTCCTGGAGCCGGCGAGGAAGATGTAGATGTCATTCTCGCATGCGGCAAGCCCAAAGGCCGTGTCTTCCTCAAATCGTCCACAGATGTTGGCAATGGCGAAGGGTCAGCTTCCGTTCAAGGGCGAATCCGCAATGTGTTCGGTGGCGCCGAAACACTCCAAGGTTCCGCAACTTTCGGCACACGCACAAAGCAAGCTTTCAACGTCGAGTTTGGCGGTCCCCTCCCTGGCAATGTCGATGTTGAATACAAGCTCGCCGCCTTCTCCCACGATCGTGACCATTCCGCTTTCGCTTCGGTCTCCGAGTCCGTCAAGGGTCTCCGCGCCTCTCTCAATAGTAGCTTTGCGGACACGCCGCAGGGAGTGCTGAACCCAAGGGAGGTCGACTATGAGGAAAAGCAAAAGACGAGCCAACATGAGTTTGCGTACGAAGCGTCGCTCAGACAGCTGGGTAGGGTGATGGGTGATGCAAGTGTCGCAGTGAGGAAGATGGCTGCTGCGCCGAGTATCAAATCCGCACTTAGCTGGACTTGGGTGAGTGACAGTCGCGACAGTCCGGTGCTGCCAAGCGGAGGGAGGAAGTTGAGAACGATGGTGGAATATGCGGGATTGGGAGGAGATGCGAATCACATCAAGGCTGAGGTCGAGGCGAGCACCGGTAGGCATTTCTCGCCGCTCAACTGGCTCTTCTCTTCCGAGACCCAGTCAACAACACCATCGCCATTCGTCGACGAGGCAGAGAAGACATCATCGGCAGAGGGCTCAACAGAACTCTCCGCTGCGGCACAAGCGCTACATCCGCTTTTTACATCGGCCACTTTCCGATGCGGCCTTCTTCAACCCCTGTCGCCCACCCCAACCCATTTCTCGGACCGCTTCCAGCTCGGTGGTCCAACCTCTCTTCGCATGTTCCGCCACTCCACACTCGGTCCCAAGGCAGACGGCGACTCCTCAGGCGGCGACGCATTCTGGTCTCTCGGTCTCTCTGTCCTCTCGCCCATCCCACGCAAGCCGCACTGGCCTCTCATGCTGCACTCTTTCTTCAACGCAGGACAGCTTTGTCAACTTCCGGCCGGGAAGCCACTGGGTGGGTTGCGGGAGCTAGCGGATCCAAGCACGAGCGTTGGAGTTGGGCTGGTATACTTGCAGGGTCAATTGAGGGTCGAGCTGAATGCGGGTGTGCCATTGACGGCGAGAAAGGGAGATGGCATGCGCAAGGGTTTGCAGCTTGGTATCGGTATCGATTTCCTCTAAGCATGTAGCCTTCCCAATCAATGTTGTATCACCACACCCATCTTCATACCAGATACGAGCTGTTTGCTCAAGCGAATCAAGTGTGTTTTACAATGTGGTCCAAATTCTAAACGTGGATGGATGAAGCAAGACAGAGTGTAAAGAAAGTTTGAGGGTGGCTACAGAGCATCATCTCCAGTGTATCAACAAACGTGAAATGGGGGTCATATAGAGTGTCGTCTGGGGCGAGAGCAAGTGTGAAGCTTTTCAAACATAGAGCAAGGAAGCGACGAGGTGTGGATGTCAGGAGCGATCAGCAGGTGTAGCCGAACCGGACGCAGGCTTGGAGCTCGAGTTTGTTGGCGGGCAACAGCTCTCCGTCTGGCACGAATTGTCCTTTCCGCAAGCAATCAAACAAGCCGTGTCGACCTTCTGCACCTCGTTCTCGACTAGTCTACCTTCCGCGGTCCTCAGCCTTCCCTCTTCATCGCTCTCGGCAACCTGAACACCGCTGAGGACAGCAGCTTCTCTCAATCCACCAGGAACAAATTCTGGTTGGATGGTGCTCGAGTGAATACCCCAAGCGTGAAGATTCTCCCTGATCTCAGCTGCGATGCTCATGTACTTCTCTGTCTGACCAGAAGAGCAGTCGACAAGAACGTGAACGGAAGCGACGATCTTGCTCTCGGACAACTGCCATACGTGAAGCTCGTGAAGGTTGATGACGCCATCAACGCTTTGAATGGACTGACGGACAGCCTCGAGCGAGACGGAAGCGGGTACACCCTGAAGAAGGATGTAGGAGGCAGACTTGCAGAGAGGAAGGGCAGAGTGGAAGATGATGATGGTGATGAGGAAAGAGATAGCGGGGTCGGAGTAGAATCGCCACCAAGCATCGGAATACATGATGAAGAGACCAGCGGCAATGACACCCACGTTGCCGAGAGCGTCTCCAAGAACGTGGAGGAAGACACCCTGCATGTTCATGCTGCCCTCACCGTGAGAATGACCGCCGTGAGAGTGGCCGTGACCAGGACCATCGTGAGAGTTGGAAGCGTGAGAATGGCCGTCGTGGTCGTGCGAGTGCGAGTGGCCGTTCTTGCCCTTAGGCGAAGCAACACCAGCCTCAAGATCGCCGTTGGAGTCAGTGGCGCCGTAGTCGTTGGAGCCGTTTCCGAGCAAGCGAGTGCGCTCGTTCTGGCCGCTAAGCGAGGTGATCGAATTAGAGTGCTGGTGTCGGGAGCCGTCGTAGCCGAGGTCATGGGCGGTCTGCACAACGAAAGCACGAGTCTGAGCAGGGTGGCCGAGGATGGACCCAACGCTGTCCTGACGACCGCGGCCGCGCTTGGCAAGCGAGCTGCTGACGGGAGCATCATCGCTGGAAGCACCGCCCTTGATGTTCTTGCGGCCAATGGAAACAGGGGTGACGGCATCACCGACCGCCGACCCCTCTTGGAGTGTGTGGTCATGGCTGGCACCGTCAGTGACGGCGTGGCTGTGACTGTGGCCATGTGCGCCATGGCTGTGACCGCCATGGCCGTGAGAGTGGCCGTGACCTCCGTGAGCATGACCGTGGTCGTGGAAGAGCAAGAGGCCGACAAGGTTGCTGGCAAGACCGAGGCAGCCGACAATCACAACGAGCTTGGGGTTGGAGACCTCGGTGACATTGACGAAACGCTGGATGGCCTCCATGAAGATGCTGAAGCAAAGCGCAAGAAGGAAGACACCATTGACAAGGGCGCCGAGGATCTCAGCACGCTGCCATCCGTAGGAGAAGCGATGGTCGGAGGATTTGGTGGAAAGCTTGACGGCCCAAAGAGCGACGACTAGGGACATGACATCGTTGAGCATGTGGAAGGAGTCAGCCACGAGAGCTAGCGAGCCGACGGCATAACCGGTGATGATCTCGATGAAGAAGAAGACGACATCGATGACGAGAAGGGTGATGATACGGGTTTCCTTGCTGAGACCCATCTTGACAAGGTATTCGACGCGATTGGCGCGGTAGTGTAATGTAGAATGCTAGTCGTTGGCCGTCCGAGGGGAGGCGAGCGTCGTATGATCAACGCTGCACCAAAGAGATGCCGTAATCGTCGCAGTGCTGGGTCCTTATGGTATCAAGGAAAGAAGGGTGTGTGCGAAAAGAAGGACGAGGTGGAGTAGAGCCCGATTTCATAGAGCTAGCTTGTTCTTGTTCGGTGGGCTTTCTGATTGTTTGCCGCTGTTGCGCTCAGCATCAACAGCATTTCCGAAGACAGGCCTCGATCCAGCGCAAGCCGAAATGGAGCGCGCATCACATCATTCGGTGCTCTCTTTCGGTACCAGAAAAGAAAATCAAAAAAAAAATAAAAAATCTGGTAATGGCAGGCCAAGAAATGTTTTTGATGATCCAAAAGCAAAATCTTGGTGTGGCATATACACTAACGCGTCCTGGCTGAGCCTATTCACAATTCGCCCTCGCGCGCTCAGTGCTCAGATGCTTATTCGAGCGTTGAATGACTGCGCCCTCATCAGAAGTCCGCAACCATTGTGCACTGAGCTCAAATCTTCAGGAAGGGGGCACATCGAATTGATTACCAGGCGTCGGCGGGGCAAGAATCTATTGTTCTGACAAGGGTTCGGTACTCAACATCGATTGGCTGCAGAGCTGATATCTAGCTCGAAGCAGGAACAAATATGCATCGAATCGAGCTCCATGAACACTGTGCTTCGCTCCACAATGCCCAAAAGTCACTTTCGAGACGCTTGCTGCATCGAGAAGCTTTTACTCTTCCAAATTCTGTTTTGAAAGCTACGGCTGTGTTAGAAAAAAAACAAACAGACATAAAGTGTTAGCTGAGCTTTCTCTAACAGACAAGGCTTTTGTATTCCTCTATGTCGAGCGATACAGATCCAACACTGCATACGTGAATTTAACTGAAGTGGAGTTACGGGGTGATCGATTTGGAAAGTGTGCTTGTCCCTCGCCTGTGCTGAGCGGCCGTGTTCATGGACGCGCAACAGTGAGTGAGCTTCTTCGACTCCACACGAAACAATCAAGTGCTGAGCGATTCGTGTTGCTCTCGGATCATCTTTTTACTGTTCTCGACGCTCATCCTCCACCACAGCTCCTTTACTTCACACACTTCTCAACCTGAGGCAGCGACTTTTCCGACACCTTTGTACTGTCCATCTCCCGCTTATCACCTTCATTCGACCAGCGTCCGTGCTACGCATCCGTCGCAGAGCGCACAAGCGCTGAATTCCCAGACTCAGACAAGCGCATTCCGTTCTTACTAGCTCAAAATGGCACGAGGAGACGGGCAGGAGCTCGACATCACCGTTCCCGCTGAGGACCCTCAGAAGACGGAACAGCAGATCGCGAAAGAGAAGCAGCGCGAAGAAGCTGCTCGTAAGGGTCTTCCACCTTTCAAAGAAAAGCGCGACAATGGCAAGGATAAGCCTGAGGATGAGCTCAGCGAAGAGGATTTGCAGCTCAAGAACGAGCTCGACATGCTCGTTGAGCGTCTCAAGGAGGATGATTCGTCTCTGTACCGACCCGCTCTCGAATCGCTTCGTACCCTCATCCGCACGAGTACTTCCTCCATGACTTCCGTTCCCAAGCCGCTCAAGTTCCTCCGCCCCCACTACCCAGAGCTCAAGACTCTCTACGAGTCCTGGAAGCAAGTCAGCGCCGACAAGAGCTTGTTCGCCGAGATTCTCTCTGTCCTTGCCATGACGTACTCCGACAACGGTCAGCGCGAGACCCTCCACTTCCGTCTTCAGGCCAATCAGGTAGCATCTCAAGGCAAGTCCGAGGACCCAGGTCTTTGGGGCCACGAGTACATGCGCCACCTTGCTGCCGAGCTCGGTGAGGAGTACAACGCACGATCCACCGAGGAAAAGAACACGGAGGAGCTTCTTGAGCTCGCGCTTCAGGTCGTTCCATTCAGCCTTACTCACAACGCAGAAGCTGACGCCGTCGATCTCTTGCTCGAGCTCGAGGCGATCGACAAGCTGCCTCAATTCGTAGACAAGGACACATACGCACGAGTCTGCTTGTATATGGTCAGCTGCGTCAACCTCCTCGTACCGCCCGATGACAGCATGTTCCTTCGCACCGCCCACGAGATCTACCGCAAGCACGAGCGATATGCCGAGGCCATGACGCTCGCTCTCCGACTCGGTGATAAGGACCTCATTCGATCTGACTTTGAAGCACCCAGAAACCCCACCATGCGCAAGCAGCTTGCTTTCATGCTTGCGAGACAGCACATCCCTATCGAGTGGCTCCAGGACGAAGACAATCCCATCACCGACAACGAGCTGCTCGACATCATGTATAACTCGCATCTTTCTCGTCACTTTGTCAACTTCGGCAAGGAGCTCAACGTATTGGAACCCAAGAGCCTCGAAGACATTTACAAGACTCATCTCGAAAACTCACGCACCGGCCTCGGCGGCTCCGTCGACTCGGCTCGTGGCAACCTTGCCAGCACTTTCGTCAACGCATTCGTCAATGCTGGTTTCGGTAACGACAAGCTCATGGTCGATGCACCAGAAGGGAACTCCTGGATTTACAAGAACAAGGATTCCGGCATGCTTTCCGCCGCTGCTTCGCTCGGTATGAGCTTGCTCTGGAACACCGAAACAGGTCTTGATCAGATCGACAAGTACTCCTACTCGTCCGAAGAGGCCATCAAGGCCGGTGCTTTCCTCGCTTACGGTATCGTTCATTCAGGTCTCCGCTCCGAGCTCGACGAGGCTATGGCGCTGCTGTCCGAGCACATCGAGTCCAAGAGCATCCCCCTCAAGATCTCGGCCATTGTCGGTCTTGGCCTGGCGTATGCCGGATTCTGCCGCGAGGATATCGCCGCTCTCTTGCTTCCCAACATTCAGGATGAGACGACACCTATGGAGGTTGCGGCCATGTCGGCGCTCTCTCTTGGTTTCGTCTTTGCAGGCAGTTGCCATGGCGAGATCACCCCTACCATCCTTCAGAGCATGATGGAGCGCGATCCCTCTCAACTTGACGACAAGTGGGCTCGTTTCATGATTCTAGGTCTTGCACTCCTCTTCCTCGGCAAGCAGGACGAGAGCGACGCCACCATCGAGACTCTCAAGGCTATCGAGCATCCTATCAGCAAGCAGGCCCAGGTTCTCGTCGACATGTGCTCGTACGCCGGCACCGGTAACGTGCTCAAGATCCAGAAGATGCTTCACTACTGCACTGAGCGTTCCGCACCGGAGCCAACAGAGGGCGCTGAGGGCGAAAACACCAACAACGAGTCCGAGACGAACAATGTAGACGCCAACGAAGACAAGGAAGGGAAGGAAAGCAATGATCTCTTCCAGGCATTCGCTGTTATCGGTATCGCCTTGGTGACCATGGGGGAGGAGGTCGGCGCCGAGATGGCGTTGCGTCATCTTTCGCATCTCATGCACTACGGTGAGCCTACCATTCGCAGAGCCGTGCCTCTTGCCCTGGCGCTGCTCAACCCCTCCAATCCTTCCATGCCGGTCTTGGATACGCTCTCCAAGTACTCGCATGACTCGGACCTCGATGTTGCCATCAACGCGATTCTTGCCATGGGTCTCGTCGGCGCTGGAACCAACAACGCCAGGCTCGCGCAGATGTTGAGACAGCTCGCCGGCTATTATTACAAGGAGCCCGACTGTCTCTTCATGGTTCGGGTCTCGCAGGGTCTCGTGCACATGGGGAAGGGCACCATTGGCATCAACCCATACCACACTGATCGTCAGCTCATGTCGCGCACTGCGGTAGCCGGTATTCTGGCGCTCTTGACGTCTATGACGGATGCTCGCGGATTCGTGCTTGACCAGTCGCACTGGATGCTCTACTTCCTCAGCTCAGCCATGTACCCGCGTTTCCTCATTACGCTCGATGAGAATCTCGAGGAGCTCCCAACGTCGGTACGTGTCGGTAAGGCGGTGGACGTTGTTGGTCAAGCCGGCAAGCCTAGGACGATCAGTGGATTCCAGACACATACCACTCCTGTTCGTGTTGGAACATACGAGAGGGCGGAGCTGGGCACCGAGGAGTACCTCAGCTACGCTCATGTGTTGGAGGGCTTCAGTATCTTGCTCAAGAACCCCGGTTACGTGAAGGAAGAGGACCTTTGATTTGTTCCAGCATGAATGTACGTTGAACTCAACGAGATATACTTTGCAACCCGTATTAGAATGATTGTGCTGCTATCTCAGACCCAATCGCAATGTCTAAGCCTTGAATCTAGGAGTTGAGCGGCGTCGTGAAATCGGCAAGCTCGTGTTGCTCTCAAATTCCCGAGACTGGCACGACAACGCTGAGGTCCGTTCGACCATGCAAAGCATTCAATCTGTCGATCGTGATCATGAAGTTTGATCAATCTTCTGCAAAGACGAAGTTGTCAAAGCGCAGTGGTTGATGCTTTGTTGATGAGCGAAGTAGGAAGCAGCTGGCAGCGCTATTGACTGGGGCTACGAGAGGGTCTCGATGTCTGCCCTCGTGACCACAAGCCTATGGAAGTACAGAATGCACCGTCATACTCAACACCCTCTTTCCTCGCATGTGTGAGGATCATTGGAATTTGAATGGGAGGGCCATTGCCAGATTTGGACCACTGGCCACAAAGCACCATTGTGTGTCCTGGCAAGAGCAGGTTGGCAGGGTTGAGGGGAGCTAGAGACTGTGAAGAAGGATCTTCTTCCTCAGTCTTGATTGCATAGGGACCAAGTGAACACAAGTCTGTGAGGGCAATGATAGGAATTGTCCAGTGTAGTCAAAGAAGGCTGATATGGCATTGTTTGGCTGGCTTGGCACTGGAAAGTAAGCAGAAAATTGTAAGTCTTGAGGCAAGGCAGCTCTGGCCATTGCAAGTCCAAGCTGCTGTGTGAGTTGGGTGAAGTGCCCACCACTGAAGTTTTTGAAAACTGCTTTTCTCTCCTCTTGAGTGCACTCACTTGCATTGCAGTCTGCCAGCTTGCTGCACTGTTTGTAAAAAGGCTCTTCCTCAGTCTTGATTTGCTGGTGGGCCAAGTGAAGACAAGCCTGCAATCACAAAGTCAAAGATTTCCAGTCTGGTCTGAACAGGCTTGCAAGTCTTGTAATGTTGCTGGGCTGGCTTGGCTGAGGCAAGCAACCAAGATATTGCAAGTTTGTGCATTTGGCAAGTCTATGCATTTGGATCAATGTCTGCTAGCTTGTTGCATTGTCATTTCACAATTTGCAAGAGGTGCATGTAGTTGAAGCTGCAACCATATTCCTTGTATCAAATGGTGCCAAAGACATTTTCTCATTCTGCCAAGTGCATGTTGGCAACTGCCCACTTGAAGTGTGGATGGGCAAAGGATCATGCACAACAAGATCAACAAGATGGGCAGCAACACAAGAGATACTCAGGTGTTGGGTTGCATTTGGGCTAGGTCTTGCCAGGTGTTTTCTTGATGCAAAAATAGGACATGTAAGAATGCAAAGAAGGCTTGTTTGCTCGGGATCAACAAGGACATTTTGATCTCCGGGAACTTAGTTGGCAGTTCTCTTTTGTGGACTGCTGCAAAGAACCATATCTAGGAATTTAAATAAGTTCTCACTGGACTGCTATGCTCCACACATCTGTAGAGCAGTCATTTGGGAATTGGGAGGAAATATGCTGGGCTAATTTATTGCAAACAAAAGGAACTTTTAAATAAGAGGACAAACCAAATTTCGATCTTTGGCAGCAAAGATGCCATCCTTCTGAGCATAATCCTTGGCATATCTGGCAATCTTGCAAGTGTTAGTGTCAAAAGAGGCTCTCACTGAGCATGGCTTGTCTTGAGCATGGCTCAAGATGGGGTCCATTGAGCACATTGGGCATAGAGAACAGAAGATCCTCCTTGGCTGATGGCAAGAGGCTTGAGTATGCCCAAGCCCCAGACAATTGCTTTTCAAGTTACAGAAGCGCAAGCTCCTACCTCTTCACCATGGTGCAACTCCAAACACATCGGTTTCTGAAGCCCTAGGCCATCTATGTTGATGCTGGCAGAGACAAGATCTGGCGCAAGAAAGATGTTGCTGTGCTGTGCCTTGATGTGACTGGCGCTTTCAACAGAGTTGATCATGCTCAACTTGTCAGCAGGCTTCATGCAGCGCAACTGAGCAGCTATGCTCTCTGGATTGCTGCTTGGCTTTCTTGTCAACATGGCTGTGTTATGCTGGCAGAAAAGGTCTCAGAAGCATATGTTCTTGGCGGGAAAGGCTTGCCACAAGGATCCCCCCTCTTGCCTCTTCTATGGGCGTTCTACTGCAGCTTGGTATTCACTAAGCCCCTTGATACAGCCGTAAATCAACCTTTTGTGGAGGGAGCATACATCCATGACTTTTTGTTCTGCTGAGTGGCAAGGACCCAAATAGTGTCATAGCACAAGGTCAGTCATGGCTAAACTGCCTGAAAGCTTAGTCAGAGCCTCGTCAACTTTGCTTTGACAAAGCTAGGCTGTTGGTTGTCAGCGGTAATTGTCCAAGCAATTCCTGTTGGGATGGTCTGTCTCTGAAGCTCCCTGACATAACAGCCTTAACTCCATCATTTGATACTATCACCTTATTGGGCATCATCATTGGCAGATGCTTTTCATTCCAGGAGTTTGTCATTCAGAAGTGTCAAAATGCAACAATGCTTTGCCACAAGCTCAGCATTCAGACAAGGGAACAAGCAGATTGTGACCTGCTGGATAGGCTGCGGTTGGCTCAGCAACTAGTCTTTCCTGTGCTTGACTATGCTGCTGTCTTGCACCTGCTTGTTAGCAAAGCAGCCAAAAACCACATCAACAGAGCAGAGAAAGCCATGTTTCTATTCATTTTGGAGCTTTACCAATCCTTCCTTCCCTCAGCAGCCACACTTGCACATGAGCTTGGGCAATTGCGCATGCTCTTCCAATGGAGACTCCAGTCGCTTCGCTTCTCCGACAAAATCATGTCTCAACACACACAGCTGTACTCTCAATACATGCTCACAAGCTTGCAAGAGGTCAATCCTTCTCCCAAGGGCCCTACAGATGCAGACAAGGTGGCAACACCTGGTATTGGGACCATCTTTGTGCCTGTGAAACCTTCCTCTCAGCTGGTGACAGTGACTTGGCTCTCAACTATACGGCTTATATCATGCAGTATCAAAGTGGCACCATTGGAGCCAGTTGTACTGCCAACTGTTTCACCGCAAGAATGGGTCAACCTGAATGTCAACATTTTTTCAGAAGACAAGGCCAAAGCTTTGGAGCAACACATTGCTAGGTTGGAGCGCAAACATGACCTGTGTCTTTACACTGATGCCGCAGGGAATCAGGACAAGTTGAGGCTGGGCGCTGCATTTGTAGCCTTTTGCAAGGATCCAGAGCAAAGGTGGCAGGGACATCAGCATCTTGATCATCTTCGCTGGGATGTCACATCAGCAGAACTGTACGGTATACTGCTGGCTCTCCGAGCTTGTTCTGCACCCAAGCGCAAGAATGCTTACTTCAAGAGAATTGACATATTCAGTGACTTGCAACATGCTCTGTGAAGGCTTTTGGCATCATGGTTGGAAGAACGGTCCAGTCACCAGTTCCTAGTGGCAGGGATCAGGAAAGAAGTTGCTTCCCTTCAACAAAAGCAGTTTGTTCAGGTGCAGTTCTGGTGGATCCCTGCGCATTCAGGTATATCAGATCACAATCTTGCTGATGAAGCTGCTAAAGCAGCCAGCAAGGAGCCGCTTTGTAGCACAGCAAAGTTCATGACCATAACATTGCATGCTCAAACATCCAGGAGGCGCATTTTGGAGACAGCACAAACAACTTGGGATGACACAGCATCTTGAAGCATCCATGCTGTCTCTCCAGTCTTTGATGCCTGCAACCTCAAAATGCTAGCACAGATCTCTAAGCCCCTGCTCTTGCATCTTGTCAGATTCTGCTCAAATACCTTGGTTGTTGCAAGAAGCTCAGGTCAGCAACAATTTTGTGTCTGCCCTGTCCCTACAGGGGGACTCCTGGCTCCACTGGACAGGTATCACCTGTTGCTGGACTGCCCACTTCTCACTGCTCAGCAGACTGTTGTCCAGGCATTCTTGCCAGCACTAGATGCAAGGTCTTTGCCAGTGCTGCTGCAAGGTGGGCGATACACAAATGCATCACATTGCAGCTTGTATCTCGCTGCACTTTCTGACCTCCTGGAGGCTGCCTATTCCATCCTTCTCCAAGCCAATGAAGAAGCTGGCACATTCACAGGTTGAAGGCTTGCACTGACCAGTCATCAGATGATCTGGAACAATAGCAACTCCGCCAGTTCCTCGGTCATCGCAATGGGGGATGATGTGGAAATAAGTCACAATCAGGTGGCAGATCATATGCTTCTTCAAAGGCATATTGAGGAGGCAACAGACAAAGCCAGAGAGAATGTGTTCCAGGACAGCAATGACAACTTGGTCATATATCTTGGAACAGGATGACTTGGCTATTCACAATTTTCTGCAAGTGTGGAGAGCCATCTTGGGGAGGATGAAGTGAACAGAAGAAGCAAATTTGTCAGCTATGAACCTTGTTGTGCAATCTGCAATTCCTCACCTGTACATTTGGCACAAATCTATATTGCCAGTGTGTGCATGCTTTTCTGTGGTACTCACAAGGAAGGCATACTCAAGCCTGTCTGCTGTGCTGAAGAAAGCCAGATTGGAGACAAGGTAAAAATTGAGGGCTTTGAGGGCTGCAGGTTTGAGGCTGTTCTCAACTCAAAGAAGGAGGTAAATTTTTGCAACAAAGCCATAGCCCAGCTCAACAAAGTGATCCAATTGCTGACTTGATCTGTTCTTCCAGCTCTTTGTTTGCACACAAAGATCTTTGACAATGCTTCAGCCCGGTGTCACAAGGTCTAGTTGCATCTCCCTGTACTATCATCTTATATTTTAGTTAGTAGTAATCCTGGCCATGATAGTGCTAGCATAGCAAAATTCTGCTGAGAAGGACCATATCCAAGAATGTGAACAAACATCTACAAGTCTTGCTGAGCTGCTATGCTCCACTTGTCTGTGAAGGAGTCAATTGAGATTGCTGGCGGAAACCACAAAACAGTACATTGCAAAATAAGACAAACCACCAAGCAAGGAAGCTGTGTGCACTATGGAGTAAGAGAGCAAAGCATCTCTCGGTGTTCAACAGCAAAGATGCCATCTTTCTGAGCATTATCCTTGGCGTAACTGGAAATCTTGCAAGTGTTAGCATCAAAAGAGGCTCTCACTAAGCATGCCTTGTCTTTAGCGTGGCTCAAGGTGGGGTCCATTGAGCATGTTGGGCATAGAGAACCAAACAGCCTCCTTGGCTGATTGCAAGAGGCTTGAGTATGCCCAAGCCTCCCACATTTGCTGCAGCATGAGATAGGTGCAAAAGCCGTGTGAGGCTCCAGAGGCAGACTGTGCTTCTGGTTGGTGTAAGGGAAACCACCGTCAGCTGCAACAAGTACCTCCTTACCAAGCATGGATCCTGCATCTTCTGGCTGTTGAAATGACACCCAAAAAAGTTTCTTGTTTTCCGTAAACACCATAGGGAGGACAGCCTCAGCGCTTGCACCTAGGGAAGGGTGCAAGAAGGCACGCTGGACCTGCCAAGGAGCCTTTGCTAAAGACGAGGTAGCATCACACAACACCCGGGAAAGAGGATGGAGTGCCCCCGCTATATCGTCTGTGGTGATGATTGAGACATCTTGCAAGCCAATGTAAGGTATCCACTTTGGAAGCATCAACCATGCAGCTGTTGCATGTGTGATACTTGCAAAGGTCAACAAGATGTCAGTCTGGTTGTTTGCTCCAGGTGATGCTTGAAAGGCTGCTCTTGTGACAGCAAGGCCACGGAGGTATGAGCCTTTGAAATCCACACCCTTGTTCCATGCTTTTGCAAGAAGCATTGGGTCTTCAATGGGAGGACCATGGCTTGAGGTTGATTGATGGCCACGAAGCACAATGGTGTGGCAAGGCAAGAGCAAGGAACTTGGGTTGAGCAGACCCACCAATGATTGCAAGGGGGGATCTTCTCCCTCAGTCTTGATTGCTTGGGGACCAAGGGAGGAAGAGTCTGCAATTGCAAAGTTGAATACCCTCCATTCTGGTCTGAGCAGGCTTGCAAGGGGTACAACAGCATTGGGTGGCCGGGGCCTGGGCAAGCAATTGAGATAGAGGGTGTCTTGCTGTAGACCACCCCCAACCATGCAAGTGCCAGTTGCTGCTTGCTTCTGCTGCGTAAGCTGATTGAAGTGCTGACCACTGAAAGAGTCAAAGGTTGCCTTGCAATCCTTCCATGTTTGTACATTTGCATCAGACTTGGCAAGGTCATAGCCCTGGCACTTTGCAATTTGCAAAAGGTGATGGTAGTTAAAGCAAACACCATATTGCTTGTAGCCAATGATGCCAAGAATGTTGGCCCACTTTGCCCAGTGCATGTTAGCAATTGCCCACTAGAAGTCTGTGTGAATGGGCAGAACAATTGTGCACAACAAGATTGATGAGATGCGCAACAGCACAGGAGATGTTGTGGTCCTGGATGATGCTTGGAGATGCGCCAAATCCTGCAGTCTTACCAGGTGTCTTCTTGACACAAAGGTAGAACATGTAAGCATGCATGGGCTGGTGCCCATTGCAGTGCTGAAGCAATCTGCCAAGGGTTGTTGCCAGATATCCAGATTTCTTGCTTGTGATCCATCCACCAGTGGCCAGCATTGTGCTTGAACTTGTGCTCAGCAGTATTGAGATCTAAGAAGCTGCTGTAGAAATGGTTTGTGCCATTGAAAATTTTATGAACATTTTGCAAAGTTGTTGCAACAATGCCCTCCAGCTCTGCATTGATCAAATTTGCTGGCAGGATCTGCAATCTAGGATTGGGGATTTCTGGATTCCAATTATCATTTTTTTCCTTGTGGCCCAAGATGGCCAGAAACATTCCTTCACACCCTGCACCTTTGCTGATCAAGAAGGGCAAGGGTCTGCAAGCTGCTTGAGGTTAACCAGGAAGATTGCTCAGTCTTCTCTTGGCTGGCACAAGGGTAACAGATGAAGATGCCTCTGCCAATGGTGTTTTTGTAAAAGAGCTGGTGATGTGAGGGGCAGGGGCTGCAATGTCACAATGTTGAGCTGAGGTAGGATTTTTTGATTGTGCTGGATGCCATGTGCTTGATTAGGACCAAACCACAGCTCAATGTCCTGCAGCAAGGTCTTGATCAACTTGTGCTTGTAAATGCTGCCAAGTAGAATGCTCCTATGCCTCTGTAGATAGATTGCCATCATTGAAGCAATAGGCTAGTTCCTTTGCCAACTTGATTATGGCTGGAGTGGCTCAATTGACAACAAGCCCCAGAAGCTCTATCCACAATATTGATCTTGTTTTGCACATTCAATTGCCTGTACACAGAGACTTCAAGTGGGCAATGGACATCATACAATTAGACAATGTGCCAGCATCTTTGAAGATCATTGGGTATGAGAAATGTGGTCGTTGTTTCACTTGTCAACAACTTCATCCAGTTGTGAACCAAGCAGTGCAGTGAGCTAGCAGACTCTGGCACAAATGAACACATTAGGAGAAACACAAAGCAATCTTTCAATCCTTGAGCAGATGGCAATTCACCAAACCTCCACAGCCGAAGCAAGCAGAGACTGGCACTTGCATGGCTGGGGCTAGCTTACTCGAAGACTTGCAGCATTTCAATTGCTTGTCAAGGCAAAGTCACCAGCTAGGTCACACCAAAGCCAAGACTGAACAGCTTCGTGGACATCAGCTTTGTTCTAATGCGTCTAGCAAACGGCAGGCCAGGACAGCGCGGCGACGGATTGAGATGGCCTGTTCGACAAATTGTGATTCGTGATTCACAGACAGGCGCTAGCATCAGGCGCCGAGCTTGAGATACCGAGCTGGCATGGACAACGACAAAGGGGTCAGTAGCTGCCTGTCAACAAGATCTTGGCAAATCGAGAAGACGACAATTCCTTGACCATTCACTGAACCTATCTCGACCATCGCTTGACAAACCACACACAAACGCCACAATCGTCTATCGAGCCCAGTTGTTGTGAGTGGAGTGGGAATCTTTCGAATCAATACCACATCTCTTACAAAACATTGCATATCATAACGATCGGGTATACATCCTCCACCGCCAACTCATGTTTCTTTCAGAAGAAGCTCCACCGACTCCCCTGCCCACCCTTACTTGTCCCATTCTTTTCCTGATACAGCTTCACCAGATCGCTCAACTTATCCATCACCATCTCCAACTTCTCCTTCCTCTCTTGCAAGTCCAAATGCCTTTTCACCGTCGGATTCTCTCTCGCAAACTTGCCCAACTCCGCCTTATCCAAATCGTACACGAGTTTGGCGTCGATTTCTCTTGGGAACTGATAGAAGAATTCCGAAAGCAGTTCGATGTTGATAAACATGACCGCGGTGTAGGTCAGTTTGTCGGCGACGATGTTGAGGAATGTCTCGGGGCAGAAAGACTTGGCATCCGGGCCCGAGCGGCAGCGTTTGGAGCGGAGGGAGGAGAGACGCGTGCGAAGCATTCGGGAACGTTCGGTGAGGAAGAGCGCTTCACGAGCTTTGATGAGGAGTGCCGAATTGTAGTCCGGCCGAGTGGGGTCGTTGCTATCGTCATCGTCCACAGGCGCGAGCGCGGTGGAGGAGTCGTCGGAGGAAGAGGCGGTGAGCGCGGCTTCCCGAGCGCGCAATCGAGCTTGAACACGCTTCCGTTCCTTATCTTCGAGATGCGTAACGTATTCCATCGCGCCTTTGAGTCGACGTCCTCCTAGAAGCTTCTTGATGTTGTTGAAAGCAGCATCGCACATGCCGAGCTCACGCTCGACAAGCTGCACCGATCTCAACCTGCCCGCTTCCCATTCTGTTGGTTCAACCTCGACTTCGTACTTGAAAGGCTTGACGCAGTTCTCCACCTGATCCGCAGTCAGTCCAAATCTGTCCCTGAGAATGGCTGTGCTGAACGCCACAATCCTCTCCGCAGCTTCCGGGTGGTGGTTGAAAGGCTCGCTCCTCGCCAAGAGCTCGATCTGCGTTCGAATCGAGTCCACCACCAGCTGCGTGCTCAACCGCCCGATGCCGCTCTTCGTCAACGCCGACGAGCTCGCATCCAGCTTGTACTGCCAATATTTGTCGAGATCCTCCGGCGAGACTTTCCGTGCGTCTGCAAGCTGAGATAGCTCTGGTGTGCGTGCATCGCTCCAATACATCTGCGCCAAGATATCCATCACCTTCTCATCCAACGCCTGCTTGAGCAACGCCCTCACCTCTGGCTTGCCGAAGTTACTTGCGAACTCCTTGAAGCGCAGCTTCAACGCATCCATCGTCTCCGCGACGTACGACTCTGCTGTGATGCTGCGGTCGTTGTACTGAACCTTGAACTGATACGACGCTTCTTCGAGCTCGACTTGAACTGCGTTGGCAATGCCATGCAGCGAAGACCCCATAGACTCCTCGAGAACGGTCATGAGTCGTCGTCGAAGAGTATCCGTGCCAGTCATGGGTGTCACTCCGGCGTTCCGACCTCGTGCAGGCGCACGGAAATGTTCCTTGTTGGCGTTAAAGTAGTCCGACTCCTGCTTCATGACAAGACTCGACATGCGACCTTCGCCGGTCGACTTGTCGTGGCCTTTGCTGCTTTGGAAGACGCCGAGGTTGTTCTTGCATACCACACCGACATATCCGAGCGCAAGCGGGTATTTGTTGTTAGAAAGAATACCAGCCCCGACCTCAGGCGGCACAAGATCCATCTTTGTTACGACACCGATGGTGCGCAGTCCAAGAGGATCGACCTGCCTCGATGCGCGAAGAGCGGGCGAGTTGGCGAGGTCGACATCTGCGGCGCAGACGGCGAGGATGATGTTAGGCTCCTGGATGTACTTGTGACAGAGCTTCTGGATCTTTTCGCGGAGCTCGTCGGGCTGATCCATGCTCGCAATTTGGACGTAACCTGGCAAGTCAATCAGCGTCAAATCCGGAACGTGCGGGCTGTGAATGCGCAACTCGATAGGCTCGTCGCTGACGCACTCCGAAGCGGGGACAGCCATGTTGAGGTCGTAAAGCGTCTTTTGGACATGCGAAAAGTCGGTGACGCGTCCAAGACCAAGACCGGGGAACTCGGCATACTCGACGACCGTGTCCTTGGTCGGTCGACCCGGACGATTGGGCGTGTGGATCAGGGTGAGCTCGATCGGACGGCGGGTGACCATGTTGTTGCCCTTGGGCAGGAATTCGTGCCCGACGATCGCCTCGAGCACGGAACTCTTTCCACTGCTCTGCGAGCCAATGACGACAATGGAAGGCAAAGTGAGCTGATCCGACTCATGGTCGATCTCTTTGAGAATGTTGCGTACTTCGATGAGCTTGCGAGTGAGAATCATGAGTTCTTCTGCGCTGTTTGTTGCTGGGCTGTGAGTGCTTGACTCGTCATCGCCGAAGAGAGAGGATGCAGCGACTGCTGCTGCGCCAGCCAGCGAAGGCATTCCATTCGGATCTGGTCCTCCGCCACTTCCTGCGCTTGAATCATCCCGACCTCCGGCGTCTTCGGCACCCTTGCCCATCCCCGCGAACAGATTTCTCAAGAACTCCGGAGTCTGCAGCTTGGGCAACTCCACACCATCAATTCTCTCCGACAGTGCCTCCCAGCCATCCCTTGCGCTCTCCATCGCATCGGCGCCGAACTCTGAGAGTCCCTCATATGCCTCCTTCGCTCTATTCGAGAACTTGCCGTACGACCTCCCTAGCAAGTCTTTGAACTCGTCGACCTTGTAGTTTGCGTAGGCGAGAGCGCCACCGCCAGCAGCAATACCGTAGGCGGGGAGACGAGCTGCGCGAAAAGCAGCTTTCGGGACCGAGTTGAACGAGATGGCTCGAACATGCATCAAGCGGCTACCGCGAGTGAGGTGCATAGGAACGGCAGAGTTGACGGGTGAAGGACGGAGGCCGGAGAAGCGGGAGAGAGGCTGTCGCATGTACGTGGGCTGAGCGGCGCTGAAGCGTGAGCGACTGGTTCGCTGCGCGATTCTGCTAATGTTTTGGTACGAAGACATGGTCGCACTGCGAATTGGCCTTGCGCGGCTATCGAATAAGTGGTAGTAGGTTGTTTTCGTTTTGGTGTTGTGGAGGGCTTGGCCGATGTCTTTGCTCTAAAAGCTCTTAGTATGAGTCAGTTGGGACCGGTCGACCGGTCGGCCTAGTCCATTGGCAACGATCTTGAGATAAGAGAGTTCAGGTCGAATGAGCAAAGTGATTTGAGAAGGAACACTACAGATGACCGTCGTTGGTGGTGGCGGGGAAAGCAATATGCCTTTCAACAGCTGCAGCTGAGCAACACTTTTCCGCTCGCTCAGTCATATTTGTTTCTCCACTTTGGACGAAAACACGCTGCCATCGCCCCGATTCCATCATGTCAGATTCCACAGCTCACACAATTTGGCCAAAATTGAAACGCGTCAATTTACGCGCTCCGCGTGTTCGCCTTTTTTCCTTCCAGCTTGGCGTGGAGACCAACACCTTGCCGTACTCAACCTGTTCCTCGTCAATCTCCCGCCTCCTCCTTCTCTTTCTCTTTCTCTCAGACCCATCTATCCCTTCCAATGACCACCGCCTCCGACCGCCCAACCAAGACAGCCAAGCTCACCCACAATTCCATAATCACCACGATGTCTTCCTCCTCCGCACTCCGTCTTCTCGTTCAGCGACACCCATCGCATCCACTCGCCAAACTCCCCACTCGGGGCTCGGCTTCTGCTGCAGGATACGACCTCTACTCTGCCGAATCCGTCACTCTTCCCCGTGGAGGACGTAAAGTTGTCCAGACTGGTATCTGCATGGCCATCCCTACCGGCCACTACGGTCGTGTTGCACCCCGTTCCGGTCTGGCCAGCAAGCACGGTATCGACACAGGCGCTGGTGTGATCGATGAGGATTACCGCGGCCTCCTAGGTGTGCTTTTGTTCAACTTTGGTGATGCAGATTTCCAAAGTAAGTTTCTTTTCCCTCCCTTTCCCCAGTAGGACAAAAGACTGACGAATGGACGTATTGTACTTCTTGTGTTTGCATGGTGCAGTCAACGCAGGGGACAGGATCGCCCAGCTGATCATTGAAAAGATCTCGACTCCAGAGGTGCAAGAGGTGGAGAGTTTGGACGAGACTGTGAGAGGTGAGGATGGATTCGGTTCAACCGGAGGATTCGGTGCAGCAGCGCAGGCGACAGCGGCAGCGGTGGCTGCTGATCTCCCAAGTGAGGTCAAGCCCGAGTCTGCTTAATACCATCGCCGTAGATAGTCTCAGTTGTTCATTCACAGGATACGTAATACAGCAATCATGCAGCACACGCAGACCAGTCTCAGATTGGGTTCATTTGCTGTGAAGTGGTCGGTTGCCTTGTATAAGAGCATCAGAGCTGAGTAGACGACTCAGAATGTGTGCGCTTCCAACAACTTTCGTGATACATCAGACCACTCTTTTGCACCACAATCCTTTCCCCATCCTTGCTTTCTTCCAGCTCGTCCGTCTCTAGTACCGCATCGAAGCTTGTCTCTCCCTCATTGGACCACCCGTTCTGCTTCGGAGAGTCCGCGATAGATGCCTGCCCAAAGTGTGACGGCGTCAGCGTTCCATCACCGTCCTCCCCGTCCTCCCCGTTCCCTTCCTCCTCCTCCGCTCCCTCCCCTTCAACGCGCACTTCCTCCTGTTTCTGCGGCTCATCATTGATCCTCAACGAGAATCCGACACTGCTCGCCGTCGAGTTCGATCTCGTCATAACAGCACTTCCTCCGCCATTGACCCAGCTTGGCCTCCTATCCTCGTACTCACTGGCAAAGTACCCGTCGACCTCGTTCAGCTCCGTTCCCTCGCTCGCACCCCTCCTTCCCACTCCCGCCCTACCCAGGCGTTCACCGGTGGGAGGGAAGAACTCGCTCGAAGCCGATCTGACCACTCCCTTTCCCTTGTCGATGCGGGGCGAGGCGAGCGGAGCGGCCTTCTCGTCATACGGCGACTTGGCTCGTCGGCGGTGATGCTGCAGAAGAGTTGCTGATGGAGTGAGCACGGCGAGTTGAGAAGTGCTTGTACGACGCGGAAGTGAAGGCGACGCGGAGAGAGAGGATGCTCGCGATTGCTGAAACGCTTTGCGGCGTAGATCTTCAACGTCCGCTGCTGACGTGCTGTGAAGTTCTTGCGAATCACGTACTCCGTTGCTGCCTGCAACATTGGCGGCGGCGTTGTTGGCAAGGGTTCCTCGTTTTGGTCCGATCAGAAGGACGTCGCATCCAGCACAGCGAGTGGATGCTCCGCCGGCAGGACGCCATCCGTGGCGACGCTGTGCATGCAAACGGCGGAATTGGTGGAAAGTGTCTCGATCGAAAAGCTTGTTGGTGATCGCCAGAAGCTCGGATCGCAAGTGGTAAGCTGAAAGCATGCCGTCCAGAACAGAGCGGATCTCGGCATAGTACTCTGCCACGCCTGCGTCACCGTTGCTGGTGTCTTTGTTGGAGCCGGGTTCGCTGCTTGATCCTGTGAGTCGACGGAAGAGCGCCGGGAAGGAGACTGCCTCGGCTGCTGTAGATGAGACTAGGTCGTTCAGCGTGTCTTGGACGATATCTCGAACGCCGTTGAGAAGCTGTTTTGGACGTTGAACTGCTGATGTGTCCTCGCTGCCGACATTTGATGGAGGGGTAGCGCCCAGGTGGGCCACATCGTGCACTAACCGCACCAGACTACGCAGCAGACGGAACCATACCTCGTCTGTGTCCATCCTTTCTGCCGGGCGGCTAGCTTTCACCGCAGGCTCATCTTCATCATCGCTGTCATGCCCGCCACCGAAAGCATTCGCGCGCTCAATGCACAAACGGACGGCTACGTTGACGCACCTGCGCACGTCGCCTAGAAGCTCTTCCGCAATAACAGAGGTCTGCTCTGCCGAAGATGCAACATAGACCAAGGAGTCGGCTGTCCTTGCACAAGCCGTATCGAGCTCCTCGAATGCTTCCTTCGATAAGCCCATGCGATCCAGCGCCCACAGCACAGCGTCACTGTTCCTAGTGACCCTAGACCCGTCAATAGCAACGTCGCTGTTGCGACAAGCTTTCACAAGTCGGTCGAGGTCAAAAAAGTTTGCACCACGTGAGTCGAGGTTGCGCACCACTGCTTCAGGATCGTATCGGCAGAGGAGGTCGAGGTAGGCCTCGCGCTCTTGGCGACCTAGATGGTCTGGGTCCGCCCTGCCAACGTCGGCATTGTACGTCGCGCTGACAGCTGAGATTGGCTTTGCGACGTCAGCCCAGCCAAGACTCCCGTCATCAGCGACAGCCTCAGCCTCGGGTTGAGGCTGAGCAGCAGTCTGCGTTGAGGCTTTGCTCACCTGCAAAGGCTCAAAGAAGCACTGCAGATAAAGCAACAGCCTCTTCTCGTCGAGCTGAGCCAGCCTCTGCAGCACTTGCTCGTGTTTTCCGGGGAAGAATCTGTCCAACAAGCTAGCTGTCTTGAGCGGATCCAAATCCAGCAAATCGATTATGTGATCCGAGAGCTGCTCATGCAGGCGAGACGCCAATTTCGCCCGATCTGGTGTATCTTTCCTCGCTGCATTAAAGAGCGTCTCCTCGAAGTGTGCGAATGCGTGCTTTCCAGAGCTCTTTGCTACTTCATCTGCATCTTCGTTCAAGTCGGCCGAATGAGTCAAATTAGCTTGAAGATGCTCGCGGAGGTACATGCCGAGCAAACGGTCCCATTTCTTCTCCTGTCTGAATGCAGACCGCAAGATGCGATGGAAGGAAGCCCTTTCAAAAGTGTCGAGCCAGTGTTCATCAAAGCGTGGCTTGTAGTGTGACAGCAAGCACTCTGCTGCTAGCTCTCGGTCCTCGTGTGTCGACTCGACAATGTCTGGATCATCGACTTCGCTTCCGTCCATGGAAAGGGCAAGCGATCGCAGCAACATATTTACCTTTGGCTGCGAGAGATGCACGAATTGCGGGTATTTTGGAGCGTTGCGAGCAACAAAGATGTGGACAAAGATGCGTGCCATCAGGGGAAGCTTTGGCGATTTGCCATCTTGCGATGGGCGGGCTTGGGGGCTCTGCCCGTCGGCGAGGTCGGTGGCAGGAAGGCGAGAATGGATGAAGCCAGGGCTCCCAGATGTCTGTGAGCTGGCTAGCTCCAGAAGGACATCGACGACGAGCTGCCTGCTGACACGCTTGCCGACGACATCCTCGTCATCGAGAAAGCCGTCTTCGAACGCCAGGTCGAGGGCATCAAGGAACGCCTCGGCGTCGAACTCGAGAAGCAATCGCAGGTACGGATAGATGGGCTCGTGTTCGCCATCGTTGCCTTGCCCATTGCGAGCGTCGTCATCATCGAGCCCGTAAAGTACGAGCTTACCGCCAGGACCAGGAGGCCATAACGTACAGCCACCGCTGAAGACGAAAGAATAGATCGAGCTCTTCGCCTTGCTTGCTTGTTCAGTCTCCGCGAACGGCTCTTGGCTCGGGTATCGGTTGCCAGTGAGGATGACCGACAGGTACGAGAAGACGCGGTATCCGTCTTCGAGATCGCGTTCCTCTTTTGACCAGTCAGCCGGGTCATCGGTGTTGCTGAACGAAGTCTCGCCTTCCGCTGCATCGGAGATGCGGATATGGGCGTATGGATCGCTCTTCGCTTCTTCGGAGTCTGCCATCATTGGGCCGTTCACCTCTCGATGCTGCTGCTTGCGGCGGCGAACAATTGCGCGTCGCAGCGGATGCAACATCTCGATGATTGGCGAGATATAGTCCTCCAATGCCGAATTGAATACATAGATCAAAGCATCGTAGAGTCTCCTGTCGAGACAGAGCGACAACGCCTGATCCAGGTCAAGCGACTTGGGGTCTACATGCCAGATGATTCGCTCAGCCTGATCGTACTCGTGTCTGTCGCGCCTAAAGGCAACTAATCTCTGCACCACCGGAATGGGCAGCGTGCGCAATTCGCCCGAGACGATAAAGTCTTCCATCTGTCCGACAAAGATCGCCTCGATGCCGTTGTCTTCGTACCTGTCGTAGAGGGTATCAAAGAGGAAGTCCAGATCGCCTAGCGAGAGACAGGCACGTGCACAGACGCGAGCGAGGCCTTGGAAGAGGAAGGTGCGATCGACACCTCTGCCATCAGGAGTGACATGAGTCGAATCAGTGAGACGTTCGGGCGAGAAAGCATACTCAGCAGAGGCTGACATGAGCTCTCTAAGCTTGTCTGCTACGATGCGAGTGCGCTCTACAGGATCAGATGGCAAGCCCACAGCTGAGCCGAGAAATTTGCCTTGGTGGAAGAGCGTCACGAGCTCGATCGCCGAAAGAAAGTCGCCCTGCGACACGTATAGAAGTAGGCGATCCGCCCAGGACAGCAGCGTTCCCACGATGAGGTCGTTTTTGGTGAGGAAGAAGGACCGACCTTTCGAGATGCGAACGCTGTGATTGATTGCCCATGAGCGAGCTTGTACAGTCTCGACAGCGTCACTGCCCTCGTCCTGAGGCTCTGAATGAGGATCGTAAGGTTTGCCCAGCAGAGCGGCATCGTAGTAACGTTGCTCTACAGTCTTTGCAAGGATCGCAGCTGCACTTCCGTCTCGCATACGCTCGGTGACCTTGCCTGCACGGCAGTCAAAGAGCGCCAGGCCTGACCTGGTAGTTAGCATGAGTAGGTCCGGACTAAACCACTGCAGTGCGACAATGTGATCTGGCTCCTCAATGCCGTCTTCGCCAGTCAACTCGACCGGATCCACCTCTTCGGTAACCATGTTAGCGGCTGCTGTACCATCGCGGCTGGCTCTCGGATCCGGGCGTTGCTGCACCTTGCGCACCACCAATCGCACCAGATGCAGTCTCGATCCGAACGAGAAAGCGAGAATGGGATTGGTCTGACGACGTCGCTTGCCGTCGGTCTCTGTTGATGCCGGATACCATGCGAGGCAACCAGGCTCCTGCATTTTCCCCTCTTCAGGTTGAACAACCGCACCTAGCTTCTCCATGGACTGTTTGCCGCCTGCCGGCTTGTTCAGCTTGCGATACCAGGTACGAGGCGAAGGCTTGAGCCCGACGAGCACCATCTTGGCGGGTGTGATCATGGCAATCAAGGTGGTTTCGTCGGCCGCATGTGTTCGCGGACCTAGCGGCAGCGGGCTGAGTTGGAAGATGGTGTTGCGCTTCTTGCCGTCACTCAAGCCAAGCTCGTCTTCGTGCTCGTATTGAGGATACTTACCGAGCAAGCGGAGCGTGTCGTTGGAGCTGACGCCGAGTATCTTTCCGAGTGCATGGTAGAACGCGAGTCCTTTGTTGTCTGCTGTGACGATGGCGGTGTGGCGAAGACCGACGAAGCCGATATGAACGATGGCAGAGCCGGACAGGTGACCTTCCTTCTTGCCTGTTTTGACAGATGAGAGCGGGACAGGAGGAACATGACGTGCTGCTCGACCCGGATTGGACAAGTCGTAGAGAAAGATATTGCCGGAGGCATGGCCGACACCCAGGAACGAATGATCCGACGACAGCGCGAGTGCAGTGACTGCGTCTCCGTGACCTCGACCATCGTGACCGCATGAGGCGATCGGCTCTTGGGCAAAGTCACAGACAAAAGTCCTTCCTCCTTGGGTTCCTACAGCGATCAGACCGCCAGCGACAGCCAGAACGGTCGGAATCGGATCCGCAGTCTCGCGCGAAGACTTGGCGTTGGCTACAATATGGCGGAGTGCCGACCACTTGACGAAGTCTCTGCTCAGCTCGTGTCTGTTGTTCAGGAGCGTCTCTTTGAGTGTCGTGCCAGCGTCCGCGCCGGCGTGATCTCCGTCTTCACCTCCGCCAAGGAAGGCGTGCTGGCCTAATCGCTTGGCTGAAGAAGAGGACGAGGCGGGGTCGCTGCGCAGCGAGGTTGCGCTCTCGGCTGTCGATAATGGGTTGCCATTGAGAGTCCCACCATATGGGAAGGAGACTCGAGGTCGACGGCGCTTATTGTGGCCGACGATAGATCCACTGACGCTGGTGGAGAAGGAACTCTGACGGGACCGTTGCGTGGTGGAAGATTCTGCTATGGCGGACCGACTTGCGTCATCATCTCTGGATGAGTGTTCCAAGGCAGCAGCATCACTAGTCGTGAATTCGAATGGCAAGGGCAACCGCGCCTTCTTTCGAGGCGATGACGATGCTGGTGAGCTAGGGATATCGCCTGAAGATCTGCCAGAGTCGGCTGTGAGATGCTTTGGCAGAGCCAAAGACGCACTCGCTGTCCTTCCTACCGAAGCGCGCAGGCGAGACAAGCTCGGGTAGGCAACAGGTCTGTGGGGAGTGGATGCAGAGATGGTGTTAGACTGACGTAGCAGTGAGAGGCCGGTGCCGGATGTGGATCTGGGGGTAAAGATGCGCGAGGAGGATGGCTGCGATGGCAGACGCTGGCGTAACTGCTGCTGGCGCTGTGAAGAGATAGCAGACCGAGTGTCGAAACTGACATCGTTGGGCAGCGGGGCGGGGTATCTGAAGGAGGAGCCATCGTCGCTAGATGCAGCATCAGCGTGGCGTGGGGTAGCACTGGAAGATGCATCGACGTCGGCTATTGGCACAGTGCCTTTCTGAGTCGTTGGTGATGTTGGAGAAGCGACTGTATGAAGATCCTGCGTGCCGTTCAGAGGCACTGCGTCTTCCTCATCGTCTTCTTCATCATCGCTACCAAGAATGTCTTTGAGCTTGGCGCTGTATGTGTCAGAATTCATGCTCGAAACGTTGCTGTCGTCGGGTGTGGAGATGGAGAGTTGCGCTGTTGTGTCGACACCATCGTACACGAATTGGTCGTCATCGTCATCGTCATCGTCATACTGATCGGTGTTTTCCAGGCTTATGCCTTTTGCAGACGTAGTAGCAGCATCATGCAAGCCATTAGGATGCAAAGTCGGCGGTGATGCAAGCACATCATCCATTTGCCGATCATACGAGCGATCCTGCTCCGTGTGGTATGAAGAGATGCGCTGTGCATACGAAGGCTCAGCTCCCCAAGGATTGGAGTCCTGAGAATCGTCGCGCTCCATTTCTGCGGCTGAGTCGAATGCTGATCTGCAGCTCTGAAGTGATACCAATGACGTCGATGCAGGTGCCAAAGGAGACGTTCAATGTTAGCGGGACAATTGCGAGCTTGTCATGTCGTTTGTATGGGTTGCTTCCCTGAGGAGCTCTCTGTCGATATGGCGGTGGAGTAGTGATGAGATAAGTGATAGGAATGATCAGGATGGATGCAATCGCATAGAATGGCCAAATGATGTCTCGGTTACTCCGATTTCCAGGAAGGGTTCGAGCGAGCATCATAGGCGTGGAGGTCGAAAGTCAGTCAAACACGAACCGAAGTGCGACCGTGCGTTCCAAGTTCCAATTTTTTTTTGGAAATACCTTGTTACACCCTCTTCTCGCACATGCTCTATTTTTTGCCAAACGGAACCGAAAGAGTGCCTGAGCAGATGGCTTTTTGTGTATTGCCGTTGCACAGCGTCAGTATTTCCACATTCTGCAGTCGGAAGGCTACCGATACACGGACTTTAGCGAGCCGATTTTGGTGATCCACTCGCGCTTCCCGACGGAGGTTCCGCTACTTTGTGAGAAGCCTGTTGCTCTCTGCTTGACACCATATCAGCCTCTCATCAACTTGCATGGCAACCATGGCGGCGACGGGCTCAGCAGGAGAGACGAGCGGGGCTTTTCGCTCCCTCTACATCCATACACACGATGTTTCGCGCTCGCTTAAGCCCTCTGCCGATGGAGAATTGGCTCATGCGATCCACCAAACGCTTCACTTTGCGCTAGACGGACATCCCGATGATTACACTCCAAGCGACTCGAACTCGGGCGCAGGATCAGGATGCGGTCCTTTGGCGACCATGCCAAGCTCTACTGCGAATGGCACATCGACAACGACAACTTCATCCCAGCAGGTGATCAAAGGGTTCTTCCCCACAGGCCACGACGAACGACCCTACATTTCGTATCACTGGGATCCTCGATCGGCGACATTAGCACTGCCCAACCCAGCGACCATCACAAACCCCATTGCGGATCCTTGCTCGCCAGATGACAGGAGCTCATACGACATCACAGCCAAGTTCTTCTTCCTCGACCCAACCGACCTCTCGCCCGAGCTGGTGGATGATGCTTTGAGGCGGCTTACTTCCACAACAGGCATCATCACTGTCGACACCCTCGTGTTGGCCTTCCCGACGCTTGATCTGGACTCGCGGCCGCATAAGCACTTCCAAGCACAATCTGACTCGGTATCGTCGAATGCGCAGCAGAACGGAGAGTCAATGTGGGTGAACCAAGTCAAAGATGTTTGGCAATCAGTATCTATGAACCCGCAACTGTTCTCGCTCGGGTTGTCCGACATCTCGCCCAGCAATCTCGATCGACTGCTGTCATCTTTTGATCAACCCATTCAGCCGCCCAGCATGCCTTTGTTCTCTCCAGCCATCCCGCTGTCCACCAACACTACCGAGCCATCAGCTGCTTCAACCAGCACATCCCATCCCGCCGCCAACTCGGACGTCGCCTCCGCATCCACTATCCCACAACAACAAGCGGCAGGCTCGTTCTGGAACATGGAGTACTCCATCGTCAGTCCAGCACGCAGGCCAAGGCTTGTCTCGATCAATGTCAAGCAGGATCCTTGCGCTTTTGATCGCGAGTTCGACCAATACTGCACAAAAATGGGTATTCAGCTCGTAGCCCACAGCGACAGGAAGGATGTCTTGCCTCAGAGGACGTTGCCGGCATTGATGGACGAGTTCAAGGGCAAGCTGCCAGTAGAAGTGGAGGCGGGTAAGATACTCAAGCCAAAATGGGCGCTCAAGTATACAACTTTGATCAGGGATAGAGGTGTGTTGGCGGATAAAGGGTACATTGTCTATGTTTCGACCGAATGATTCTTCAGCATGTTTCGAGCAGCAATCACAACATCATCACAACCCGGAAAGCCTTTCTACCGACGAAATTGCATTTTTTGTGTATGCATTGATCATAATGTTTGTGCTACAGCGCATCTGTGCGTGCACGTTTAATCGGGCTCTCGTTCCCGCTTCCCGCATCGCCTCCGGCCTTCTCCACAGTGTCAGTCACGACCGAAGGCTTGGCTGCCTCGACTGCCTGATCTTCTGCTGGCACCGTCTGCGAAGTGTCGAGTTCCCCCTCGGCCATGCCTCTTACTATCCCAGGCTGCTCCATGTCCCTTCCCATTCCACTCTCGAGCTGCCGACAAATCGGGTCAATCAGTCCAACAAAGTCTTGGCGGACGTAGGTGACCAAATACGGGGTAGCGCCCGATCGATCTCTCAGTACCTGGTCCAGTGTTGTCTGCGTGACCGCCGAGTCGTTGTACTTGAACCACTTACTATCATCTCCACCTCCCCGCATGTTGAGGAAGTAGTGACCATGACTCGCCTCTCCACGATGCATGAACACTGCAACGAGCCTGTATGCATAACGGCGTTGATCGGCCCAGAGCGAAGCCATCTCAGTTTTGAGCGTCTCGATCTCTTCCTGAGCCTGTTTGACTTGCTCGCGAAGCAGCTTGGCTTCACCACGCAACATGGACGACAGACCAGGGTCAATCAGCGATGAAAGCGCCGGAGGGACCTCTTCGTCGACCGATGCGGTAATCGTGGTGCCGATCGCGTTTGCGTCGCTCTGCTGTACAACCTCGCTTGTCCGTACCTCTCCGGTCACTGTGGCGGCCTGTTTGGCTTGAGATCGCGGAGACAGAGGCAACGGAGCTGATTCATCGGCTGCTTGAGCACTATCGACTGAGATTTCGGCCAACTGCGCGGCGACGTCAGCCAGAGGCGGCAACCTCGCCAGCTCTTCAACAGCGTTTGCAGCCTGACTGAGCGTCTGCGTCAGATGGAAGTTGGCTCCGTCTTTGCATGCAGCCAGCTTGGCACGTAGCCCATCGATCCTGCGACGTTTGGCCTGATAATCTAGCCTCTTGGCCACGAGCTCTGCGTTCGACCCATCGCTCGGGTCAAGATCCATGTATCGATCTACGTAAAGCGTCTCAGGCATCTCCAGGTGCGCCTGCGACTTAAATGCTCGCATTGTCGCGCGATCGTACTGGACACGCTGCATCTGGATCTGCAATAGCGGCGGTGCAGAAAGCAGCGTAACGGATCGGCGCTGCACCGAGCCGGAGGTCGCGACAAACGTGTCTGAATCGAAGAAGCCGTCAAAGCCATCGTAAATGTCTCGTCCTTCCTCGAGCACATCGATCGGCAAGATCTTGAAAACTTCGTTCTTGATGTGCGTGCTCGGCTGCTTGTGCGGGGACGGTCGGGTCAGCGCGTCGCCAGTTTCGCCATTGCTCTGATTGCCACCGCTAATTTGAGCAGCATCGTCAGCTTCGATGCGTTGGCACGTCTTGCCAAGGAAGAGCTTCGTCAGAAGATCCTCGCCTGCATCCCCGCTGGCTTGACCATCACCGCCGTCAACGTCCATGTTGTTCTCGTTGTCGACGCGGCCTTCAGCATTCTTGCTGATCGCCAAAGCAACCTCGAGCTGGAACATGCAATTGTCCAGACATTCCGATACATCCTGCTGAGCGCCCAGCTGCATCAGCGAGTTGCGTCGAGCCGGTGGTGGAACGCCGGTGGCTTTGCGAGCTGGACGCGGCGGCAAGGGAGGCGGACCTCCGAACGCTGCTATTCCTGGCTGGTCGGGAGTGGTATCCATCAGGTCTGCGTCGTTTGTCGTTTCTGCGGGTCCAGCAGATGCGACCTCAGCGGAGCGCGAAGCTTCTTCGATATTGACAGGATCCGATGTCAGCACCGAAACGTCCTGCGTCTGTGCTTTCTGATCCACTGATTCGCTTTGGTCATCCGTGACTGGATTGAGACCGGCCTCAAGCTCTTCGGCACGCGAAGACACCAGAGCGAGGTAGGCCAGCTCTCTTTCTGGACGAACAGATAAGGCATTGACGTGAATAAGTTGGTGGAAAAGCTCTCCAAGCTGCGCTACGAATCTTCTGCTGCGCTGCAATTCACGAGCCGTGATACGCTGACCTCCTACCCTACGTTCGCTTTCCTCTTTCAGCTGCTCGTCGGTGATAGAGTCGGGCAAGCCGGCACCAGCCTGAACAGTAGCCGCTGCTTGCAGGACACGGTTGCGGATCTCCGTGATAGAGAAGAAGTACTGCAGTACCGAATTCAGATAGCAGGTGTTGCCGATGTTGTCGATACCGGCCGGAGTATCAGCAGATGGCATCTGCTGCCAGCCTTCAGTGGCGGACGCATCCCTCTCACCTGTGCGAAGAAAGTGACGCAGATACTCGCTCTTGCGATCTTCAGCAATGGCACGAAGTGCGTGACGAAGCAGATCACCACGGGCCGGCGCGTCTGCAATGTACAGATCAAAGACAACGAGGATGGTGGCATCATCAAGCTCCGGACTCGCATCGAGCATGCCGTAGGCCTGCTGCACATCCATGTCGACCTCTTCGTCGATCAATTGCACCAGGCGTTCGGGCTTGCCAAGATGCGCGGTGATGATCTCGAGGGCATTCTTGAGGGCAGCATACTCAGCTGCATCGGCATTGATCAGCACTTCTCGTGCTCGAGCCTTGTAGTTGTCCACGATGAATTCGATTGGGATCGTGTCGCGTGCCACGTCTGGGCCAAGGTGGCTCGCAGACAAATTCAGTCGGTCGTAGGCCTTATCCAAGTCGCGTGGCGAGTACTTGCCTTGGTTGCGTTCGTACGCCACGAGCTCTTCGAGCAGGCGTGAAGTTCGGCGTTGGCTCGAATAGACTTGGTCGAGGCTGGCAAACAGCTCAGCGATGCGCTTGGAATCGGCGTTGAACTCAAGATTAACCAGATAGCTGAACTTGACAAGCTCGTCGCGGGTACGACTGGATGCACCAAGCACGAAGAGAGCTTCAAGTGTTGCCTGCGAAAGATCGGTTGGCAGTGTGGTGTCGATGTGTTCTTGACGCTCGCCAATCATCTCGAGTATAGATTCGGATGCCGACTCAACATTGATGCGCGTCGGTAGACTAGGCTCGGAAGTGTTGATCAGCGACGAGCCCGGTTTGGACTTGCGCAGCTGCTGAAGGTGGAAGGCGAGCCATACACTGAGCTCGATCCAAGCCCGAATGTGTCGTCGCAAGATCATCGGCAGATCCGATGACGACGCATCACTTTGCGTGCTCGCGTCCGATGAAGATGCTGTCGCTGAGGGAGGTATAATAGCATTACGACCATCGGGCATGGCTTCTTCCTTCCAGCCGAGAGTGCGAAAGATCTGACGAGCATGCTGGTCCCATCCCAACTTCTGCGTAAGAGTGGCACTCGAGGTGGGCGCAGCTCGTCTTTCGCCATGAACAAAATTGCCAATGACGCGCAAGAGCACACGAAGGGCTCGAATGAAAGTCTCTTGTCCAGTGAGTCCGACGACAGGATGGTCTTCGCGAGACTCTTTGAACTGCGTGAGAACTTGTCGATCAATGACGGTGACGATGCTGTCCGGTGGACTTGAAAGGAGACGCTTGCCCGAAATCCAGCATTTGTGCATGTTAAACTCGTCCAAGACCGGCAACGGTGCCTGCGGTGTACCGGGCTGCCATCTTTCGAGCAAGTAGACCGGGGTGCGCTGCTCACGTGCAGGTATGGAGGTGGGCACTGTCTCAAACATGGAGGTAGATCCAGCCGGTAGATTGCAGGCATCAAAAATATGGCTGACATTGGAGATGGCGAGGTCTGGCGGGGGTTTGCGATACACCTCGGATTGGTCGAGGATGAGTCTCCATTCGAGGGTCTCGGCCACAAAGAGAGCATCAGGGTGCGGCTTGCAGGCCTTGATATCGGCGAGGCAAGGTGTTGGCGCGGTCTCTAACGCCGAAGTAGTAGCTGGAACTGCGCTTGAGGTCAGATTAGCTGCTGAAGTCGCTGCTGAGGCCGGAGTCTCGGCCTGTTTCGGGACATCACGCACAGCATCGACTCTACTCAATGTGAACTGCGGATTGAAAAGGAGGCCAGAGTCGTGCAATGCCGTTGGAAGTAGAAGATGATAGGTCCCAACAGGTGTCGACTTGTTACGATCTGGGATTGCAGCCTGTGTTGGAGCTTGCGACGCCTGGTCATAGGTCGGAGGCGGGGATGGAGGTGTGTCGAGGGTGCCTATGGAGCGCGCCAAGGATGTACCAAACGTATCTTTGGCTGAAGTTGGCCGAGGAGAGAGTTCTAGAGGAACAGACGATTGGGAGCCGAATACCTTATTGTGATCGCTCTCGTCGATGGTGATATCGATCGCCTCGCCTGCGTCAGCGGTATTGTTGATACCGCTGCCTTGTGCGGCCGACTCGTTAGGTCGAGTGACATTGTCGACGATGTTGATCGGATCGAAACCGCTCCTTTGGATTCCCATGGTGTCGAACGTGGCAGTCCGACGGCTGCTCTGTGAGGTGATTTAGCCTCAGTTAGAGTGTCATCAAATTGCTATTTGGTAGAACGTTTTGGTCGTTCCGAATGCGTACGTGACGAGGGAGTGGCCGCTTGTTCCAACTGTGCCTGAAGCTATGCAGACCGGCTAATTGGATGACCAAGAAGCGGTATCGCAAAGAGTCGAGCGAGTTGATGGAGTGATTAGAAGCAAGAAAGTTGTGCGAATCACTGTGACTTGTAGCGAATTTGGCTGAGTTGGATTTACTGTAGCTGCTCGGAAGGTTAGGTGGAGGGAGGCCAGTGCGGTCAGTGCGTCTGCGTCAATCGGAAGGCGATCGGGCGAGCTTCACGCTGACATCGATACAAGCCCATCAGCATCCCATCCCAACACCGACCAGACGAGCTTGTCCTCTAGTCAGACCTAACGGATAGCATGGCATATTCAGATGTGACTATTTCTACCTGAGGACGTTGTCTGTAAGTGATTGAAAAGACCAATCGGGAGGAGAGAAGAAAGCACAAAAAGCTGCTCTGTGTGACACGCGTGACAGGTTCGCACTCGGCGTGGACGCTCTGCTGGATTTGTAGTCGGGAAGCGAGCTTGCATACTTAACTTGACTTCACTCCCTCTCATCCCATTCCCATTCAACCCACACTGCCACGCCTTCTCCTCACGATCGTCATCTTCCACTTCCCTTCTACAGACAAGCAGCTCTGAATTCAGCCGGCTCCGCCCAGTTCAGTTCTGCTCGTCTCGCGGAACAGCTCAAGGGCATCATGTCCACCTCAACACAAGCCGACTCGCAGGCACAATATACCGATGCACTCCAGCTCGACGAGCCACGTCTCCAGGCTGCCACCTCATCAGACCAAGGCGAGGTCTTTGTACTAGAGTGGCTGTCCAAAGCCGAGCAGGCCTTGATCAAAGCCGACCTCGACACCATCAAATCATCACAATCAGCCTTCGAAGCTGCCGTACTTAAGCTAGCTTGTCCTAGTGTCGCCTTCAGCAAAACCGAAGATAATGCCATCACAGTGACGCCAAACACCGCCGTTCCTCGCCCTGGCCGACCCACCCGACGTCTCCTGGCACGATGTGTTCTTCTTCTCTTCCGTCGCATCGATTCTCGCTCACTCTTCGATCTACTCCAAAATCTCGTCAAGGTGGCCGGGGAAGATGCAAAGGGCAAGACGGCAGAGCGCGAGGTGCGTGTCGCTGCTCTCTACATCCTTGGCGAGGTCTTTGGCTCGCTCGGTCAGCAGATCATGTCCCTCTTCAACGACATCATCAACATCACACAAAAGGTCTTCAAGCAGAGCAGTCATCCTGTCATCCTCCGATATCATGCTTTGTCGACGCTCCAAAAGACTCTTTCCGTCGCTGGGAAAAGCTTGGGCGATCAATCTGGCAAGGATCTGATCAAAGCGCTTCGATCAGGTCTTTCTGACCGCGCCGGCGCCGTCGTGCGTGGTTGCGCCGACTGCATCCTCGCTATTGTACAGCACGCTCAGCTCATCACATCGCGCAATGAAGTCGAAAATCTCGTCTCGCCCGGTCTCAAGGCCGTCGAGTCTGCCGACTTTGTCACCAAGCGCGCTCTCAGCCGCATGATTGCTGGCTTGCTCGCATCCACACAAATCGAGCAAGCACCACCCGCCCCAGCTCCAACCAAAAAGACAAAGAAGAAGAAGGAGGGGGCTGCCGGTGCCGACGACGACTCGGATGACGATGATGTCTTGCCGTCTGCTGCAGCTGCGGCGGCAAGCGCACCGCGAGCTATGATGACACCCGTTGGCATGCTCGATCAACTATCCCTCCCATTCCTGCGCGGCTCCACCAACCGCAAGACACGAGCGGCGATCCTCGACGTCTATGCTCAGCTCTTCGAGACCCTCGGTACTGCCTGGGTCAACTCCAACTATGCTGCCATCCTCAAGCACCTCATCGATGACCTCCCCAATCACTCCCGCGGCTCATCCCTCACCCGCGCCGATGTGCTCAACGTTCGTACCGGTGTCTCCATTATCTTGCGGAAGCTCATCGGCGAGCGTATGCTTGGTGAGCAGGCCCAAGTGCTCGCTATCCAGGAGATTTGTGTCGACTACCTCAAAAAGTGGCCGTCGATTATGCCAGAGCAACAGCCACCGTCCAAGACGACACTCGCATTGGCACTTGCCGAGATCTCAGGCCTGCTCGTTCAGCTTGGAAGTGTTCCTCCTCAAGTGCTCGATGCTGCCTACGACCCGCTCATCCGTTGTCTCGCGCATCCTAGCCATTCAGTCCAAATTCAGGCTGCTTGGTGTCTCAAGACGCTTTGCCAGGTTTCGCCCGTTCATCTTTCGCCAACGCTTGCCGCCGTACTCGAGCTGCTCAATCGCGACCTCACCACCTTGGCCAACGGCGGTGGCTCTGTCGGCATTGCACAGCTCACCAAACGCGCCAACGGACACGCGAAAGGTCTTGCTGCGCTCATCTGCGTCATTCCTCAACGTCCACTCTACACTTCGTTTGCTATCAGCTCCAAGGTGCTCTCGCTTGCCATCCAGCTCCTTAAGAACAGCGGCAATCATGAACTCAACGTTTCCACAGTCGAGATCTCCGTGGCTTGGACCTTGGTCGGCTCCCTCCTGTCTCTCGGTCCCAACTTTGTGCGACTGCACCTGCCACAGTTGTTGATCCTCTGGAGGAACTCGTTGCCCAAACCCACCTCCAAGGACACGGCACCGGGTCCTTCTACGCGATCCGACGCTGAGTGGAGCTTCCTGCTCCATGTGCGTGAATGCACACTCACCTCGATCCTCGCCTTCCTCTTGCACAATGGCTCGTCGCTTGTCACTCTCGACACGGCAAGGCGCATCGTTGCGCTGCTCAGCAACACTCTCGCCTTTGTTGACGGCTTTGCTGGACAGAACCCGCATCTCTTGCAGGAGAATATGCCAGGCGCTGACCGAAGTACGTTGACGCTTCTCGATCGTGAGTTCCTCTTGCGCCGTCGTCTCTTTCAGTGTCTGACTGTGCTTGCTCACAACCCGGCCATGGAGCCCATGCAAGCCGGTCTCATCAAGACGACCATTCAAGCCTTCGCAGAGCCAGATCGCTACATTGGGAGTTCCGCCCAAGCTGCAATTGCTGCCAGCGCCGGTAACTTCACCAGCGTATGGGAAATGGCCGACGGCTATGCCTTCGGTGTCACCAGCCTTCAACGTGATGCAGAGACCTTCGTCTCCGACCCTGTGGATGCGCTGCGTGCTTGCGGCGTCACTGCTCGCACCGATCTGCTCAATCGCGATCTCGTCGAAGTGCAGCTCGACGCTTTGCAGAGACGACCTGTCCTGGGTGCTGCCGAGCACGATGAGCTCTTCCTCTATTCAACCGCGCGCACCTCGCCCTCTTCTTCGACATCGCATGACGCTGGTCCCTCTGGTAGTACTGCAGAGGCGCGCGAGTCGGCGAGCTTGTCTCCACCAGCAGCCACCGGCACCGTCGACGCTGCCATCCAGCTCTTCACTGCCCTGCTTCCTTACCAAGAGCGTGATGTGCAAGTGGCTGCGATCGAGGCTATGTTGGCGCACAGCAAGAGCACCAAGCTCGACAGGAATCCAGGCCGCAAGCAGGCCATCCAGATCAACATTGCAGTCGCAATCCTTGGCGCTCTGAGAGTCGCTATTCAGGGCGGTACAGGTGCTGGCGGCAAGCGACCAAGCGGCTTCAACAACGATCGTCTCAGCTCGGCTGTCAAGGACTTGCTCCAGGATGCTCTCCTACAGGCCGATCCCGCTTTGCGGGCTGTGGCGAGCGAAGCGTACGGTAAGCTTGCTGCTGTTGCCGGATCGCAGGCTTTGTCTAGTCAAGTCCAGTTCCTCGTCGATCAGATCGTTGGTAATCGAGACCCAGATGCTCGCGCAGGATGTGCGTTGGCCTTTGGCTCGGTCTACAAGGAAGTAGGAGGTCTGGCAGCTGGCCCTCTCACCAAGACCATCGTCAACGTGCTCATGTCGCTGTCGAATGACCCGCATCCGACCGTCCACTACAATGCACTCGAAGCTCTTCACATTGTTGTCGACTCGGCCAGCTTGAGCTATAGCCCGTACGTTGCCAGCACCCTGGGCATGCTCGTCAAGCTCTACATGCTCGATACGCATGAGCCGGAGGGAGGCAGTGCAGGCTCTGTTAATCTGCGCGCGGACCTGCCCGCACACCAGGCGATTTGTCGCGTTGCCAATGCCCTCATCGGTGTTCTTGGCCCTGATCTCCAGGAGTCGGTGCGCGTCCGCAGCTTGATTCATTGTCTTCTGTCCGAGTTCTCTCACGAGTCTGACCCAGGTGTTGTTGTGGAGTCGACCAAGGCTTTGCAGCACTTTGGCCTGTTCGCAGCTCAATTCGTTGATGTGGCTGCGTGGATCGAGCAGCTGCGAAAGCAACTGACAGGAAAGCAGCGTACGCTCAAGCTCGCCGCTATCACTGCTTTCTATCAGCTCGTCCAGCGAGAGGCACTTGCCATGAGCAGAATCGGTGGTGATCAGCTGGTGGAAGAGTTCTTCGCCCAGCTGGACGAAGACCCCAAACTCGACGGTGCTCGCGAGGTCATCGTCAGCTGGCTGCAGAAGACTGCCGATCTGGCGCCAAGTGGGTGGATTGACCTGTGCCAACGCATCATGTCTTCCGCGCCAGCTCGTCAGAATCCCGCAGACGCTGGACGCAAGGATGCCCTGCCGAGCCTGGCAACCATGCTGCAGGACGAAGAGGCTGCCACCATTGACCTCGGTAACGACACCAACACAGTCAAGCTCAACGCCACAGGTGGCAGCCGATGGCGCACTCAGCTGTTCGCTCTGCGATGCCTGCATCAGGTTTTCGTTACTGTGCGCACTGCTGGCAAGCTCGAGCACTTCAGCACACCTTCTGGCGCCAGCGACAAGGCTCAAGCTTCTCAACGTCGCCTGTTGATGAGCAACCGCGTCGTCGATCTGATCCGTATGGCTTTCACCGCAAGCACTTCCGCCAACATCGAGATCCGTCTTGAAGGTCTTGTAGTGCTGCGCGACGTGATCGAGTCGTTCAAGCTGGCTCGCGATCCCGACTTTGAGGAGGCGCTCCTTCTCGAACAGCACCAGGCGCCCATCGCTGCAGCCCTGACTCCCGCCTTCTTGGCCGACTCAACGCCCGAAGTGCTCGCTGCGGCTGTGCAAGTGTGCGCAGTCTTCGTGTCTTCCGGCGTCATCAAAGAGGTCAGCCGCATGGGTCGAATACTCAAGCAGCTCGTTTCGGCGCTCGACAGCTGCATGCAGCCTAGCATGACCCAGCTCGGCGATGTCAAGGACCTCTCGCAGAACGCTAATGCCATGCTCAAGATTGCTGTGTTCACCGCATGGGCTGAGCTTCAGACGGCGAGCGCCACCCAGAGCTACTTGGTAGAGGTCGTCAAGCCGCACGTAGCCAAGATCGTGCCGTACTGGATTGCATGCTTGCGCGAGTACGCCAAGATCCGCTCGGATCCTGAGATGGATGCTGGCGGTGCTCCTGGTGGCCCGGGGCCCTCGATCAATGCCAGTCTCGACTCGCAGTATGCTGGCTTGGCCCGCGAAGTCGTGCTGCCGTACCACGAGCATTCGTGGTACATCATTTTACAGGCTGTCACGGGTCTGCTGCAAGAAAACGATGCACGAGCTCTGGCTGCAATCGACGGCGAGACCGCTCCTGCTGCTGCTGGCGGTCCTGCCCCACCGAAAGCCCGTAGTGAGCCGTGCCTGTTCTTCTTCGTGCTGTACGGTCTCGCCTTCGAGGCATTGGCTACTCGCTCGTCCAGCAGCGCAGAGTCCGTACATGAAGGTCAGGTGATGCGCATCTCTCTGAGAGCCATGACCGCGCTCAGCAAGCCTCAAGTGGCTGGCACAGCGCTGTTGCAGAACACCCTCTTCTCCGAGCTGTGCAATCTTTGGTATCGACTTGTGATGACCGAGCCGCCTGCAGTACAAGTCTCGGTGCTCGAGACGATCGGTGGTATGGCTGCATCGTATGGCAAGCTGCTGCTTTCTGGAGACGATGAGGCGACTGCTGAGGCTGGCAAATTGCCCGACGAAGCCAAACTCAGCCAGTGCTTGCGTGTGGTAGTATGCGTGCTGCAAAACGTTCGCAAAACGCGTGGATCGGTCGAGGAAAAGACGGCTCTGCTGCGCGTTGCGTACTCTGCATACATTGGCATTGTTGGACTCTTCCCCAAGGCGCTGCAAGAGGACCTGTTTGCAGTCGGCTTCTACTCGTACTCGGAGATGCTCAAGGACGAGACTTCGGAGCAGGACCTGGTCGGACCTTCGCTTGGCGCGCTCAAGGATCTTTGCGAGCGATCGGCCAAGTCGGTCAAGCCCGACAGCGATGTGCTCCAGCGTGCTGTTCACGGTTTTCTGTCGCAAGCTCTTCAGCATGTCGAGGACTTGCGCACCCGTGCTGGCCGTATCGCACTCAACAAGACCAAGAACAGCTTGTTGGCCGTCGTGGTCGTGCTCACTTCGATCCCCGTCAACATCAAAGTGTCACAGGCGGTGGCTGAGCATGCTTGCTACTTGATCGTGCAGAAGATGTTGACATTTGAAGAAGAGGTCGAGCAATGGAAGCAGACGGCGAGTGCTAAGGGAGCAGAGCCTCAGCCGCTAGGAGAAGGGGTGGAAGAGGTGGGGTTGACGGCTGTCAATTGCGCGAGGACAGTCGTGCTTGCTTCGTCCCGTGGGAATGCTTCGCTGCTCTACTGCGTGGGACAGCTGCTTCCGGGTTTGATCGAGTTCGTCTGCAGGGCAGGGCCGCTCGTTGCTTCCGCTGCACGCATCCCTCCCGGCACGCCGTTGGTTGCTCTTCGTGGAGCGCTGGAAGACGTGATCAAGACTTTTGCCGGTCTAGTCGCGACTCTGCCTAGTGAGGGTGAGTTCAGAGCAAACGCCCTTGCCATCATTCTTCCGACTCTTCTGGTTTTGTTCTCTTCCTCTGCAAGCACCAGTTCGGGCACGGGTGCGGAACTGCACACATTCACAGTGCGTCAACTCATCACGCTTGCTGGTCAGCACGCGGCTGCGTTCAAAGAGGCAACAGCGGCACTAGACGCGGAGAGGAGGGCGGTGTTGGAGAATGCGATTAGGGCGCAGTTGGGTCAGTCGGCAGGGGCGGCGGGTGATAGGAGTGCAGCGGCGGCGGCAGGGGCGGGGGCAAAGCAGGCGGGCAGCTCGATCGCGCTCAAGTCGTTCGGAACTTAGGGTCAAGGGACGAGATAGGATGCAATGAATGTGAAGTTAAAAATGTCTCCAGATGCGATGTGTGTGTGTGTGTGTGTGTGTGTGTGTGTGTGTGTGTGTGTGTGTGTGTGCTAAAACAGACGGAAACCTGCCATTTGCTCCTCCCCGCCTTCAGATGCGACTGGAGCTTGTTTCTCTGTCGACCTTTCGTCTTCTGCTGCTTTCTGTTCCACTTTGTTCGTAGTCAAGCCTTCTGTCTCTGCACTTGACCTCGCCACCTCTTCTCCCTCGTCTTCCTTTGCGGGAGCATCTTTGCTCACCAAACTCGCCCCAATCCTTCCCTCCCCCTTTCCCTCATCCTCTGTCGCTTTCTTCTCATTTGCCGCCTGAGCCACACTCTGCAAATTGAGCTTTTTATACCTCTCATAATTCCCCACCACACTGATCGCTGCTGAGTTCTTGACGACTTCCACCACAATCCAATAGTCCGGATCGGTGAGATTGGCGTTGTGGATTCTCCTCCTCTCGCCGCCTTCGCTTTCGGGGTCGGCGGTGGGGATGTTGGATGCGATGCATTGGATCACATCGCCTCGCTTCAACTTGCTATGGGATCGGATGCGGGGGTCGATTTTGAACGTCTTGCCAGGACCAGTGGTGGGGAAGAATTGGGGGAGGATAGTGCGAGCGAGGGAGGAGAGGGATTCAGCGTTGGCGGAAGTGGTAGTGGAGACCGGGGTGAGGCGTTGTACGAATCGCGAGCGGGGTTCGCCGGAGGATTCGACGTCGTCAAGGATGGTGTAGACGAGTCTGTAAGGGTCAAACGGGGGTGAGACCGAGATAAAGAGGAAACACTCCGTGTCGGTTTCGATGTTGCGGAATCGAACCGGACCGGATTTGTTGTTTTTGCGGTTGGAGCGTTCGGAGGCTTTGATGTCGGAGAGCTCCGAGGCAATTTGTGCTGCAATGTCGTCGTCGGCAGCGGCTTCTTTGGCTGCGGTTTTTGGTGCCTCGGCGACCTCGACGGCCTTCTCTACCGAGGTGGTCGAGGCGGCGGCGGCGCCGTTCCGCATCGCATCTTCGTCCTCCTCTTCCTCGCCATTGATCTTTGCTGTTTGGCCTGCGGCCTCAGGTAGTGGCTGAGGCGCAACACCAGGGTAGATGCGGTCTGCGACCTCGTTGAGGATATCAATGAATTGCAGCGCAGCTTTACGTTCTTTGCTCTGTACGCAGGTGACAAAGATGCCGGGACCGGAAATGTTACGAGATGGAAGACGATAGACTTGATGATAGGCAGGTTTGGCGCGTTTTGGTGCGGAAGGGTCGTCCCGATTGTATCCAGGGCCTGCTCGCTTTCTTTTGGACGGCATGTTGGGCAATGTGATGTGGTGATGTGAGGTGAGGAACGTGAGGAAGTTTGGGGAGGGGAAAGGTAAGAATGAGAAGAATTGTGACAGCTGAAATTTGGAGTGCGGAACTCGGAATTCGGCGCCAACATGCCAACTTTTGAGTTTTGAGTGGAGCATTGACAGGATCAAGAAGACCCTGAACTTACAGATAGCTTCGATGTCTTCATCTTGACCTCATCAAGATCTCTATCAGCCGAAGTAGCGAAAGACGAAGCAAAGATGGACTTTACACAGAAACGAGACGACCCACACGGCGTACAGCGCCTTCTCAATATCCTGCGTCGGCAACAGGACGCTTCAGCCTCATCCTCAACCATTTCCGCTGCTGCTGTTACGCCCTCGACGAACCCATTCGCACCGTCAAACATTCCTACGAGCACAGCTGAGCCTTCTTCGCCGGCTCAAGACGACTCTGAAGCAGCTCGAAGACGTCGCTTCTACAACACTGACACGAACAAGTTCGGCATCACCACCAACACCGACGAACCATTCGATCCTTATTCATTCAATCCCTTTTCGGCTGCCAACCCTGTCCTCTCTGCGCCGGCACCACCCCCCATCTCTCCGTCGAGATCAGCACCCAAATCAGCCGTGACAAAAGACTTGTCTGAGCTGAGCTTCGCTGAATCACTCCCGATCCTCTCCACTCTCGCCTCGGATAAGGCCCTCTTACGGCGGCTCAAAGCGCTCCGCAATGCGCAAAACGATCTAGAGAAACGCTTGGTGAAAGAGTACACGCAGTTCACGGCCATCAAAGATAAGCAGTATCCCAACCCCAAAGTGCGGAAAGAGGAGGATGAAAAGAGGAGAAAAGTCATTCTGAAAGAGTGGGATGAGGTGGTCAAGAAGCAGCAGGAGGAACTGATGAAAGCAGGTGTGCCGGGATGTAAAGTTACAAAAGACAGGAAAGGGGTAGAGAAGCAAAAGAAGATTCTGGGGGTGTTGGTGGAGATGATGGATGATGAGACATGATTCGAGCAGCTCAATAAAAGATACCCCGTTGCATGCAAAGACGGTGTTGATGTGATGAATGTGTTTGATTGAAGTGCTCTTTCTAGATCTACTACTGGCTACCGGCCTCCTTGACCGCCTTGTACAGCACCTCCTCTGCACTCGTTAGCACCTTTTTGGGCGTATTGAGACTCGACATGAGATAGATCACGTTGCCTAGGGGTCTAGCATGGACGTTGTACGGCAGCTTATCCTCGGCCACGCCTTGTTCGATGGGCACGGTGGGGTGGCCCTGCTCCGCACTCGGTCCGTACCTCAACTTCTTGAGCACGTCGACTGAGGCCGTACTCGTATACCCACCTGCACCCGACATGTCCTTCAAGCTAATTTTGAGAACACAACCCATCGCTACGGCATGCTCGATATTGGGCAATTGAGTGAATCTCTCCACTGCTGACTTGGACCAGTATGACCAAACTCCCTCCTCGCCCTCTCCCACATCCCAATCTCTCTGCGCATCTTTCCATCCCTCCGAATCCTTGAGCTCTTGGATCGCGCGCAAAGTCTCGAGAGCTACGGCGCAACCAATAGGATGAGCAGTGTACGAATGTCCATGAAGAAGCGCGTCAACTTTCGAATCAGACTGATTGAACGTGTTGAAAATACTCTTGCTGGCAAGGGTGACGGACATGGGCACCATTCCGCCAGTGAGGATCTTGGCAAGGCACGAGATATCGGGTGTGACGCCAAGCGTCGATGCGGGAGTGCAGGGCCCCAGACGGTAAAGCCCCGCAAACACTTCGTCAAAGATCACCGGGATACCGCGCCAATCACCTTCGACTGTGCCTTTTGTGGAAGTAGATGAAGGAGAAGAAGAAGAACAAGGTGGGGTGAGGGGTGCATCGGTGAGCGAGAAGAGGTCTTCGCTGGCGCGACAAGTGTCGATGAGGATGCGTTGGAAGAGAGGGTCGACGAAGATCATTCCGCCCGCACCCATGACGAGCGGTTCGAGGACGAGGGCGCCGAACTTGCGTCCCTGTTCGACGGTGAGGTGGCGGAGCTGATCGCGAATCGAGCTGCGGTAGAACTCTACCAAAGGGTCATTCTTGGCAAGACGCGATTCGACGTCGTATACTTCTTGCATCGAGGTGTAGCTTTGTTCGAAAACAGGTCCGTCCTTGCCGTTCTTGAGGGATTCAGGAAGGTGTCTCGACCGCATCCTATCAGCCAAATCCTTATCCACCACACTCAGCGAAACCGTAACATTCCCCGGGGCGCGCATCTCCACCGTCGGGGGATCGAACCAGAATCCCCTTCCTCTATACCAATGCACAGCTTCCGAATATACGCTCGGCTCGCAAGCATCCATTGCACCAATCGTATCTCCATGGTAACTTCCTTTGAGGCCGAGCACTTCCCATTCTTGCTGAGGACGCCCGCCGCGGTAGCCAGCTTGTTGACCTGGTGCCGCTTTCTGCGCTGCTTTTTCGGACGAGGCTTTGTTCGAGTAGCGAAGAATACTCGATTGGACAGCCATCTTGAGGGCTACTTCCATGCCCGTGGATCCGTCGTCGGAGAAGAAGACGCGGTCGGCCCATCCGTAGCCGGGATTGGAGGCGAGGGAGGGTGAGAAGGTGGGGGAGGCTTGCTTGCCGGTCAGAAGCTCAGCGAGGAGTAAGGCAGGTTCGTGGGTTCCGTTGGGGAAGAGGACGTGGCCGTACCTTCCTGCCGCGTGGGCTGCAGCTGTGACGAGACGTTGTGGTGCGTGGCCGAGGCACTGTGTCCACCACGATGCACTGCCGTCAAAGATGGGTTGGAGGAGGGAGTTGCTCTTGATGGTCTCCCCTACAGCCGACGAAGAGAGGGTGGGGGAGCGCTGGTCGAGCATGGAGAAGAAATCTCCGTGAGCGCTGTCGATGACATTGACCTCGGCATTGGAGCGGGTGAGTTGGTGCTGCGTAAAGGGCCACCAGCAAGTGTCTCTCGTTCGTTGCGCCATCGTGGAAAGTTCTTGGAGTCGTTGGGCGTGTCTTTCGCGAAGGTAGCGGACGACGTTGTAGACTCCTCCTTCGTTCTCTTCCGCCGAAGTGGGGTGAGTCTGCCCATGGACGAGACCTTGGTAGAATCGCATCATGGCTTCCTTGTCGGCTGTTGAGTCGGCATCCTTGACGGGAGGTGGTCCGAATGGGTCAGCAGAAGAGGAGGAGTTGGGACCGCCAAGACCAAAGACAGGAATGTTGTGTTCCTCAGCGAAGAACTTGCGCAGGTATTCGACGTTTCCATAACGATGCGAAGGGAAGAGCAGGACTGCTTCAACGTCGTACCCTGCTACGAGCAGCGATTCGAACGCCGAACGAGTTGTGCTGATTCCACCCAGCTCTGCAGAGCCGATGAGAATCGTCGGCAAACGCAACGGCCTCAACAGGTGCGACTGAGACAAGCCTGATGGACCTGGCGAATGCACACCTCCTGCCGTCTCCACATACGCCACCCCCTGCTTTCCCTCTACCTTCCCCGCTGCTGCGTGGATCCATTTCCCCACGTCCCTTACAAACTCCTCATCACTCGGCGGTGCGGGTTCCTGCCCCACCTCTCGCTCCGCCAGCTTTGCTCTCCTCTCCAACTCTACCGCTAAGTGAGGGCTGACCGGCTCGCTGAATCGGTAGAGTGTGTTGTAGTCGGTAGCGGGAGCGTAGCGGGAGATGTGTGCGTCGTCCGAATCCGTCAAAGCGCCGGTGGAGACGGGTTTGAGGTAGTGTACGCGTTCACCGAGTCCCTGTGATGAAGCTGCGAAGACATCGCTAGGCGGAGACGATGAGGAGGCGATGGGAAGAGCGGAGGAAGCAAGACAGAGAGCGGTGGTGAAGATGGTCTTGCCGACGTCAGTGTTGGCGCCAAACACTTGGTGCACCCTGAGGTGCGGGTAGAGATGTGCCATGCTTGTGCGCCTGATCGCTCGCTGCGATCAAATCACTCTGTCCTGGCCTGATTATATAGATGCGAGATCACCGCTGGATAGATGATGACTAGGAATCTCGTCGTGTTGGAGGAAGAAAGGAACGACGAGCCGATGACAGAAGCATGCTTAGATGAGAATAAGAGAAGCACGATAGCGTCTCATCCCCAACAAAAGCGCGCGTGGTCAGTCGGGTATCATCCTGTGCTTTGCATTATTATTCTTCTCAACCGGGCGGACAGGCGGGGTCGAGAGCTTCTCTTGAGATCTGATCCGGCTTTTGGTGCGACCGTGCATTTCGGACGCTTCACCTTGCTTGACTCGGTCGGTTACAAGCCGGGTTCAGAAGAAAACCTAAAATACTGTACCACCCATTTTCCCGAAATCGGCTCAATCGGCTTTTCCCCAAAACGGTTCAGCGGCGCGTATCGCCCGACCTGTACCAATAACCCCATCATGCCCTTCCAACAGCGCCATTCTCAGCTTGGCTCTTCTCATGGCACAGATCGATCAGACGCTAGCAAAAAAATATTTACAGTGAAGCTGAAATTTCAATGTTGACAAAGTAGAAGCTACTGATGGATAGAGAAACGAGAAGAAGCAAGAACCGTTTGGAGCTTTTGTTGAATCAAATGTTCGAACGGAAAAGAAAAAGAATCAAGATGGAGCATGGAGCGTCTTCTTCATACGCCGACATGACTCAAGAGTTGCAAGTCGCGTCAGTGCAGAACAAGTGATGGGGATGCAGCGCCAATGCCGTGCATCGATCGACATGGAAGCATCGAGTTCATGCGCGACGAGGGAAGCATGACACGTGTCTTTTGAACTCGATGCGCCTTGCTACTAGCATCGTTGCCGACCGGCACAGCGCGTCTGGCAGCTGCGAACACGTCGACACCAACGTTCTCCTTGTCGACAATGGAGCCGAGATTACGATGCGCAGCCACCTTCCTCTTGGGGTTATGAGGCGAAGCGGAGCGATTCGATGGACCGCTGGGAACTGTCACAATCCCGAGCGTGGGAAGAGGATCTTGGTTCAATGAAATGGTAGCAAAGCCGCTTTCGTCCACAGAGACACGCGCGAAACGATCAGCAGCAAGACGCACAGCTCTTTTGAGCCCCATGCCCACGGCGCTTTCATCTCGAAGAAGCGCCAGTAGCTGAAGGCAGTCATCATCGGAAGCAATCGACAACTTGACCTTGGCACTACCGCGTTCGTGTATCCATGCGTGCAGCGCCTCGAGGGGGTCATCGTGCCACTGAAGATCTTGATAGGGACTTTCGAGACTCGGATCACTGTCAGCATCTCCATCCTGTCGCGCGACCGGATCGCACTTGCCATCCTTCTTCGGATCAAAGTCAGGATCACGAGGCTCGGCTGCCGCCTTAGGGCGGGCGACGAGGAATCCAAGCCCCAGGCTAGTGCAAGCGGTAACACGGCGAATCGAGATGGTCTGGTCGGGTGGCGCATGCACCTCTGCCGACCAGGTGATGCTGTGTGCTCGACTCGGAGGAGAGCGACGACGGCCTCTCGTCTGCTCCTCTTCGTGGCCGTCCTTTGATGACGATGACGAAAAGGAGAAAGAGGCATTGACGACACCACTCTCGATGTCCATGCCCCAAATGCGTTGTTCGCCTTCTCGCTTGTGACCGATAGGCGCTTGCGCTTGTTCCGCATTACGCACGCTATTTTGGGAGCTGGTCCCCGTTGCAGGACCGCGACGAGCAGACTGAGGACGATGTGGACCCCTCTGACACGCACTGAGGGTGTGGGACCAGTTGCCCCAGAAACCTGCAGAGGCGCTGCCAAAGATCTCAAACTCGACCTTGGCGCCTCGTGCAGCATCGCGAGACACGGCAACAGCCCAATCCGATGTTCGGTCCTGTCCGTAGATGAGAGCGATGTCATCGATACCGATCGACTCAATGCGACCGTAAGTCTCGTACATCCACTTGTGATGAGCCTTGATGTACGCCTTGAGAACACCGAGGTACTTGAGCCGAGTACGCTCGGTAGGATCTCGAGGGATCAGGATAGCTCCATCGCCACCCGAGCTCTCAAAACCGATCTTGACACTGACAGGAGATCCGGGGATCGAGGCGCCGACATCAAGACCAAGACAGCGATAGTTGGACGACATGCGAGGGCCCATGTCGAACAGCTTAGGTCTCTCCTCATCTACTGCCAGGGGCATGGGAGGGTAAGGGCCTTCGGGAGGCGTGCCAGACCTCAGCTTGCGATGGGCAAGCGTCGGAGAGCCAAGCTTGGAGGAAGATAGCAGAATGGAATCCGAAGCTGCTGATCGAGACATGGGGATTGATGCCGTCGACGAGCACATGCCGGTTGATGCTACAGAAGAGCGTCGCGATGACATAGCTCCTGATGCAGCGAGATTGTCTGGGTTGTCGATGTCCATACTTGGCTTGGCATTGGAGTCGCGACGATCTCGATCACGCGAGATGGAACGATCAGATCGGCGAGCAAGACGGATGCTGGCAGCATCGGATAGTGCACCAGGACCATCGACAGCATTGAACAGAACGATGAAGGATCCGTCGCGAACGTAGCCAACATCTCCTAGACGGAGCGGAGATGGATTCCACAGGGGCAGACCTTCTCCAGCTGCATAGAGACAGCTGGCGTAGATATCGGCGTAGCTGGGCATGGAAGCAAATATTGTCCTTCAGACTGTGTGATGAATCGACGAAGACTTTGTTACTCAAGCGAAGGTGAAGAAGAGGTCGCTGGAAGCTTTTGCAAGATCCGGCAAGAAGGAGCGGAAAGCGAGCCTCTAGAAACACTTTTTTCTGGTTTTGTTAGCTTTCGAAGAATGTCCGTGGGATGAACAGAAGCCCCGGAAACAGGAAAGCGGATGGATGCAAACTAGAATAGGCGGAGGAAGCGAAAGGAAAAGCAAACGGCGTCCACGGAATAGGAGGGATGCGGATGCTAAGGCGCTGGGTTGACCACGTCCAACGTCTCGAGTGCTTTTCCTTTGTCGGGCCGCCTCCTCGCCGATGACGAGCGGAAAGAAGCGAACGGTTTGGATGTGAGATAAAGTATTGGGATGAGGAGGATGATGAGGATGTTAGGATGTAAGGGTGGCGGTAATGGTGAAGGCGAAAGTGGTGGTGGTGGTGGTGAGGAAGGAGGAAAGAAGCGGAAGTGGAGCGTAGAACTCGACGTCAGCGCTAATTCTGACTGCGCAAACGGAGCACTATTATGTGGATGGTGCGTTGATGCTATTTTAGACAGCGGAAGCCAAGTTGACGACAACGGCAAACGCTCAGCGCTCTGCTTTGTCCACGCAGCTTTTCCTGCGGGGAAAGAGCCTTGCCAATTGCTGAATAGGGGCCCGGCGGATGCGAGAGGACCGTGTCGAGAGTCGCTTTCGAAAGCTGTTGTTCTACGCCACTGTGCAGATGGATCGCTCGAAGATTGACGCCCAATTGATGCAGCTAAGCGCGGCTGAGCACAGCTCAACCTTATTCGAGCAAGCAGCTGTACAGAAGTGTTGGTCTAGCCTTCTAAGACGCGTCGTTTTGCCTAGACTGAGCAGCCGCCGCAGGAATCGTGCAAAGTGTTGGTCTCGGAGAGTTTGTTTATTCTTTTATTTTGTTATTTTTATTCTCCGATATGTCGATTTCGTTAAGCTCTGTCTAGGGGCTCTCGTTTCGAAGGTATTCCTTATCTTGATGCTTCGAAGACGTTTTAAAGAAAAACGACAGAGAGCTGAACTTTTGCCCCAGAATAGGATGCAGGTGCCCCAGGTCACAGGAGAGATCAAGTCGAAAAGGGATCGAGTGAATCACGAGTGTTCTCGCGGGTGAATCGGCTGCCAAGGGTCGAGAACATCAGCCTGGTCGAAACGATGACAACGAGTCGGAGATGCCGCTTTCGCGGAGACCGATGATGAATTAGCGCTGAAAAATTGCTGGACCGGCTCGTAGATTCGAGTCAAGGTAGCTCGAAGAGCCGGGATGGTGTTGAGCAAGAGTCGTTGTCTGTCAGCGCAAAGACACGAGTCAATGAGATTGTGGGGTTCTGGATGCTCACGACGGTCGAGAAAGGCTCGTATTTAATACTTTACTCCTATGCTCCATGTAGTGTCCGTGATCACTGCTGAGCTCAATGTCAAAAGACGCGCGTTGCCTGAGGTCGGTAGCCTCAGTATCTTCAGAGCTCAAAGGACATGGTTAGAGAGACTGGCTCGAGCTCGATCAGCTTCAGAGTGGCAAAAAACCAAGACTCAAGTCTCTCATGAATGCAAGCTCGCCAAGTCTGCACCTTTCTGCAGAGCGAAAGAGCTATAGATCTCTGCGTACCTGCAAGCTTGAGACCGCGTCTGAACCAGCTCTGGACTGTACTGTGTCTGGCGCTCATTCAGTTGGCTTTTTGAGATTAGCCGATGCCAACAATGCTGTTCACTCTCTACGACGAGCGTCTTTGACAGCACAAGTGAACATGCAAGGTCCTGCAAAGAGAAGACCGCGGAGCATGACGGTGACGACGACGACGACAATTTTCCGCGCGGGCGTTCTGCCTGATTTGCGTCACAGCGAGTTCCAGTATCGCAAAAGCAACAGTGTTCGGCAATCCCTCAGATGCATCAATGCATTGTTCGGATAGGCTTTGCATGGTTTGCATGGCTTTGCGCATCTACGCGGAGAATAATGACAGGGCTTTTCGACAATAGGCGCGCGACACCAGCTAGCGAGATTTCCCCAGAGCTGCAATTTGGCTGAGTTCTTCATTCCGGCAATCCCAGGGTTGGGCGTCCCCACCGCGCCACTTTGGATATCTTTCCGGGTTTGATGCAACTTGATCGTCATTGTCAGAGCTTCTTTGCGATCATCTCTCTTAGCTTTTGCAGACATTGCGGAGAAGATCTCCGCAGATTCGCCGTGTGTTGCAGCATGTTTCCTGGTCGGATAAACGACATGCAGTGACTTGCCAACTTATGTAGCTCTAATGGTATTCGGGATCTCGCTCCGACTTTGCGGAGAAAGATAGGAAGAGTACGGAAGGACGAGAATACGGCGCATGAAGCTGCATTTTGCCGACATGAAGATTTGCAAAGACTACCGCATCGACGCGGCGCGTAAAGATCTCGCGAACACCTAGTTTCTGCTTCCTCGTTGTTCGGCTAAAGCATTCACTTTGATAAAAGGCAAGCGTGGGAACCAGCTCAGTCGAGTCACACAGTGGTCAACTCCCCCGCACTCGCACCTGTCCTGCATGTGACTGCCTGCAGTCTAGACCAATGTGACGAAGCGCGATTGGAACAGGCGCATCGCTTCGAATAGCCACAAAATTCCTTTCAGCAACGCAATCTTGAGAATATCTAGACAAGATTCAGGAGGGCGTGACCATTCTGAGCAAGAACACTGCCAAATTGCGGTTGAAGACGCTGATCTGACTTGTCAACGTACTGCAGCAAAACCCCTTTACTTTCAGCTCAGCACAGCACGGCACAGCACGGTGGAGAAAGGCTATGCTCACAAGCTCGGTCAGCGCCACAAACGATTGCACACTCTAACCACGACAAAATTGCAACAGAGGAGTGCTCGATTGCTGCAAGTGCTGTCGTGTTATCTGTATCCATTCTCGGACCTCCTTGGTCGGCGCCACATTCCCTATGATGGCCTCTGCTGACCTTTCTGCTCAGCGTGAATCGAGCAAAAGTAATGCATCACTGCTCCGCTCACCGGGTTCACGGCAACCACACTGTTGCCCAGCCTCTTGTGGCACTTGGGACATGTTCTCGACTCGCCAACCTTAACACGCCGACTTTGTAGCTTGCATAGCGTCTCCTCGACCTGCCAATTGCGATTAGTCCGGATTTCGCGGATCAGTTTGGTTTCATGCTGCTTGCGCGTCAAGTCTCGCAGATTGACATTGATGAAACCTGCAATCTGCGACAGAGACACCGATGCTGGCAGCAGCTCAAGTGCCGCGCGCAAGTCGATGCGGGCTGCGTGTCGTTGAATCAGGCCCAATGCATCTTCGAGTTGAACGCCCGCAGCTGACGACTTGTCGAGATAGATGCGAAGCAAGGTGAGGAAGACCTCCTGGTCCGCTTGCTGCTTCTGCTCGTGATCCACCATGAAGCTTTGCTGATGATTTGAGCGGCCATTCCCCGATTGCTGCCGAGCCGTTTGAATCGGACCAGAAGAAGAGGAGCGGAATCGCCATACGTCCCGACAGTACTCTTCAGCTCTGGCCGGGTCCTGGAGCTTGCGGACATAGATGCTGAGCGCGCCTTCATGCTGACCCATTCTACCGAGCAGCAGCGCTCTTGCCTCGAGCATATCCTTGTCATCGTCATCCGCTGGCAGACGAACCAGGATCTGCTCAGGTCTGTATTGCGTCGAAGTCCGCAAAAACTTCAGCAGCTTCTGCATCAGTTCAGTGCGTTCCCACTCTACTGTGCCGCCATCACGACCCTCGTCGTCCTTCTCCTTAGCCGAATCTTCCCGAAAACGTTCGCGGAGGGTTGCGGCGCGTTTCAGGTAGAGTTTGATCAGCTTGTCGTGCAGCTCTGGATCCGCTTCGCCTGCATTCTCGATGATGAATTCCAGGTAGACTGCGCAAAGCTCCTTGTCGAACTTGCTCAAGTCATCCACGATCTCGAGCCGCGGCCATGATCCGACCTTGCCTGTATCGGCAGTGAAGACTTCCATACCAAGCCCGCTGTCGACCTCCAGCAGCCAATGCGAAGTTTCTAGGATGACGTCGATGAACTCGGATCCAAGATTCTGCAAATACTGTATGGTTGGCCGCATCTTTTCTTCCGCGTCGTCCTCGTCGTCGGCGAACTGCTTCAACAGGCCGAGCGCCTTGCTATGCATCTCTTTGCCTCCATATAGCGCGATCAGCTCCGAAAACTTCTTGCGCTCCTTCAGCAGCTCTTCTACCTGCTCCACCTCGCACCAGTTCTCGATACGACACAGTGGTCCGATCAGCGCGGGTTTCGTCAGCAGAAACGTCTTGAAGAGCGCAGTGTCGACGGTCTGCGCTACGGCGATCAGCTCGTCCTTCTCCATCTCACCAAACGGCTTGTTCGGCAACGAGAGCAGCCACTGCGTATCGCGCTTGATCTGCGACATAACCATGTGATCTTTCGACTCTTGGTGTGGACTCGCCTCCAAAATGGGTTTGAAGATACGCCGACGGTCGGCGAGGAATTTACCAAGAGCATCGAGTGCTTTGCGCGAGGACGACTCGGTAGCAGCGACAGCGGCAGCATTACGACTGTCGCGGCTTGCACCTGATCCGGTAGCTTTCATCTCTGGCGCTTCTCGCGTAGTTCTGACAGAACGAATGGAGCCTGTCTCGGCCAGGTGGTCGGTGTCTTGTGCAGTCAACGCTGTCGTTCGGTTCGGCTTGGGCTTCATCGGACTGGGATGAGACGGGCTCGAGCTCAGACTGCTCGCTGCTGTGGGTTCGCCGACGATGCTTTGTGGCCTTCGACCTTGTAGAAATCCGCCGAGGCGCGTCCTGGCTGCACTTGTCGCTGAGGTCGCTAGCGCTTGCGCCTGGGACGGTAGCGTTGCCACACTTGGTGTTGGGCTGGACATCGAAGCTCTGTCTCCATCCGCCGAAGCTCCCGAGGAAGGCACGCGCAGTTTTGCTGGTGTCTTGCCACCAAAGATAGGGAACCACTCTTCCTTGCTCCTACTGAGGTCTCCAGCGACATCAGAGGGATATAAGGCAATCACCTTGGCCGGGTTGGTGTCCAGCTCCATGAACATCTCAATCGCCTCGTCAAAGCGTTCATCAGCAAACAGCGAGACCGCATACAAGCCCTGCACATGTGCTCTGCGCTCGTCCTTGTCTTCCAGGATAACATTGTCGACACTATCGAGCAAGCCGAGTGCTTCTTCGAACTCGCCCTTTCCCACCAGCTCGTCGATCTGACGACCCCAACCTTGCATCTCGAGCTGCCAGATCGTACTTCCCTCTTTCTCGAGTGTGGCTCGATCGGAAGGTGTCACCAAGACAAACACGGGAGGCTTGTTGCCGCTCGACGGCGTTAGCAAACGCACTTGCGGCGGTGATGCTGAACTTGCGGTAGCTTTCGAGGAGGACGCAGGAGGGAAGCACAGCGTTTGCACCGCGAACAGCGTCCCCACCGAGCGGATCTGCAGAACTGGGTTGTTGGCGTTGGGCAAAGAGCTGTTCTTGAGCGCTGGCACTGATCCGCTTGGCAAGATCGAGAAGACGTATGGCTTGGCAAAGGCAACTTCGAGCGGGCTTGCGCTCCACTCTACACCTTCCCGACGTGTAGGCCTACCATCAGCACCGAGGAAGATCCCTGTTCCATCACGAATGAATAGCACTTCACCGTTATCGACGTTAAGGACGGACATTTTGCCCTTACCGCCTAAGCCCATGTACCCGCCGAGATTACCGAAGCCTCCGAGCGCTGCACCGAATCCAGCCGTCGTGCCTCCTCCGATCGAGATGCTCGTGCTTTGATGCGCGCTGCCTGATGCACGCGAGCCTTCGCCTGCAGTGGCACCGCTGGAAAGATCGAAGTCTTCAACATGCCACGAAGAGAGATTGGGCGATGTGAGGTCGACAAGCGGTCCGGAGGTCGAGTTGGCCGGAGGGTGAACATGCGTCTCACGACGGAGCTGGCTGCTGCTACTGTTGCCTCCTACGTATCCTGATGTTGGATGCGTGTATGCGACGGTGGACTCAGCAGCGAGAGGGACCGAGATGGTGCCGTACTCGGTAGCGTTGTAGCCCATAAACAACCGCGTGGGTGTTACGAATGCTAAACTGCGTGGAGTATGATTGAGCGCCACCTCTCTCGTATCCCAGAATTCGCCATCGACCCAACGAAAGACAAGCAATTTGCGCTTGACCCCCACTGCAAGCACTGTGACTAGTGTCATAACGCCATCCTTCCCCTCTGCATCCGTAGCAGCTCCACCAAACCTCGCGCCTTCCATCGCTTTCCTCCTCTCCTCTTCTCTGTACTTCATGACCGCGTCCATACCCCTCATGCTCGCCGTCTGCCAGTCCTTTGATGGCACTTCAAACACGCTTGAGCGATTCCTCCCCACTGTTCCTACACCTGCTGCGCCTCCCGGCCCGGCTTGAGTCTGATCACCCACCGCCCCCGGTCTGAACGCTCTCGAAACTGTGCCTGTCGGGTTCACCTTGCCTGTTCTGATCGTCCCTCTTCCTCCCAACGGGCCTGGACCGTAATCGGGCGTCACGGGCGCAACACGTTTCTGAATCGAAGTGTCGATCCCAAACGTCGTCGCACCCTTTGTTTGCAGCAACTGCGACCGCGGCTCCAACGTCGACAAATCATGCAGCGAAACATACCCATCCGACAACGAGACTAACAGATTTGCCTCCTTTATTATGCCTAGTTGGTCTATTGAGCGCTTGGAGAGCTGCGTTACGGTCTGGATGGGTGTTGAAGGCGGTGTTCGAGCTTCCCTTATTGAAGACGTGGTAGAGAGGAGGGAGGGTGTTTTTGTCGGTGAGCCGGATAAGCTGGTTGGTCGCTTGCTCGGCGAAGATGAGCTTGGCTCTGATTGAGTAGAGTGGGTTTGGTCGGTGCGATAGACATTGAGCGCACCCGTAGAGGTACCGATGAAGAGTTTTGCGCCGTGGACGATGATCGCTTCAGGCTTGCCCTTGATCCCCGTAAGGAGGGGCGAGCTGTCGAAAGCGGTATGCATCTCTGCCGCTGTTCCTGGCGCTCAAGCGCGCACTTCTTGCCTTCCCTTCTCGGTGCTTCAAGGTGGAAGGCAATGACAGAAGGTAAAAGATGATGTTGAGGAGAGGGAAGTGGTGATGCAAGGACGATCCTGTGTGGAAGCGTGAATCCGGCAAAAAAAAGGCCAACAAGTGGAGTAAAGCGCGGCGGGTCTGTGCGTTGGATCCGCTTCTCACCCTTCTCCACCTCAAAACCCCTTCCCTCATCTTTCATGCATCTGCCTTCATCCATCACTTGATCAGCCTCTCCACACTTGCTCTTCATCAGAACTGGGAATCAGGTTCAACAAGATATAGCTATGCATGCGAAAACAAAAATCAGAAACTATTCTACAGGACCGACAAGGGAACGATGAACGGAACCAAAAGCAGGGTCAGAGTTCAAGGCACGACCCTTCTACTCGTCCATTTGCCCGTCGCCGCATTCTCTCCCAGCGTCAGCTCATAAATCGTCCTCGTATCATCCGCCAAATTGACCAAATCCACTTTGTACGGCTCGACAACCACCAGTGCGAAGTTCTTCTCGCTTTCCTGCAGCTGCTGTTTCTGCTGCTCATTCTCCTCCTTGCCCGGCGCGGGCAGCTCGAGAGGCCAGGGCGAGTTGACATCGTCCTTGGGCTTGGCCGTGTGCAACCTGTCCGCGTTAGGATGGGGAGTGCCTGGGATGGGACGGCAGAAAGAGGCTAGGAGACCAGGGTTGAGTTTGTTGAAGATGCGCGTGCGTTCGCCGTCCCAATCAAACGCATCCGAAGAATTCGACTCCGGAGCTCGCGGCGGCGAGAGACGCTCGAAGGGGAAGAGCGACCTCAAAGGATGGCCGGGAGTGGGGAGCACATGGACAGTGCCAGAGATACGGAATTGGAGTTGGGTGGATTCGATCCACCATGCAATCTCGCATTCTCCACCCCTACTTCCATCCTGCCCGTGAGCACGGAGGCTGCTCTGGGATGTCAATTGCTGTACCTTGGGCGTCCGGACGTCGGTGGTGGTCATGAGCAAAGGGCTCGATCCAAACTCGGGGTTTTGAGGAGCGATGCCACCTTCGCTATCTCCATCGCGCTTCTCGTTCACGAATCCGCGGTGGACGACGTAGCGAACATGAGGTTTGGCCGCATCATGAACCGAAGAGGGGGGCTCAACGGTGGAAAAGGCATAGTAGAGGATGGATTTCTCGTTCTTGATGTTTTCCCCAATGCTGTTGGCGAGGATCTCCTTCCATTCAGGTTGTGGGGAATTGTTGGTAGCGCGAGATTGGCCGTCACCCTTGGCGTGACCATCGTTGGTCTGCTGACCCGAACCTTGACCGTCCGAAGAGCCAGAAGCTTTGTTGATCACAGCACCGACTCTCTGTCCGTCAAATCCGCTGCTTCTCGTCCTTACCCTCTCGTTGAGCGCCTCCTTGAGATCCTTGAGAATATCCTTCTCCACATCCATCGCCTTAACCTCATCTACATCAATCTTGAACACCTTGGCAAGCTCCTCGTGCGTCTTGGACTGCGAAATGCCCGTCCTAAGCACACCGAGCTGCTTCTTGTTCATTGGCTTGACACCCATTTTATCCTTCGAAACCGACTCGGTTGGCTTAAAAGCCAACTGCGCCATGCAATACTTTGTGTTTCCGATAGGGTTGTTGAGCGCAATCGAGTACTTGATCCACTTGGGAGCGATGACATCAGGAACGCTCAGACTGCCTTGCTCGCGGAAGCACGAGGGGTTGGCCTCGGCACCACGGGCAATCATAGTGGAAGTGACGCCGGTGAGCTCCTTGATGCGAGGGGCAGTGACGGCGTCCCAAACATCTCCATTGCAGACGACGGGGATGGTCTTGCCCATCTCGGTGGAGACGGTGTTGACGTGGTCGACGATCTCGCGAAGACGGTGGAGGAGGGCAGGTTCGCGAGGACGCATGTCTTTGGTCCTGCAATGGACGGTGAGGCACTCGATAGCGCCCGTGCGGACAATCTTGTCGACCAGCTCAAGCGTCTTCTCTTGCGTGGGGAGGAGACGAATCTTGCAAGTGACGGCAACGTGGGGTGGAGCAGCCCTTCGCATGGCCTTGAGCGTGTTGCAGAGAAGGATAGGGGTGGAGAGCATGTTGGCACCCATACCGGCGTGAGTGGAGAAGGGCTTGGGGCAACCGCAGTTGAGATCGACGGCTGCAACGTCGTCGGCTTGCGTGATGGTCTTGATGGCCTCGTAGGCGAGTTCAGGGTTGGCACTTCCGAGCTGATAGACGAGGTAGTCACGTTCGATGGGATGGCAGGAGAAGATCTGCTTGTTGTCCTTGAGGTATTCGACAACACCGGTGGAGGGGTTGACCTTGCGTTCGGTGCCGATGATGGCGCGGTCGACGATCTCCGGTCCCCAGACGAGGTCCGCACCATATTCGAGCGAAAGGAGACGGGTAGGAAGGGTACCGATGCGCACCATGGGAGCAAGGAAGATTCCGTTCTGGTAAGAGAGCTTGGAAGTGCAAGCAGGGATGGGATCCATATCGTCGACCTCGTTGAAGGTGTTGGTGGTGGTAGCGAGAGCAGGCTCCTCAGTGTAGGAGGTGGAGTCGGCAGCCACCGCCTCGACTTCTACAGATGCGTTGGTAAGGGAGGAGTTCATCTTGGCTCTTTTAGCAGGAGGCAGCATGGCAGGAGGGGGTTGGCGAAGTTCGGCGACGGAAGGCATGGCTGGTTTGAAGAACGGAGGCTGTGGAGCAAAGGGTGTATCTCGGAATAGGGGATGGAGAATTTTGTACTCTCCAGTTTTCTTGTCCACGTGGACGGAGATGGATCGAGAGCTATACGACGACGATGACTTGACAGATGAGCGTAGTAAACGCGATGAAAGCGCTGGCAGCCGTAGCATCAACCGAGGCTGCAATAGATGGGAGAAGATGGTGGTGAGGTGGGACGGGAAGGTGGGGAAGATTGAAGTGTCTTATGCCTTTCCAGACCCTGGTCTCTCCACCTCGTTTCAACTGTGAGTAGGTGGCCTGAGCGGGAGTGAATCAGCTGTACGATGCAATGGTGAAGCACAAAGATGGGCGTAATGCAACACAACCACGTCGATCGAGGCAACTTGAGAAGATGCCGGTGTTGGCATTCTCGAATATTTCACCGTTGCTGTATTGCGCTGCGCTGTGCTGTGCTGTGCAGATTGCTTTTTGTGTCAGTCGTTGAGGATTTTGCGGTTCAAACTTGACTCTTTGAAAGTGTGGAGGAAAGATGATCATTTTCTTGGGAAATCGCTGCAAGCGTTGGGTAAGGACCGATCCCCGCTATCGGCTTTCGCTTGTCACTACAGTCATGCAATCTCCATTCTCTTGAATGACATGAATTCCTTTCAGCGTTCTCAGAAGGAGCTTGTCAAGTGATGTTTCGTGGTCATGAGCTAGAGCACATAGCCTATTGTATCGACGATTTCAAGTCTTATCGTGAAGGAGAAAAGCCGAAGTCACACAAATCAGAGCTTCTTCTTCGAGGATGCTGCGTGCGAATTTCGAGCAGCGAGCAAAAGCAAAATGGCAAAAACCGATACTAAAATATGGCACAGAAAACTACCCAGAAATTCGCTGAGCGCTGCTGCTTTATTTCTCTCGTGCGATTCAAGCCTCAGACCGGCTACTTGACACACCGGGCCTAGCTCACCGTTAAAGCTGATGCTGTCAAAAGATTCTTGACAGGGTCCACGAACAAAGACTCATATGACCTTAAACTTCATACCCGACACCTTCTCTGCACTGCTGCTTCCTGTCTTTCTTTCGTCGTTTTCATCCCATACAGGATTGCTCCTCCCAAAAGCACAAGCGAAAAGATGCTGGAGACGATTTACATCTGCCGTCACGGCTTTCGCATGTCGTGGATCGGCGCCGAGTACTTCCCCACCACCAATCGACCTCGAGACCCCGTCCTCACAGCTCACGGTCAATCACAAGCCCGCCACCTAGCAGACTACTTCGCCTCGCTACCCGTGCATCAGCAACCACAACTCATCGTCAGCTCGCCCTACTACCGTTGCTTGCAAACCTCACTACCTACCAAAGCAAAGCTCAATCTCGAACTCGTAGCTGAGCCAGGTTTGGCGGAATGGTTCCCCACCACTGCACCCAACACCGGCATCCATCCATCTCCGGCAAGAGCTGCGTATATGAAAGAATTCGTCCCGGAGCTGTCCCTAAACTGGTCGCCCTTGCTCTACCCGAATAGCGAGGGGGAGACGATTTCAGAACTCCACGCCAGAGCACGTCGTGTACTCGATCTTATCCAAGCAAGGTGTCAAGAGCTGGGCGTAACCAGAGTGCTTATCTGCAGTCATGCAGCCACGATCATTGCCATGGGAAGGGTGTTGATGAACGACGATGCGGATGGGAAGCGTGAACTCTTCATCGGCGCAGGAACGGCCAGTTTGAGCAAGTACACAAGAGGCGAAGGCAAGCGAGAGTGGAGGCAGGAGTTGAATGGGGATGCCAGTTTCTTGCCAGGTGGAGTAGAGAGGGAGTGGCATTTCGGCATGGTGCCGGACAATGTGACGGAGCATGGGATGGGAATAGGGTGGGTGGACCCGGAGGCACCAAAGGCAGAGGATGGGAAGGGGCAGCAGGGACAAGGGATGCAGACCAAGCTCTAAACATTGACGACTCACGGATCGCACTTGCAGCCTTTTCAGTGGCTTGATACCCCGCCGAGATAGAAAATCGGCTTTGCTCCGCTTGACAGTACAGTAATACGATCATAGAGCCTAGCACAGCGGTGACATGGACAGACCATTGGCGTGAGCATTGCGTGGAATGGGAAACATGAAAACACAAAACTATGCGTGGAACGAAGGAAGCTACCAGCGATGAATCCAGAGGTCCTCGCGAGCTTCACTCCGACCATCGACAAGATTTACGACAAACTATCCAAATCCAAGTATACGTTGATCTTCCTTCAGAACAAAGGGTAGTCTCGCTAGAGCGGCTTAGCCACGTGCCTCTTATAAGGCCTCTGGGGTGCCGGACCATTGCTGACCGTCTTGTACTCCTTACAACCGTAACTCCTCGCCGGCTTGTGAGCGGCTGGAGTCTTCTTCTGACCCTGATAGAAAGTGCTAGTCCCATACACACCCACCCAATCACCGCTATCTCCCTGGCAATCCTCAAACACGCCCGGTTGGAATTTGCCTCCGTTCGAATTAAAGTAGGCACCCATAACGTCGTAAATGTGAGGAGCGTACTGGGCTGCATACTGACCGTAAGCTGCGCGGAAGGAGAACTCGTAAGCGGACATAAAGTTGTTCCACTCTTTGATCTGGACGTATTTGCCCTCGCTGCCGGGGACATTGTTGGAGAACACGAGACCACCTTTAGGGTTTCCAGTTCCGTCAGCGCCGTGAGGGTCCAGCTCGCCGCCATCGTCGCGGGCTTGAATGTTGATCTTTGTGAAATCGCCCGTGCCCGTGACTTGCAAAAAGTTGGGTGTTTTGAGGAATTGAACACCGGTGATGGCGCCGTTGGGGATGAGACGAGTGCCGTAGCCGGATTTGAGGCAGTAGGAGACGACTCTTTCTTCATTGGCACCGATCTGCGAGTTAGGGTTGATGGGCCCCCAGAGGCAGAAGTCGTTGACATTGTTGATGAAGACGTTCTGGCAGAGCGAGTTTTGGGACGAGTCACCCCATTTCTTGCATTGGTTGGAACCGGCTTGGTTGGCTTCCCATTTGTCGGGGAGGTTGTTGACAGAAAAGTTGGGCTTGTTTTGCGCAAAGGCGGAGGTGGTGAGCAGGGCCGCTAGGGCGGTGAAGGTGAAGAGTGAGCGTGTCATTGCAGGGAGATTGGAGGTTGGTCGAGGAGAGGGTCGTCGTTGGTTGTGTGAACAACGTTGGATGGTATATGTATGATGCGACTTGTGCTGGTTCACTTGCTCGACTCTGGACTCGGAGTGTGGCGCATGAGCCTCACATGTTACAGTAAGACTGAGGAGCTGGCTCTGCTTGAGTACCGTATCACGATGGGTGTTGTTGCAAGTGATTTGCAATGATCGCGTGCAAAAACCCCGTTAGCGAGGAGGAGGCCTACGCACGATGCCCAGCCTAAATCACACCAATGCAAGTCAAATCTGCATGTCACTGTCATTCCAACACTAGCGAGCGACGATCATGCGGCAATTTTTGAGTAGAGGGCCCTCTCTATTCTTCTATTCATAGCAAGCGAAGGTCAGAGTAGAGACTCGCTTCACAGAATACATAGGGCAGCATGAACGCATGAAAATCAAGCATGGATCGCTGGTCGGCATGTGGAACCCCACTCTAGAATAAGTTTGCAGTAGGATGCAGTGGTTAGCGATCATGAATGCTCAAGGTGAAGGACAAGACAAAGCTCATGTGCTAGTGTGCATGGTGCATGGGCACACGAGGTGCAGCGAGCTGAGGTCAACTTGGAAAAGGTTCGGGCTTTATGAAGCAAGAAGTGAAGGGGGCACAAGCGAGTGCACTGGAGACACGAGTGAGCAGTAGTAGAATTGACATGAGGCATAGGTCGCGAAATGTCAGATGCGAGGAGTCGTTTGAGCTTTGGTCGCCGAGACGGAGCGTGTGCTGCTGCACTGTGAGACAGGCCAAGATCGACACGGTCTCAACTTGGTTCCCCGATCCAAGATTAGTTCACAATCGGGAGAAGTTGAAAAAAATCAAAGCTGTTAGAGTTCGTCAACGTATAGGATAATAGGTCAATTCCGAGCTCGTCACTCTCAGGCCTTGTCTAGGAATCCAGCCTGCGTCGATCTCAATTTGACATGTCTCCGCAACGAAAGAGCGAGACAAAGAGGATGAACAAAGTGGGGATCCAATCGGAACAAGTCGATTTCATTCCTGACAAAAAGCAGAAGGGCGGGGCAGGGGAAGGATTCAGACTTGTCGAGGCCGCTCATGATTAGATGAGAGAGCATCGCGGCTATATTCTAAAGACCGGCTGTCAGAAAAGCAGACAAGAAGCTGTCGAAATTGCACCATTTCAACTCGCCGATGGCGTGCTCCCCACATCCGTCGTCTTTTGCGTCGGGAAATTTTGTTATCGTAATTCTACTGTACCCTGCCGGCTGTCCACAACCATGCTTGTCAAATTGGACGCTAGGCCTCCTAGCGCCCGCTTTTTTGACAATCTGAGAAGAAATTGATGCGGCTTTCTTCCGACTGCATGCAACACAAGCATTTTGCTGAAAACCGTTCACAACTGACCCAGCAAAATGCCTCGCTCGAGTGGATTTGGCAAAGCCAAGTTACTTCGACCGGTCCGAAGATCCTCAGCCTAAATCGACGCCTCTGTACTGTATGTATTTGTCTATTCGTGCGTGGCGGAACAGACGGCCAAAAAGTGGACCCTGAGATGAGAAGAAATCCATGATCCCATCTCTGTCTGCATCACTTAACCCTTGAGCCCTTTTCACGCTTCGCAATCAGTGGACCCTGTGTCACCCACCGACCCTTACTTGATCTTGAGCTTGATAGTCTCGGGCCTGCTTGAGACTCGACTTCACTGAACATGAACACAGCGGAACTCTCAGGCGTAGGCGGACCTTGCAAGCAAGGCCGAGAAGGCATTCTGATATGTACTGCTGAGCCTAGCAAGGATGGTGTGCTTTGCTGTGTGACTGGCAGAAGAAGGTCCTCGTCTATGCAGTACTGAATGTGTGTGTTGAATTCGGGAAAATTGCTTGCTAATCCGCGCACCGGCAAGCGTTCCCAGCAGCACACGGCGTTCGGAAAACGTGTGTGTATGGTTCTTTTGGTCTCGCCGGACACAATCCGCGTCAGTTTTAGATTGGTGCTTCAAGAAGCAAGCGAGAAATTCGCGGCAGAGGGGGCAAAATCTAAGTCTACGCCAAAAAATGCATGGCCGTCAGTCAAAGTTGAGAGACTGTTGCAAGCGGCAACCTCCGACTGTCCAACTCGCTGCTGCTGTGGCTGTTGGTGTTGCTGCTGCTGCCAAGTAAGGCAATCTGCAGCGACCGACGCTGAGCCACGGCATACTGTATTGTATTGTGTGCTCACTGTGTCCCACTCCTGCTCCTCCTCATTCTCGTCCTGTCCTTCTCAGCAGCAAGCTGTCTCAGCCTAGCCACGCCTCTCCCACATTTCTCTCCTTCCTAGTCACAACCCAAAGCTTCCTCTCTTCATCTAGCCCTTTCTTCTTCCCTTCCACCTTATCCTCACCGATCCCTATTCATACGAGTCCCTGCTCCATCTCGTACCGATATCTTTCGAGCTCCTCCTGGTTCAAGGTCAAAGGCTGCGTACTCCGTTGTACTCCTCCTCAGCTCGATAGCAACAAAACAGACTGACAGAGATCTGCTGTTCAGCTCAACTTCAAGCGCCGTCAAGCTTGTCAGCTCCCGGCGCTCGTCCCTCAAGCATATTTGCTTGATCACCTCATACTTTCTCATTTCGTCGTTCAAGACAAGGTCACTCTTCCTTCGACACTCGCCACTCCATAGCAAAATATAGCATCATGAGCTCCATCTCTGCTGCTGGCGCTGTCGCCCGGATCGCGGCGCTTGCCTCGGCCACCTTGGTCAACGTTGCTCCCTCAGGCAAGGCTTCCACCTCCTCCTTCTCCTCGGTGGCTGACAAGGCCACCGAGCTCAATGCACAGCTCGAAGTCGAGCAGCTCAACCAGCACATCGAGCTCGGCTCCGTTCTCTCCCAGCTCAAGCCTGCTGGCAACGGTCTTATCTCGGTACTCTCCCACGCACACCAGCAGACCTTCACCCGTCTCGTGCCCCACCTTCCCAAGCTTGTCCAGACCCCTCTCGTCTTCCACGTCGCCAGCGCTGGTGAGCACAGCGATGTCATGGCCCTCCGCCAGTCCGGCCTCGTTCTCCTTCACTCCTCCACCGCAGCACAGGCTCACGACCACGCCCTTCTTGCCACCAAGATCGCCACCTCGGCAAAGCGCGCTGTTCTCCACTTCTTCGAGGATGTCTCCGGCCCTGTCGAGGAGGTGACCAACGTCGACCTCGCCTCGTTTGTTGGATCCGCTGCCGCTTCTTCCAGCGCTGACGCTGCTGTCAAGACAAACGGTGTCAACGGTCACCCGAACGGTGTCAACGGTGCTAACGGCCACACCAACGGTCACGCCAGCGTTGCTGCCAGCGAGGCTGATTTCGAGGATCTCGAGTCTGCCATTGATGCTGCTTACGAGGACGTTGCCGAGCTTGTCGGTCACGCCGTCGAGCCTTTCCAGCTTGTTGGTGCCTCTGATGCCGCCAATCTCGCTGTTGTTCTTGGTGCCGGTTCCGAGACTCTTCAGGATTACACAGCTCCCCACAACGACCTTGCTGTCCTCGATATCCGACTTGTTCGTCCCTCTTTGCCACAGCGTTTGCTCGAGATCATCCCCACCGGAATCCAGCGCATCGCTGTTCTTGAGCAGAGTGTTCGCAGAACCACCAAGCTTGGCCCTCTTTTTGTAGATGTTGCCACCGCCTTCCAGGGCTCCGACCGCACCCTTCCTTCCGTCTTCGTCAGCGGCGTCCTTGGTCACATTGAGGATGGCGACAAGGCCGCCAAGGAGCTCATCAAGGCGCTCGAATCGCCCAAGCCCAAGCACGCTTTCGTTGTCGGTGATGTCAAGAAGCTCTCGGCTCGTGCTCAGGCTTCCCCCGCAGCCACCGCTTCGACTGGCCCCGTCCAGGTGCCCAAGCACGAAGAGGCTTACAACCTCATGCTCGAGCAGGTCTTCGCTGAGCGCCTCTCGGTCGTCAACTCGGCCAACGAGGACTCTGACGACCACCCTGCTGCCCGCAGCCCCGAATACGCCTTCGGTCAGGTCCTTGCCCAGCTGGAGCAGCGTGACGAACTTGTCCGTGCTGTCAACGACGTTCTTCGTGATGGTGGTGTCTCCACTGAGCTGCACGAGGCTCTCTCGCAGTGGCTCGTCGCCAAGGAGGACGCCAAGAAGAACGTCGCTTCCAGCAACAAGGTTGCCTCGCTTCTTCAGTCCTCTGCTTCCGGCGCCGCTCTCCAGAAGCTCAAGTCGCTGTCTTCGCACCTCTCGCTCAAGAGCCGCTGGATCGTCGGTTCCGATGCATGGGCTTACGATGCCGGTATGGGTGGTGTACACCACGTCATCGCCTCTGGCCGCAACGTCAACATGCTCATCTTCGACAGCGTTCCTTACACCAAGCGTGATGCTCAGGCCGCTCACAAGCGTAAGAAGGACATCGCTCTCTACGCCATGAACTACGGCAACGTCTATGTTGCTAGCACCGCCATCTACGCAGACTACACCCAGGTGCTCCACGCTCTCATGGAGGCTGACAAGTTCGAAGGTCCCTCTGTCGTTCTTGCTTACGTTCCTTACCGCACGGTGGACGCTCCTGCGCTCGACGTGCTCCGCGAGACCAAGCTCGCTGTTGACTCTGGTTACTGGCCCCTCTTCCGATGGGATCCCAGTGCCGAGGCTCGTGGCTCCGAGGTCTTCCGCCTCGACGGTGTGCGTTTGCGTGAGCAGCTCCAGCAGTTCCTCGATCGCCAGAACCTCTTCACAACGCTTGTCAAGTCGCGTCCCGAGCTTTCCTACGACATTGCCGCCTCGCAGGGCAATGCTCTCCGCGAGCTCCAGCGTCGCAAGGCAAAGGAGGCCTACGAGAAGATGCTTGGCTCGCTTGATGGTCCTCCTCTGCTTATCCTCGTCGCTTCCGACGGTGGAAATGCAGAGAAGGTCGCCAAGAAGCTCACTGTCCGCGCCAAGGCTCGTGGTGTTGCCGCTCGACTCTTGACCATGGACGACTACCCTGTCACTGAAGAGCTCAAGGATGAGAAGAATGTGGTCTTCCTTACCTCGACTGCTGGTCAGGGTGAGGCTCCTCAGAACGGTCGATTCACCTACAAGGCTCTCCAGGCCATGGCTGCCTCGACCATCCCCGACACTGTCAACTACACCGTCTTCGCCATGGGTGATAGCCACTACTGGCCCCGTCCCGAGGATGCCCACTACTACAACAAGCCCGGTAAGGACATTGATGCTCGTCTCGAGCAGCTCGGTGCTACCCGTATGGCTCCCATCGGTCTCGGTGACGACCAGGACGCTGACGGCTACCAGACCGGCTACAAGATCTGGGAGCCTCTGCTCTGGAAGGCCCTCGGCGTCGACACTGTCGAGGTCAAGGAGGCTGAGCCTGAGCCGATCACCAACGAGCACATGAAGATCGCCTCCAACTACTTGCGTGGTACCATTGTCGAGGGTCTTGCTGACACCTCTACCGGTGCCATCGCCGAGTCGGATACCCAGCTCACCAAGTTCCACGGTACTTACATGCAGTACGACCGTGACACGCTGGAGGAGCGCAAGGCTGCTGGTCTCGAGCCCGCTTACAGCTTCATGATCCGTGCCCGTATTCCCGGTGGTGTTGTCACTCCCTCGCAGTGGCTCCAGCTCGACGATGTTGCTGAGAAGTACGGTAACCAGACCGTCAAGATTACCACTCGTCAGACTATCCAGTACCACTGCATCATCAAGAGCAACCTCAAGGCTGCCATGCAGGGTATCAATAAGTCGATGCTCGACACCATCGCTGCTTGTGGTGACGTCAACCGAAACGTCATGTGCTCGCCCAATCCCAACCTTACCGAGCTGCACCAGGATGTCTTTGAGTTCTCCAAGTCCATTTCGGAGCACCTGTTGCCTCGCATGAACGCGTACCACGAGATCTGGCTCGACAAGGAGACCGACAGCTCCAAGCAGCTCTTGGTCGGTGGTGTGCTCCAGGACTACGAGCCCCTGTACGGTCCTTATTACTTGCCACGAAAGTTCAAGATCGCTATCGCTGTGCCACCACGCAACGACACCGACTGCTTCGCTCACGACATTGGTCTCATTGCCATTGCCGACCCTGTCACCAAGCGTCTTGCTGGTTTCAACTTGGCTGTTGGTGGTGGTATGGGTGTCACTCACTCGATGAAAGCCACTTACCCACGTCTCGGAAGCGTCATCGGTTTCGTCACCCCTGAGCAGACCCTCGACGCTTGCCGAATCGTCATGCTCATCCAGCGTGACACCGGTAACCGCGCCAACCGTAAGCAGGCTCGTTTGAAGTACACCATCGACAAGCACTGGGGTGGTGCCGACAACTTCAAGGCCGAGGTCGAGCGTCGTCTTGGCTACAAGCTTGCCGAGGCTAGGTCGTACAAGTTCGAGACCAACACCGACTTGTACGGATGGACTCAGGATTACAAGGGCAACTACCACTGCACTCTTTGGCTCGAGAACGGTCGTGTCAAGGATGAGCCTGGTGCGCCCTTCCGTACTGGTCTTCGCGAGCTCTGCAAGATCCACAAGGGCGCCTTCCGCCTCACACCTAACCAGCACATTATCGTCTCGGACATTGCTCCGGAGGACAAGGACACCATCGATGCTCACTTGCGCAAGTACAAGATGAACAACTGGGAACACTCCGGTGTCAAGCTCAGCGCCAGTGCCTGCGTCGCTTTCCCCACGTGTGGTCTCGCCATGGCCGAGTCTGAGCGATACCTTCCCTTGCTCATGGACAAGGTTGAGGCCATCTTCGAGGCGAACGGTCTGCGCAGCACGGATACCGTCTTCCGTATGTCGGGATGTGCCAACGGATGCTCGCGTCCCTGGATGGCCGAGGCTGGTTTCGTCGGCAAGGCTCCTGGTCAGTACGTCATGACGCTTGGTGGTTCGCACAACGGAACTCGTCTTTCCAAGATCTACCGCGAGTCGGTGGACGAGAAGGAGATCCTCGAAATCATGAACAAGCTCGTTCCTCAGTACGCTCAGAACCGCCTCGAAGGCGAGGCGTTCGGTGACTGGGTCATTCGAGCTGGCATCATCAAGCCAACGGTCTCGGGCATGACCTTCTACGAGGACATGTGCCCATCGGATGTCGTACCTCCCTCGGCAGCGGCGAAGAAGGGCCCTGCTCAGGCTACCGAGCACTACGACCGTGCTTCTTCCGCATAATGTCTCACTTAATACCAAAAAAAGACACTACTAGTCTCAACACATTTGTCTGCATCTTCGCCATCCTTTCCTTTTCCATAATGTATGCTGGTTATGTTCACGCTCATTGTATATAGACGCTGTTCTTGGCGTCACATGTGTATCTCATGTCTCGGGCTTCAATATCATAGAATCGTCAGTCTTGCAATCCTTTTGGCTTGGCCTGCTTGTCTCGATCGCAGGGTCTGATGAGGAAACTGTCTACGATTGTTCTAGGATCTTCTCTGCGCAAGCGCTTTCGCTCATGCATGGCCATTGACCTTGGCAGCGGGATCGTTCTCCTTCTGAATCTGCTGAGCCAATTCCGAAATCCCCTTGGCCTCGCCCTTCTCTGGCTCCTCAGCCTGGATCGTCAACACCAACCCACTCCCATCCTCCTTCCACTTGGCACTGACACTCCTCAGATCCTCGACGATATAATCCGCACCTTCCTGCTGCATTTTTTCACCATCGTGTGTGGTTCTCAACGCGAGAGTCTTTGCACCTGCGCGTTTGCCGGCGCGGACACCGGGAGGAGCGTCTTCCACGACGAGACAACGGGTGATGTCCTTGTTGCTCTTCTCGGCGCCGAGGAGGTAGGGTTGAGGGTCGGGTTTGCCCTTGGTACACAGGTCTGAGGTGATAAATACGCGAGGTTGGTCAGAGACGCCGGCGGAGGCAAAGCCTTGTTGCGCATACGCCTTTGTGGCTGAGGTGACGATGGCCCATCCCCAATTTCCCCTCTCCTCCGCGGTGGAAGGACGAGAGCCGTTGATTTGGGCGAGAAGCTCCTTGGCACCGGGCATGGCGACGATGCTGCCCCCCGCGCCCTTTGCGGCGTTCTCCTTGGCGACGACGAGGATGTTGGATTCGAATCGCTCGACTTCGGCTGGGATCTCGGAATCGGGAATGGAAGGGATGAAGCGTTTCAAATTCTCAACAGTTCGATAGCCGTGGCAGGTCTGCATGACAAAGTTGAGGTCGAGATTGTATTGATGCGCAAAAGAGGCCCAGGTGGCATTCACGGCCGGAGTCGAGTCGATGAGCGTGCCATCCATGTCGAAAAGGATCGTATCGACTTCGACGCTGACTTGCTTGACCATCTTGTTGTGTAATGGCTCTATCGAGAGTGAGCTTTTAGGTGTATGTGTGGGTGGGCGAAGAGAAGGTGAAGGTGAATGAGGAATCAAAGATGAGAAGGAAGGCAAAAGGAGGAAACGACATTCAGGGTTTAAGGAGGATGTTCATGCATGAAGTGAGTGAGTGCGTGCGTGCGTGGTTTGATGTCGGAAGAATTGGATAGCTCGGCCAAAAAAAGAGACAGAAGCCGCTCAAGAATTGCCGAATAAGGCGTGATGATGAACTGCCCACGTTGTCCGACCGGCTAGTCAACGTGGGTGCATATGACCGCCGCAGCACTCCCACTTCCCAAAACAGCTTCTTAGTGTTCCGGCAATGCAGGCGCATTGGAGACGCCCAGTCATTGCAACATGAACGGCGGTGTCAATACCACGACAGGCAAAAGGTGCTACCATTGTGCGTGTACACACCCTCGAGGATATCCAAAGACGACATTACAATGGCCCGAGAAGACTGAGGCGCATGCTGCATAATGCCGGGCTGGAATCTGGCCGACGTGCCCGACTGATGACCTTCCGCATCAACATCCGAGTTGACATCCATGCGGAGGCAGCGGGTCATCGGCGTAATCCTGATACCGTTCACCATCTCCCGGTCTTTGAACGGTCAAATCCGTGAGTCTCGAGTGACAATGCGACGGTTAATTTATTCGCCGATCAAGAACAGCGCGACAGCCATAGTTTCTTCGCTCTAACACAATTTGGCCGTTGATCTTCTGCTGTGTCCATTGACCCTAACGTCTTTGTGACATTGGAGTTGTCAACGATGGTCCTGTGTCGGCGAATCGTCTCTTCTCATGTTAGTGACGAGATATGAATGAGCAATGCTGCAAAAGTTGTCTTTGATGGCACGAAAGAGTAGACTGTGCTAGTCAGTCATGGGATCGGGGCATGTTGCTTGGCGATGAAGATGCAGGATCGTCGATGTCGATGAGTGGCATGGTAAGGCGGAACCGAGCTGGCAGAAAATTGTCGAGCCAAGCTTTCCGCGAGAAGAGAGGGGGACGAGAGCTCACGTGATAAACTGTACTTGCTGTTTTTGGTAGTGCAGGTTACCGGCCAGGCCCAGCTTGGAGCGATTGAGGGTTCACTGCTTGCTCGCCTGCATCTTGGAAAATTCTCAATTATCCTGAATCATTTCGAAAATTGTAAGGCAGCAGATGGCGATATCGAATTCCTCTCATTTTGAATTTTGACTGTTAGCTTCAAAGAGAGGTTCTCAAATTCTCGAGGCAAGCACGAGATGGGCAGAGCAGTCAGTCAGTCGGAATGAGTCGAGTTTGGTGGCTGAGAGATTGCGAGTGTGGGTTGAGGGGCTGGTCGCGATCAATCTGTGGGTTTCCTCTCCTCATCTTCGACCATCCACCCCTCAAGATCATATCAAAGTACGTATTCAGCACCAACACTACGCGCACCACATACACGATACATCGTTAGTATGCAAAGGTCAGAGACAGCAATCGAATTCGCCATCAGCAGCAGCAACATTAGCGATAAAGCGACAGCGCACGAGACAGTAACACAATCAACCCGACATCGCAGGTACAAAGCAGACATGTACGACGACTCGACTTCGCATCCACAAGATCAGTATATTCAGTGCATTCTGCGCAACATTCAGCATCCGGCGTCATCTCATCTCAGCAGGTCGCAGGATAAACGCAACAGGATTCGAGGTTAGGAGACAGGAATGAGGATGCAGCTGGACGCAACGTTCTGGAGTTAACGATCACAGTAGCAGCTTTTCTGTCGCATGTCGACGAGCGTCTTGCCGAATTCATCGTGATCCAGTTGGCGGGTTCATCTCACAGCTGGATCAGGAGCAAGTTCAGTCAATGTCTGGAGGAAAGGGTCTTGCGTCAACAACCTTGACATGCTCAGAACCATGCTCTCAGACAGCACCGCAACGTATACAGATGAGCGGCTACTCGTGCTGTCCAGCCGGTTCCGAGTCTCGTGTTGCTCAAGTTCAAAAAGGGTCATGGCATCATGTCAGCGGGATTTTTCTACATCTGCAGATGGGGTGGATCTTGCAGGTTGGAACGGAGAACGTTTGCGAGCCTACTCTGCAGATAGAACCGGCATGACACACCGCATTCGAAACATCACATATACGCCCAACCAACATCTGTCACATTGCAGAATGACAGCCAACCTTGGCTAAACTCGACCTGTCGATCCGCCACCTCTCGACTAGATATGCTGCGTACGAATACTCGCATTCCGACTCCGCTGTCTCCTACTGTCGCTCGCCATAGCTGTCTCAGTGTCACAGCGACTTTCAATTCGACGCTGAACTGCAGATTCGATTCGATTGATGTCTCGACCTTGACCACGAATTCCTGTACACGCAAAAATACCAGTTCAGGAGACTGACTTTTTCACTTTTTCTTCCTTTTCCTTCCACTCCAACCCAATCACCAACTCTATCTCCATCACCACCTACGCTCGTTACTTTCTCTCACAAAAGATGGCCGTGAAGCACAACAACATCCTTCACAACAACCACTTCCGCAAGGACTGGCAGCGTCGGGTCAAGGTCTGGTTCGACCAGCCCGGTGCCAAGAAGAGGAGACGCACTGCTCGTGAGGCTAAGGCTGCCAAGCTCGGTCTCCGCCCCGTCCAGCCTCTCCGCCCTGCTGTCCGATGCCCCACCCTCCGATACAACACCAAGGTCCGCTCCGGCCGTGGTTTCACCATTGAGGAGGTCAAGGCTGCCGGCCTCGGCAAGAAGTACGCTCGCTCCGTCGGTATCCCCGTCGACCACCGTCGCCGCAACAAGTCCGAGGAGAGCCTCAAGCTCAACGTTGAGCGCATCAAGGCTTACCAGGGCCGTCTCGTTGTCATCCCCAAGGTGAACAAGAAGAACAAGGACAACAAGGTCGACCTCTCCAACGTCGAGGCTGTCCGCCAGGTCCAGGCTGTCCTCCCCCTCCCCAAGGGTGTCGAGGCCGAGAAGCCCCGTGCCATCACCGCCGAGGAGAAGGAGTTCAACGCTTACGAGACCCTCCGCAAGGCTCGTGGTACCCACCGTGCCGCTGGCAAGGTCAAGGCCCGCATCCAGAAGAAGGAGGAGGAGGCCGCCAACGCCAAGAAGTAAACTGGTTTTCCACTTTTCCGTTTCTTCTCGTTGTTGTTCGCTTCTTGCAATCTTTTCTTCACTCATTCCCCCAGCACCCACCATTCCGGCTTCTTGGATTCGAAAGGTCGACTTCAATCTCTTGGTTGTACTGATCGGTTCAGGCATGTCAAGGTTACAGCTCATCTAGTGACGATCTTTGTTCTTTGAAAGGAGCAGAGATTCGTCTATGTATTTTCAGCATTTCATTCGTGTGTCTCTAGGCACACACCCACACACACCCACACACCCAAAAATCAAGAGATGATTCTACGCTATGCTATTGTTCTGTGTGAAGCGTCGTGTGAAAGACACTCAGCGCTTCGCTATGATGATCTCGACGATCTGCTGAGCGCACACAGTTCTTAGTGTTGACCGAACCGAGTCGCATGAAGCATGTGATGGTTGGAAGCGTTGCTCTGATTCGATAATGACAGGACGCGTTCAGGTCACGACAAAGGCGAGGAGGCGTGTGCCTTTATGTTGCTAAAGTTTGGGCGTAGCCATCATGCTCAAACTGGGATCGCTTCTCAAGAGTCGGACCGCTGTGTACTCTGACCGCTTGTGTCTCTCGATTCTCGAATAGCACCATGGGCCCGTGATTGTTTGAAAGCGGACGCGACATGAAGTTGCTATGCCACGACCCCACTCGAAATGCGTCGCGTGCCTATTCTGCTTCGGTGGTCGAGCCTCATCTGTTCTGCAGCGTTTTCCATCATTTACGACCAACTCATCTCGGTCCTTCCAACCACCATCATCTATTCGAACGCCTCGTTGGCTCAAGATATTCATTACCAATGATGCCTCCGTCTTGAACCCCGTCCTCGAGTCGCCAAGTCGGGGCGCGCGTAGGTGTCAGCGCTTCTACGATGAGAGCCATGAGGATCCAGCCTTGCATTCGATCTCTGAACAATGCTGGTCGCCTTCAGATGAAGAGGATCAAAACAGCTGCCAAGCCAACGACACCAATAAGCTCTATCCCTCTTCCTCTCATTCAACGCAAAGCAGGACCCTCTCGATAAGTGCCTTGTCAATACGGCAAGAGCGAGGTCGGCGCTGGCAGTATGCTGTGGTCATATCGCTTTCCTTCGATTCGGAGCGGGCTGAAGAGCTCCTTCAAGACGTACAAAAGGCGGGCGCGATGATGTCCTTCTCCCTTCTCGACTCATCATCTTCTCATGCTTTCCCAATCTCCCCCATCTACAGCTTCTGCTCCACTGACACGCATTGTCAACATGCGTCGATGGCATAAGATGAAGAAGCTTCTTCCCATCGTCGTCGTCGCTCTTTCCTTGAGCCGTCTCGAGACGGCTCACGCTACCTTCCACCATGGTGTTTACGGTGCGGTTCCAGTTGGTGGTGCCGTTGTTGGCGGCCCCGTAGTTGGTGCAGGCGTCGACGGCGTCGTCGGTGGCCCCGTTGTTGGTGCTGGCGTCGGTCTTCCCGCTGTTGGTGCCTCTGTAGGTGCTCCCGCTGTTGGTGCTGACGTCGATAGTGGCGTTGGCGCTGATGTCGGTGTTCCTGCTGTCGGTGCCTCTGTCGGTGTTCCTGCTGTAGGTGCTGATGTCGGTGTTCCCGCCGTTGGTGCGGGCGTTGGCGGTGATGTTGGTGCCGACGTCGGTGTTCCTGCTGTTGGTGCCTCCGCCGGTCTTCCTGCTGTCGGTGCTTCTGCCGACGTCGAGCCTGCGGACGACTGCCTCGAAGGACTGCTTCCCGGACTCGGATTGGGACTACCTAGTATCGGAGCCGGATTACCTGGAATTGGAGCTGGATTACCTGGACTTGGTGGATCTCCGCCAGGTGGTGGACCTCCTCCACCCGGCGGATCCAGTCCTCCTGGTCCTGAAGGAGCGCCTGGTGCGCCTGGCGGTCCTGGAGGTCCTGGTGACTCAGGCTCGCCCGACAGTCCCGACAGTGGTGCTCCTGGCGCGCCCGGCGGTCCCGGTGGACCAGGTGCTCCAGGCGCTCAAGGCCCTCCTGGTGCTCCTGGCGCGACTGGCGGTCCCGGTGGATCTGGAGCACCTGGCTCCTCAGACAGTCCCGATAATGGTGGTCCTGGTGGTCCTGGAGGACCAGGCGCTCCGGGCGCTCCGGGCGCTCCTGGCGCTCAAGGCGCTCAAGGCCCTCCTGGTGCTCCTGGCGCGCCTGGTGGTCCCGGCGGACCTGGAGCACCTGGAGCACCTGGCTCTCCTGGCTCTTCCGATACCCCCGATAGCGAAGGCAGTGGTAGTCCTGGTGGCCCTGGTGGCCCTGGCGCACCAGGAAGTCCCGGCTCACCAGGTTCCCCTGGCTCCACGACGACCAAGACTACCGAGATCAGCGTCAACGGCAAGTTCATCCCAGATACGCCCGACAGTCCTGGAGGACCTGGTGGATCAGGTGGTCCTGGCGCTCCTGGCGCCCCTGGTGCTCCTGGTGCTCCAGGGGCTCCAGGTGCTCCCGGTCCTCCTGGTCCTGCTGGAGCACCCGGAGCACCCGGAGCACCCGGAGCACCCGGAGCCCCTGGACAGCCTGGACAGCCTGGTGAGCCTGGCGCACCTGGCGCACCTGGTACTCCCGGTTCTCCTGGTGCTCCTGGTGCCGCCGGTGCTAAAGGTGCGCCTGGGTCCCCAGGAACTCCTGGATTGCCTGGTTCACCTGGTGCTCCTGGTACTAATGGTGCGCCTGGCTCTCCTGGAGCTACAGGTGCGCCTGGGCTTCCTGGTGCTCCCGGATCTCCCGGTGCGCCTGGCTCACCTGGGTCGCCAGGCTCTCCCGGAACCCCTGGTGAAGAGGGAACCCCAGGATCGCCTGGGGCTCCTGGATCTCCTGGCTCGCCTGGATCTCCTGGTGAAGAAGGCTCTCCTGGATCCCCTGGATCTCCCGGTGCTGAAGGCTCGCCAGGTTCACCCGGCTCTCCTGGATCTCCTGGATCTCCGGGTGCTCCTGGCTCGCCAGGTGATGAAGGATCCCCAGGTTCTCCTGGATCGCCCGGATCTCCGGGTTCTCCTGGCGATGAAGGTACGCCAGGTTCTCCTGGTTCACCAGGCTCACCAGGTGTTCCAGGAAGTCCTGGTTCACCCGGCTCCCCCGGTTCTCCCGGCTCTCCTGGTCATCCTGGTCATCCTGGTCATCCCGGTCATCCTGGTCATCCTGGCACTCGTGGCTCGCCTGGTTCGCCTGGTTCGCCTGGCACACCCGGCATTCCTGGATCTCCAGGTCATCATGGGTCTCCCGGATCTCCTGGGTCTCCCGGATCTCCAGGTTCTCCCGGATCTCCAGGTCATCACGGTTCTTCTGGTTCGCCTGGTACTCCGGGTTCTCCCGGCTCCCCTGGTAGTCCTGGAAGTCCCGGTTCTTCCGGAACCCCAGGCTCGCCTGGCTCTCCAGGATCCCCTGGTTCTCCTGGTTCTCCTGGTTCTCCCGGGTCTCCAGGCTCGCCTGGCTCTCCGGGCGGCGCTGCTGGCGGTAGCGGTGCTGGCCAGCAACCCGCTCACAAGCTCAAGAAGTGCGAGAAGAAGTGTGCGCATCATGGTCCCGGCGACAGAGAGGCATGCGAGCAAAAGTGCAAGGACAAGCACTCTCCTGGGCTTTCCTCTCCGACAGACGGCGACAAGGGTGGCAGTGGCGGTGGCAGTGGATCTGCTCCTCCGCCTGGCGCTATGTCTTCCGGTGATCCTCACCCTCCTCCAGGTGGAATCTCGTCCGGTGGCGGAGCTTCCGGTGCTGAATCTTCACCTCCTCCGGGCGGCATCTCTTCTGGTGGTTCTCCTCCTGACTCTCACGATAGTGGCTCGGCACCTCCTCCAGGCGGCATCTCTTCTGGTGGTGGACCACCGTCGTCTGACCCAAGTGCGGATATGGCAGCGAAAGCTAAGCTCAAAGCATCGAAGGGCGGACCGGGCGGCCCTGGACATGACAAACGCAGATTCATCTACAAGAGAAGACGCAGCACTTTCTCAGTCTCGGTTTAGAGAGCAAAGAAACGCGCACAAGCTCGTGCATCATCATCGTCGTCATCATCATCGGCATTACCGTTCTGTCCCTTCTGCTACTGCACGATTGTTCTCTTTCGTGATAGCGTCTCGTATCTGCTTGCTACCACGACTACTGTCTCGCTCTCCTTGCCCTGTCTCTAGTTCTCTGGTCGGTTCTAAATGGTAAATCTGATTCACACGACTTTGCTTTGCTTTCCTTTTGTAGTCGATTCGTCTTGTCGTCACATGCTTGATCCCACATGGCTTCGACTGTGGTTTGGCTTGGAGTGAAATCGAATGGTGGTGACATTGCAAATCTTCTCCTGTTGAACGATACTTTAATGATGCTTTATCGTCTCGCTTGCTCCCTTTGCGGCATTCCTTCTGACCACATCCTGGATCGCCATGTCTGCCGCCTTCCTGCCGACACTGGCTTTGACTTGATGATTTGCCCTTGCCCAACCCATCTTGACCAACCATTTGACAAAGCTTGGAGTGACGGCTGCGGTGATCATGACCCTGAACGGTAGTAGCAGGGTTTTGTGAATGGTGTAGGCAAGGACTGCTTCTGTCCAGATTGTGCTACTTCCTTTGGCATTGGTGGTGGTGGAATCGTCTTGGGGGGAAGGGGTTCTTTGTTCCATGCCCAAGCTTTTGCGTAGGCTCGATTCGAGGGAGCGAATGTGGTCTGCGCCGAGAAGGTGGATTGCGAGGAAGGTGAGGGTGAAGTCGACCGAGCTTGCGGCTAGGTAGACGCCAAGCGCCCACCAGCCGTAGCGTTTGGTGAGGAATTTCAATCGTTCGCGGAACGAGGCTTTGGGTGGCGGAGCATCCGCATCTGGTTCTTCGGTTGGGGTTTCTGCTTGGCTTTGTGGTCTAGATGATGATGAGCGGAGCGAAGTGAATATGGAGCGAGTCGGGGTGGTCGACAATGGCCGCAACGCTACCAATTGAACTTGAGGGGTGATCGATGCTACTCTGCCTCGACTGAGAAGAGTTGGTGTGAGAGAAAGCGCCGAAGTGGACGCCAACCTTGGTTGAGCAGCGACACTGGCGCTTCGCAACACACCTGAAGATGGGGCGAGAATCCTGCTCGTAGCCACTCTTAACGACATCCTGCTTTGATATCTGAATCGACGATGCTGAGAGTAAGGATGATGAAAGTGGGAAAGAAGAGACGTGGTCCGCGCTCGACTTTCCAAAAAAAAAAGAAAAAACACACGAGAACGTGTCGGCTAGACTGAGATTAAACGTCATTCCTTTTTTTTACTCCTCTATTTTTGACAGATTTTTCTAAGCCTTGAGGAAAAGGGTGGAGGAAGGCTTAGCGCAAAAAGCTTTCCCGTGGAGAACCGCGGAGGTTGGAGGGACGCCCTCTCCTGCAGAACAATTAATTACCGCGAAAGCCAGGAGAACCTTGACTTGACTTGACTTGACGTGGGTTTTATCGACTTGGTCCTAGGAGCGAGTGGACGGGTACTGGCGTATTGCCAAGTAATAGGGCCAGCTCGAAGAAAGATCCGTTTATTGACTTGTCCGAGATCAGTGATCACCGACCAGTGGCCAAGCAGCGCTGTTCGAGCGCTGATAGGGCCAGCTGTTGTTCCTATGGCCATCTCTATCGAGCTGGCCGGCGGAGAGGAGAGGGGGGAAGGGCGAGATGAGGAGGGCGAGAAGGAGAAGACTGGCGAAGAAGTTGGGCGGAGAAGATGAGGAGAAGATGGGGGTAACGATGATGATGACTATGACGAGAACGGTGACTTTGAGGATGACGGTGGGCATAGAGTCAACTTGCGGCTAGGCCAGGCCAAGCCCTGTCGCCGAGTTGCTCGAAACACAGGCATCGTTGTGCTGCTTCGAGGAGGGCGTCTATTGCTTTTGACGCCTCAGCGTCACCCCCTCCCGACAGAATCCGTAGGACTTTCAGTTCTCCATGGATCGCGCTCCTCGCTTCCGCCGTTATAGGGCAGCGTAGGAGGAAGTGCTCCCTGTCTGGACGAACCTGCCCACATCTGCATTTGGACAGGACCTCGCCGGAGTATAGGCGATACGCTGCTCCCGTTCGCCACGAAAGTAGGTATCTCGCTGCACGGACTGGTCTGTTCTTGTACTTGTCGAAGTTGCTGTGGAGGAGCGCTGGCTGCAACGATGTGTAGGAAGCCGAGGCGTGGCCTTGTCTGTAGAGGCGATCGCTCACCCTTTCAGCCTGGTCCTCCCTAATCCGAGCTCGGTATTGTGAGATGGAACCCGGTATTGGGCGGGTGGTCGACATCGCCGAGGAAGGCCCCACCAGCGAGGGCGACCGCGGCGATGACGGCGACGGTGAGGCCATCGTCGCCACCTGTGCCTTTGCGGCTCGGTCGGCAGCCTCATTTCCTGCGAAGTCCGCGTGACCTGGAACCCAGTGGAACTCCACACTCGTACCCGACTCCCGCAATGAGTCTAGGCTAGCGCGAATCTGCGCGACGATATGTTGGCCTGGGCGTCGATCTCCGGACCATCTTGCGCCTATGCGCTGTAATGCCGCCTGCGAATCGGAGAAGACAAAGCAGCGTCGTCGCATCGAAGAAGGCTGAGAGAGCATGTGTTCGCACGCGAGAGAAAGGGCCAGGAGCTCTGCCTCGAAGATGACCACCTTCGCTGCATCGAGCGGGGCAGCGCTCGCCTGTGCGTATCGTTCCTCCTTGGTCCGGTCCACGATGATAACTGCAGCTGCCGCCCCGTCTGCGCCAAATGAGCCGTCTGTAAAGTATACGGCCGTGTCTGGCTGGTCGGTTGCGTCCCATTCGACGTCTGATACCCTGCGTTTGGCCCCCTCCGCGTCCTGTATCGTGACCGCCGGCAGCCGCCACGCCCACGGTGGTATGGAGGGGACATCGATCAGCTCGAGGTCAGCCAGGTCGTGTGCGATGGCCTCTAGTCGCGCTACTCAAATCCGGACAGGTCCTCTAAATCGCGTGCCGGCGCCGTTCAGAGGCTCGCGAATCTTCGCAGGGATTGTTTCAGTCGAGGAGGCGGCTCTCTCCGCCGGTGGTTGAGCCATCGTCGATCTGATGAGCCATCTAAGGGCCGCCTCGCTCTGCTGGCGAGCCCAGCGGTCGCCCGTATTCGTCCAACCAGTCTCCGTAAGGGCATTCTCGAGGCTCACCGTGCTCCTAGAGCCGAACATGGCCAGCCCGTAGACGTACCGTATGGTCAAGCGATCAAGATCTTTCGCCATCTCCTTGATGTGCGCCCCTGAGTCACGGGGGTTGCTAATCGGTAGGATCGCCGCCATCCCGTAGTCCGCTAAGGGGTGGATGAACGACTCGACAAGCTGCTTGCGAATGCGTGGGAGGAGTCGTCCTCCCGTGTGACGGTTGAGACGTATCAGCAGCCACATGGCTGACGTTGCCTTCTCCAACCGGTTGCGGGCATGAGCTTCCCCAGAAAGGTCGCGCTGGAGGATGACGCCAAGGGTGGTGATGTCGTGTGACGGTCGTAGTACCTCGCCCCACACCCGGATCGCGAAGTCCTGGGTGACGGGCGCGGTGGGGCGTTGGTGGCAGGGCCGCTCCGGGATCAAGAGGCCAGGCTTGTCGAGTTGCATGCCAAGTTGTTTAGTCCAGCGCTCTAGCGCCATGAACCAGGCCTGTAATTGTACTGCCAGCTCAAAATCAGACTTACCCGCCACACATACCGTCAGGTCGTCGACATATGAGATGTCGACGATTGACGCATCCGACGGCCGCGATTGGAAGAACTCGTCTACGTACAACATCCACAGCAGAGGTGAGAGTGGCGAGCCTTGCGGTACCCCAATCTCCATCGCGTGCTCTACCACTTCCGTCTTGTTGTTGAAGGCCAAAGAGAATGTCCTTTCCGTCATCCAATCCGTGATGGCTGTAGCGTAGTGCCCACCCGCCAGCCGACTGACCTTCCGTCCCAAGATTGATTTGTGGATCTGGTTGAACGCCCCACTGACATCGATCGTGGCGACAGCAGTCCGCAGGCCTTGTTCCTGCCATTGAGCAAGGGTAACCAGGACTTCCGGGAACACCAAACACCAGGTGTACCAGGTGAGCCCGGTGTACCAGGTGAGCCAGGTGTACCAGGTGAGCCCGGTGTACCAGGTGAGCCAGGTGTACCAAGAGAGCCAGGACCACCAGGATCACCAGGACCACCAGATTCTTCTCATAATCTCTTATTGCCCTCCGAGTGTGACAACTTCCTGTTCACAGCTTCACTGACGATCACATTCGATTCATGATGAAAAGTCAAAGAGATGGTATTCCACTCATCGCAACCTTGCAGCGGGATGAGATTTGAAGCAACTTGATATCTATCAACACGCCTAACACCCCCTCTTCCAGAAAAGAATGACTCCAGTAGCTCTCCTCCGAGCTACTTACTGATAATGTCCATGCGAGTACTGACTCTGATTATGCGCCATGCCTTGATGCGCATATGGATCCTGCGCATATCCTCCCTCATACCCCACCGCCCCGGGACTTGTCTGCATTCCATATCCTCCGTACATCCCCTGATCATGGTAGTACCCCGCCTGCGCACCATATGGTTCCATGCCTGGACTGTACTCATTCACCCCATAGCCCGCAGGCGGCGCAGCCGCCAACGCCGTCGTCGACCCACTAAAACTGTCCCTCTTCTCGCCCATCCCACCCATTCCGTCATGCTCAGGAGCTTCACCATCACTCTCATCGCCCATATCGAAACCCGCACCACCTGTCCTCCTCGCTGGCAACGGCTGCATGACATTGCTATCCGGATCATGCTTGAGCTCCGGCCATTTGATGTCCGCATCGCCATCTTCAAAGTTGCTAAACCTTCGCGTACCAAACTTAAAGTAGAGGAAGATGAACGCGGCAAGGACCAAGACACCTCCTGCGACCGAGACGCCAATGATGAGGCCTGTGGATGCTCCTCCGCCTCCACTGCCGGAAGAAGACGCGTTGTCGGCGGATTGAGTTGGCTGGACAGCCGTTGGGGTGGCCTGCACCACCGCAGTCTGGGTGATGGTAACACCGCGGGAAGTAGTTGTGCTCAATGCGGCGGCAGAGGACGCAGAGGCGCGACTAGCCGATGCAGCCGCCGCCTCGGACGAGCGCGCATCAGCAGACTCGACGCTCGCAATTGACGCTGCAGCCGACGAAGCAGCGTCAGCCGCAATTGATGAAGAGTAAGCAGCAGCAGATGAGAGGGAAGCGGACACGGCAGCTGCCGAGGACGAAGAAGCCGCCGCAGCTTGAGCAGCCGAAGACGAAGACGAAGATGCAGCCAAAGCGGAACCAAGCGAGGCGGAGGCTAAGGAAGCCGAGGCGGAAGAGAGCGATGCCGAAGCACGAGAGTCGGAAGCAGAACCAGAATTAGAGTCTCCAATACCAAAGACACCAGGACCAAGAGGCTGGGGTTGAGGTGTAGGTTCGGGTCTGGGAGATCGTGGAGCGAGACGGTTGAGGTGATCTGGACGACCGCGAGCTTGATGCTGGGTGGCCGAGGCGGCGGAGACGACCAGCGCTCCGAGAAGAAGAAAGTTGGAAGGCTTCATGATGGTGATGATGAAGAGATCAAGATGCTAGGATGATTGTAATCCGAAATCGAGGGGGTATGAATGGTGCCGCGACCGGATGGGTTATGTTCGGGTCGGCGTGTATGATGCGCCAAAGCTGAGGTATCCTTGTGTTTGGTTGTGGTGTAGATAGACGAAGCAGATGACTATCCGAAAAGAGACGTGCGCGAAATGAAAGTGTGTCGCCGTGGAGGCTTGTGTGATAGTATGGGACAATATAGATCAGACGATACGGCAGCGATGAAGAGATGATGCTGCTGATGCGGACTGCGTCGAAAGAAGGAGATAGAGCAAGGATTCGAAGGATGGGTGTAGGATCGGCAAGGAAAGGGAAGTATGTGGATGTGAACAGGAAGGAAAGAGCGTGTTGGGTGTTGAGTTGAGTTGTGTTGTGTTGTGAATGATGGTGACCGAGAACAAAGATGAGAAGAGCAAAATTAGGGGATCGACATGAGGTTCGGAAAGACAGTGTTGGTATGAGTGGGCAAGAGAGCAAGTGGGCCAAACTAGCGTGGCTTTGCGAGACGAGGTTCGGACCCCTTTTCCTGCAGACACTGAATTCCCTTACAGAAGAGAGAGAGAGACACACCAGCAGAGGGACAAGGGAGAGGCATACAGTATGTGAAAAAAGGCCCGAATCAAGCAAATTGCAGAGCAGCTGCAGCTGCAGCTATAGCTTGCAAGTCCGAGCCGCTGGCTGCGACTCAGTAGGACCACGACATGCAAATCGACAATCACTTTGCTTTTCTCTCTTGCTTTGCCTTTGACACTTAGTCTGCACTCTATCTCGACCGCACAAGAACAATCAAACGAGAAAGGTAGCATTGCCGATAACCTCGGAGTTGCAGAGCCGTAAGCTCTGTGATGTTTGTACTGTACATACTGTACTTACTGTACATCGTTCAAAAAGGGCACTCATTCGGTGGGACGGCAGCTGCAACCGAGCGAGTGTCGCCAGCCAGAAAAGACCAACACTGCTCTCCGACCCTGAAATTGCAAGCTTTTGTTATCTGCTTTACAAAAATTTGAATTTGACTTGGGCTCCTGCATGCTGATCCGAATACAAACTATTCGAATTGAAAGGGCAGCGCGGCCGCGCCGATCCCGTCAATCTGTGCATAAGCACGCTCAGACGATCCTCCTGTGGCCCAAGGCGAACTCACAGGCGAAATGGAGGGCGCTGCGAGCGAGAAGAAAGGACAAGAAACAAATGCCGCTCGATGCCGTCCCGTATTCATCAGCAGCACCCAACCTGCTGTCTTTGCTGGCTAAAGATGCTGATGTCGTGACCGTGTTCCTGCACCATCATTCAAGTCTCATCCCTCGCCATTGAGCAGAAGGAGTTCGAGGTTTGAAAGCCTACGAGCGAGCCGAGGCCAAAGCAAGGGTGGCATACAGACACACATGCACAATTAAACAGAAAAAAAACTAGGGTCCATGCCGCGTGACTTTCGAATGATTAGCACGATTTGCCAGCTTGCAGATTCGGGCTTTCTAAAGCCTTGTTTCAGTGTTTGAAGCGGCTCGGAGCCCCAAAATTGATCAACGCGAGAACAACACACTCGCACTCAAACACAGAAAGCCGATTCAAATTTCTGTGATGCACACTTCAGAGCTTGTCTCAGCCAAAATACTTCTGTTGCCATCACAGTCATGAGCATCATCAATCGGGATCGCTATTCGGATCGCATGGCCTGACTAGCAATGTCTTGCGTCACCACACACTCGCTTACAAATCCGCTTAGCTGGTCGAAGGAAGATGCAGGAGGTGAGCGCGAATGGCGCCTGACTTTGTCTCGGTAAAGTGGTCGATCCTATGTTCGCTGGAAGCACGCCCATTGCCAAGACAGTTCCCCTTTCAAGAATGCACAGATGGCAAGAATCACTTTGAACAGTTGCCAAATGAATGCATTCTAGACCCAACGAATGGAGCTCGCTTATGGACAACAGTGGATCAGCTGTGCTACACAGCGTCATTTCTCATCGTTAGCGGCTGATGCTGCGACTGCAGCTGCTGCAACAACAGCTGCAGTGCGCTGGCTTGGTCCAGGAAACCTCAGCAAAAATCATGATTGTTACTTCAGGACTCTAACAAATAGGTGTCGAGCGACCTAACATCTCTTAGTCGGCGCCAAACCCCATGCTGCACAGCGTTACGCCAAGCTGTCGCACAAACGCGACCTGCACACACCGACGCACGGTGCAGCACTACTCGGGAGTTTTCAAATGCAGTCGCAGTGGGATGCAGTCATTTTTTTAGGCAGCAACACCGACAAAGTTACCGGAAAGCAGCTACAGTACTGTACAGATGCGGGTTTGTGCGCGTGTTGATATTTTTTTCTTCTTCTCGTGTTCCTTCCTCCCTTCCATCTTCCTTCCCGCCATCAAACTTGATCAAGATGTCGTCAAGCAACACGGCACCGCCACCGACACGGCCAGGTGCAGGCCGCAAGCGTGCTCCTTCCTTCTCTGAAGCTGTCGCGCTTGTTCCACAGAACGCCAACGCTCAAGATGAGACAGCTGATCCTGCCGTTGCTGATCGTCTCGCTGCTGCAACTAAGGATCCTGTAGCTGCATCGACTCCCAGCGCCAAGGGCAAGAAGGGCGCCAAGATCGACGAAGACGAAATCTACCGCTCCCAGGGTCTCCTCAGGGACATCCTCACGTTCCGATGGATGACGGCCCCAGCATCCTCTTTTCAGCTCGCTGCCATCTTTGTCATTGCCTACTTTAACTGGAACTTCTTCATCGGTACCAAGGACAACAACCCCATCGCCCCCTTCCTCATGCTCTCCCATCGCGTTCCGCAATCGCAGGTCATTCTCGACTCTCTCCCGCCCAAGGACAACATCCAGCGCGCTCTGCAGAACCTCATCCCTCGCTCGGCTGAGAGCTTGGAAGCCCGTTACCAGAAGGGATACAATGATCTTCTCTTCCTCGTCTTTTACGTCATTGTCTTTTCCTTCTTGCGTCAATCGACGACACTCTATATCTTCAAGCCATTCGCTAAATGGTGGGGGATCAAGAGCGAGTCCAAGCAACTTCGATTTACCGAACAAGGCTATGCAGTTCTCTACTGGGGAAGTGCCGCTGCACTCGGATTGTATGTCATGAGTTTCCAGGACAGCTGGTGGTTCCAACTCGAGCACCTTTGGCTCAAGTATCCTCACTGGCAGATGAGGTCCGAGTTGAAGCTCTACTACTTGCTTCAGTTCTCCTTCTGGCTGCAGCAGGCTTTGGTCATGTTGTTGAGGCTCGAAAAGCCCAGGAAGGACTACTATGAGCTTATCGCACACCACCTCGTGACGCTCTGGCTGATTGGATGGAGCTACCTCATCAACCTCACCATGATCGGCACCACGGTGTTTGTCTGCATGGACATCCCCGATACATGGCTCGGCTTCTCCAAAGCGCTCAACTACATGGGCCTGGACAACATTACTGTTGTCATCTTTGCCATGTTTATGGTGATTTGGACGTACTTCCGCATCTATCTTAGTGCGGTCACGCTGCAGAGTGTTTGGACGCAGTTTGAGCTCATCCCAAGGTATGCTAGGGAGTGGGAGCCGGAGAAGGGGTGGTGGTTGGTGAGCTGGATGAAGTATCAGATTTTTGCGCCGCTGTTTTTGCTGTTGCTGTTGAATCTGTTTTGGTATGTGCTCATGTGGAGGATCATGTTTAGGGCAATTAGGGGTGATGTAAAGGATGAAAGGGAGGAGGGCGAGTATGATGATGATGAAGAAGAGGACAAGAAGACGCAGTAAATCCGATGCGAACGAGTATGTATATAGCGAGCGAGGAGAAGGACGTAATCGATGGCATTGGTCAAAATCAAGTGAAGCCATTTCAAGGAGTGTGAGTCTGTGGTAAGTGCGAAAGTTTACCATTCTGCACAAAGCAGATGGCAGATGCATGCTGGTATTACAACAGGACGACGGAACCTTGGTATACTAAGTGGCGTATGGACCTGTATCTTAGCAGGTGGACGGATTCGGTGCTTAATATTGCTTGTTCGCCACTGCATGCACGCATCATTGGGGGGAAAAAAAGAGAAGGGGGGTTTGTGTTGTTGGTCAGTATTCTGTGTCTGAGGGCTGTCGAGGGGGAAATGGTACTTACTCTGGTAGCGTGATTGAGCCGCACTCTTCCAGGCAGCGGATGAAGACTGGAGAGTCGAAATCTGGCGCTGGCACTACCATCCGCATATACAAAGAGACAATCGTCCGGTCTTGGTCAGCCCTCTTCTCTTCCTTCTTTCTGGTATTAAAGGCGCGGGCGCGCAACCAACTTACCCATATTACTCGAATTCGACGGCTCCTGCTCACTCGACCCTTCCGCCGCTGTCCCGGACTCCAACTCGTGCAACTGTTCCGGTAGAAACGCCAACACACTCGCCATAAAATGCTCCTTCTTCAGATTCCATATCTCGCTTACAAACCTCCCTTCACTCGCATTGAGCTTGGTCCTCTCTCCCAACCGGCTTCCCACAAACCCGGCATACTTCTGCAACAAATCCATCCGACTCCTCACAATCTGCTTCAACAACCATTTGCTCCGCTCCAAATCGACCTGAACAAGGTTCAGACGCAGAAACTCGTCCTCGTCCAATCCCCGCTCTCCTTCCTCGTCGCCGGTGGCTGCAGAGGGCTGGGAGAGGGTAAGGAGCGAGTCGAGGATGGATTGCTGCTGCTCCATCTGCGAGACGAGCGTTTCGAAGGGGTGGGTGGGGAAAGGGAGGATTTCAGGGGACGCTTTTTGACAGCCCATGAACAGCGTCAGTTGCTCAAAGGCGGTCATGCGCGCGATGGGCGAGGTGGAGGAGTAGGGCCAAGAAGCAGATGTCGTCGGTATCGAAGATGATGAGGCTGCTGCGTTTGCATCGGAGGGTGGGTTGGCGAGGAGCGCATCGATGTCTAGACTCGAAGGTGGGTCGGCAGTGGGGATGGAGGGCGAGAGTGAGCGTCGGCCAGAGATGGAAGGTGCGCCGGAGAAGGATGATGAGGCGCCACCAATGTTGGGTAAGCGAGAGGAGGAGGCGGCACCGACGGAGGCGTACGATTCGTTGAAAGTCTCTTCGTCGCTCCCATCGTTGGCATCGTCCAGCGAGTAGCGTGGCAGAGGCATCTTAACGCTCCTGCCTCGTACTCAGAGCTTTCCTAGGGGTTCGTCCCGTGTAACGAGAAGCTGGGCAAGTCTACTCGATGCAGAGTGACTGACGTTTGCCGTTGGCGAAGATCCAGGTTTAGATCAGATCGCAACCGAATCCTTTCCTATCGATGCCTTGCTGAAGTAGATGGCGGATCGAGGAAATGCGCTGCTGGCTGATTTCCCACTGTCGTCCGAGCCTATGGCCAATGTGCGAGCTTGATCCGATGCGGACGAGGAACCGATAGAGTGTATAGAGTATGGTCCGAGTCTAGGTGCCGAATGCGACTGATCCAAATCGTCCGAATGGAACACTCCACTTGATAGCTCAAAGAGGCTTGTCAAGAGCGCCTGCGAAGTTTAACTAACACCCTATCCGAATGTTTGCAACGTATGAGCGTCGTCTATGTGAAGCTTTGTCTGTTGAGACGATCGCACGAAGGAGAACCGACCACAGATTTAGATGTGTGTAGCGTCGATTGATGATCTTGTCGAAGGGGCGGTGAGTATCCGAAGAAAGGCTTCTGTGCAGGTCGTCGTAGGAAGAATCTGACGTTGCTGGCCGAAGCAACGTATGAGGCACGCAGAGATGAGCTGATGAAGCGGAGGAAGAAGCAGCTGTGAATGCTTCAAGGTCGGAATGTCGAGCAGAAGTTCGGATAGCGGAGTCAAAGACCAACACTTTCGGAAATGCTCTGTACGCGACGCGTTCCTCACCTTGAATCTGCTGCCGAGATCCGACCTTCCTTTCTCCTCATCCTCTCTCACGCCGTTGGCAAGCACTGAATACCGCCTCGTTCAGAGATGCGATTGGACAGCTAGATTGAAGCAAACAAGGTATCGAGCAACTAGAAATACAGTGTGCGATGAGGTATAATAAGACAAAAGAGCGAAACGAAATCAAACGAAGCAAAAGGGGGCAAAGAAGAAGAAGAACCGAGGTTCGGCCGCTCACATGGCGACGCCAACCCATTCGGATTCTTCCTCATACACGTGGTGCTGATATTGGTGATGAGAGTGGGAACCAAGTTGAGCTGGCTCCATGACCGCATGCTGGCCATAGCTGCCCGGTTGGATGGCAGCCTTGCGTGGCTGAGCTTGGGGCGAGGGAGATTCAGCAAAGTTGAGTCCAAGTCCGAATCCGCCGTCGACCTTGGGTACGCCTGAAGCAGAGACTTTACGACCAGCGGCTTGGGTCTCGACTAGCGGAAGTCGAGTACGAGGTGGGGTCTGAGGCGATCGACCAGCGATCGAAACGGGTAAAGGGGACATGGCTGCAGATGAAGTGATGTCGTTCACACCGGACCCGAAGCGAGCGAGACCGTTGGAAGCAGCAGCAGAAGCATGAATTGAGGTGTTGATGGCACGAGCAGAGGACTTGGGAGGCTTGACAGGCATTGCCTTGTTCCCTACGCCGGCATTGACAGATTTTGCGGGCTTCTCGGCGAACGCCTCGACATCTTTAAGATGGCCAAGCCCAATTTGGCTGAGACGACCGAGACCGAGTTCCTGAGCAAGGTCGCTGAGATCCATGCTAAGTCCGAGCTGTCGGTTGACGCTAGCCTTGTCCTGTTGCTGTGGGATAGCAGTGGTGCCCATCTGGCGGCAAGAAGCCAACGTAGGAGTGTCGCAATCGCTTGAGTCCCCGCCAGCAGCTGGAGCACCACCGGCCGCAGCCCTTCTCAGCTGGAACGGAGTCTTGAGCTTGCCCAATCCGAGAGCGCCTTCAGGCTCAACACCTTCTTCGATAGCAGGGATGGCTTTGCTTGCGGGCACAGCGTGCGTCTCAGCTCCCAGCTCAAAGATGCTCGTGTCAGCGCTTGATGCCAACGAGCTACTGCTGGCCATTCGGGATGGCGAAAAGTTGAACGAATCCGAGCTTGGCATGTATTTGTTCCTGCGCTCGGGACTCTCAGATGCATTGCTCGAAGCGGAGCTAAAGGTACCGCCACTGACGAGCGAGGAATCGGACATGCTGCGCGAGAAAGCAAATGCACCCGAGGAGCTGCTGCGGTTGCTATTCGCCTCAGAGAGTTCGCTGGTGACGCTGTCAGTGCGAGGCATGCGTGCGTAGCTCAACTCGGTAGCGACAGAGTCGGCAGTGATCTCCGAGTGTTCCTTGGACAACGCCTCGTCATTGCTGAAGAGCCCGGCGTACATCGAGGTGAAAGCGGACTCACCAGCCTCGGGAGAGTAGACGGACGCGGGCGAGTAGACGCTCTCGGGGCTCATAGCCACGACAGGTGCTGCCTGAACAGGCTGAGCTGCGGGTGCTGGCGCTGGCGCGGGTACGGTGGCAACAGCCTTGGCGGTCGGCGCAGCAGGCTTGGACGTGGGGGTCGCTGTGTCTTGACGGGATGGCCTAGCTTGAACAGTGCTGGCAGCTTGTGCCTGTGCGGTGGCGGGGGCTGCGGCAATCGTCTTGGCCGTCTTCGGCGACTCGACAGCCACAGGCGCGGGCTTCGTCTGAGCAGCAACGCTCTGGTGATGCATGACAACAGCTTGCTGACGCTCTTGCTCTTCCGAGTTGGCAGCCAGATCGGGAGTTGGTGGCATGATGTTGACAACAGGCAGAGGCGTGCTCCTCCCACCTCCCATTAGTGGACTGCGAGAAAGCAACAGAGGGCTGGCAACAGCGACAGCCTTGGCACGCTGACCTCCAAAGTTGACGCGCCTAGCTTGATGCGTCCCAATAGCTTGCTGACGCTGAGGGCTTCTACTGGCTGGCGACTGAGACTGGGCAGTCTGCCTAGCGGGAGAAGCTGAGGTCGGCGTTGAGAAGGACGGCTGCTGTTTAGGTGTGGGAGTGACGGCTGCCGCTTGCTCAGCTTCGGCAAAGAAGCGAGATTGAGGGCTGTTAGCTCGGCGAGGGGACACAGGAGCATGGCGCACGAAAGCAGGGAACACCGAGTCCGAGTGACTGTTGGAGCTTGGTGGGCTGGCAAAGTCGTACAACTTTTGCGGAGGCAGACTGCGGCCGTCAGCACTGCGACTCCTCCTGCGGGCGGATCGCACCTCCATATCGGATCGGCGAGAACGCATCTCGGGTTCTTCGCGACCGTGGTTCTGGTCCAGAAGGCCATCGACAACGCGTTGGGTCATTGACAGTCTCTTGTCAGACTTGGAAGCGGAACTGGAACCGGATCGTTGAGAGGCGATCGACTTGCCGATAGTGGGGTTGGTCGGAGTTGTCTTTGTGTTTGCAGCAAAGCGGAGAGATGGCTCGTTGCGGATCGTGACAGTAGACTTGCGCATCTCGTTGACGCGGACAGAGTTGAGACCAACGCCAGGCACGCCGCGTCCAGTGCTCGAGACGATTCGGCTCACTGGCCTGTTGCTGCTGAGAGCGGTTGACGGCATCTGGCTCATGCGAACTGTTCCACGCTTCGAGTCCCAAGCAAACTCGAGAGGGATCATGGGAGAAGAGGTCTCGAAGCTGGGAAGAGGCGGTAAGGCAGGTGCAGTATCGGCACTGTTTTTGCGTGCAACTGCCGTGGATTGCCTGGGGCGTGGGTCGGGCAGCGAGAATTGGATGGGCCTGGTAGGGGAGGAGCCTACGGCGTGAGAAGCCTCGCGGATCTGACGAAGGGCTGGCATGCTCTGCTTGCTGCTCAGAGGAGAGGTGCGAGATGGACTGGCATCATGGATGAGACGCAGAGGCTTGCGCTCTGGGCTAGTGGGCAATGACGAAGGTGAGCTGTGTAGGCTGGATGCATCCGAGGCTTTGCGCTGTGGGGAGAACTGGAAGCCAGACTGTTCAAAGGTGAGCATGGTCGGTGGCGCGCTGGAAGGGACGCCGTCGAAGAGGTCTGGGGTTGATCTGGATGCGAGACCGCCGAGATGAGGAGCCTTGTCCTTCTTCTTGCGGGCGAAGAAACGAGCAAACGAGGAGGAAGCTGCACTGTTGGCCACATTGGCGCCAGCGCCACGTGATGGCTTGGTCTTGCTTCCGAGAGGGGAGAAGAGCACGTCGTCGGTCGGAGGAGCGATTGCAGCAGGAGCGACACTCTTGCGAGAGTAGAAACGTCTTCGCGAGGGAGCCTCAGTCACATCGCGATCATCTTCAAACACGGAAGACGATGCCGAAGGCTGCCGTGACATTTCGGCTCCATTGGTTGCATCCGATGAGCCGTAGGCGTGGTCCTCCATCGAGCCAGCAAAAGCCTCAAGCTCGGGTGTTGGACTGGTGGTCCACTTTTGCGTCCTGTCGTGATCGTCGCTGTGGCGACCGAAGCGGGTATAGGGATGCTCGAAGGAGGATCGCGAGTCGGTTGAGTTGTTGTTGTTGGGAGCGTACCAGTCATCGCCGGTGTCGATGCCCATAGCATGACGAGGGTCGAAGGTGGCCAAGCTTGCTTTGGAGACGAAGTTGATCTTGCCCTTCTTGGACTTGGTCACGATGGACTTGCGCAAAGGTTGTGATGAGGAAGTGACCGGGGAAGGTGAGCGCACGTCGACGTGCTGCGACATGTAGGTGATCATTGTGAAGCACTGTTGGTTCGATTACTGAATATATGGCACCGGAGAGCGAACTCGACAGCGTGGCAGCCTTTCGATGTGATGTTGATAGGCGAACAAGCAAACAGAAGCGTCGATCGAAGCAATGGAAAGGTCGATCTGACTCAGTCAGTTGTCTGGGAAAGAACGGCGGAAGGAACGTGATGAAAGCAGCGTGATGAGCTGAGTAGCAACGATTTGAAAAGCTGAGCTCGAGAAAGGTGGACGTGCTGAAAAGAGTGTGGAGAGAACAGAACAAAGGCTGCGTAGAGACGAGGGAGAATACTGGGTATGTTGGTGATGGCGTAAGGGAAGATGATGGTGTGGTGGATGGGGAGGGACTGATACCAACGATGGTTCAGCTTGTTCAATGAGTGAGCTGCCGGATCGGTCGCGAGGCAGAGGGATGGCAGTGAGAGGATGCGGGCAACGGTCAAAAAGTGCAAAGCGAACGGAAAGGCATAGTGACAAGGAATCCGGCTAGGCCTTGCGGCAGATGCGGGCGCACGGCTAGGTGCCTGCCAAGGCTCGAAGCTGTAGGTGAGATGTAGCGACGATCTTACGGGATGCCGGGCATCGGTCAGCGTTGGTTATGGCGCTGGCTGGCAAAGAGGCGTCGTGAGGCACGGCATAGCGCGTCGTACAGCTCGTACCATTGAAGCGGAGCAGCCATGGTCATGCGTGTGTGAGAGTGGCGAACGGACTAAGAAAGTTTCATGGTGCTGCATTGTCGGCAGTCTGGACATGCTTGAGCGGAATGGACACGAGGGAAGATTCACTTTAGCGAGGCACTTGGAGCGGACGAGCGGCTAATTCATCCTGGCTGTTCGAGAATATGCCCATCTGTATCGCGAGGAGAAGGTCATTAGGCAACGCTGGAGCCGATCGAATAGAGCAAGAGCTGCATGCTGAGTTGGCTGGTATGCCGCAGAAGCGTTCGCCCGATGCGAGCAAGCAAGGTCAAGCGCACAATGATGCCTCAGGAGCGGCAGGAACAGGAGACCACACTACGCTCACGGTCGAGAGTAGGATGCCATTCGGAGTTGTACCCACGTCGGCGAAACGTTAAACTGTCATTGATCCCAGCTAGCAAGCTTGGCATTTGAGACCTGATTTGTGCCACCGCTCGTAGCTCTCGCTCCTCTTCCTGCTTCCTTTCCTGTACCCTGTATGGATAGAAAGTTCTTTGTCTTGCAGTATCACTGTCATTCTGCTTTTTAGTAGATTTGATGCCTTGACCAAGAAGAACCATGAGGGAAGCCTTCTCAACAAGGAGACACCTACATGACAGCAAAAAGTGGCCGATCAGGGAAAATGAGACAGCTCGGACATGTGAGAAGAATTAGCTGCAGGCTTTACTTGACGTGCATGGTGGCACTGGATCAGTGTTGAGTTCGCACAAAGATCGCTGGAATATGCGGACCTCAAGCCAGAAATCCGAGACTTCTAAGTTATTTGAGAAATTTTGATTGGTGGTGCAGAGAAGCCGTGTCGGAGCCCACCTGCCCAAAATTGCACTTTGACAGAGTCGGACTGAAATTGAGAACGCGACGCGTTTCTTTGGCCGAGAAGCGGCTAAAAGTGTTGGTCTCTTCAAGGGTCGTCTGTCTACTCCTGAGGCCTTTTCTCACGGCCTTGATGAAACACTAATAATGGCCGTTGAAACAATCCATGTCGATCCTGTCTGCCAGCAAGATAGTCGCCGTCTCAGGTGAGAACGTAAGCGAGACACCCTTTGTTCAGTATCATCAAGTTGGATGATGTGTTGGTGTTTGTTGAGGAAGCGTTTGATTAGTAGTGCAGCAAAGGGAGATCCATTTTCCATGCAAGGAGATGCTTGACGGGAAGGAGGCATTTCTCGCTTTTTCTTTTTCTTTTTCTTTTTTCTTTCCTTTTTGTTTGCGTCTGCTATGTACCGGCTCCTGTAAAGCTGCTACCGTGACGGCAGCAGCTCTTCACATTGCCATGCTATGGTTTCGCTTGTTGTTGGCGAGCTCACAATGTCGACAAACGTCGCTTGATCCCCAAGCGAAGACAAATGACAGCGTGAAGCTAGTAGGCGAACTTCTTGGTGTTTGTTCGCTTATCCTTACCCTAACCAGAATCAGACATACTGTATTTCCTCTCTGTTTCATCTCGACGAATCAGGACATCATTCTTGCGACGGCAAAGACCTTTTCATGAGATCGACTGGGATCATGCTGACCATCGCTAGGCTGCAGTACGTTCGCTTGTCTCTACGACCGACGCGAATCAAATGAGAGCACCATCGAGTGACATCGTCAACGCCAAAAAATGGAGCTTGTGGCAGATGCTCAATGCTGCAATAAGCGACGCGACGTCCAGCTGTCAGGGGTCGTTCCTGGCTAGCGCAAGCGGATCGGACTACAAACAGAGTCCATTGCTCGTCCACCGGCAACGCCACAATCACAGACACAGATTGCAGCGGGACATGATCGGCATTCGATGTAGGAACCAGCCCGATAGAAGCATGATCTCTCCGTCGTCCTCCGTAGATCTTTCAACCATGTAAGCCTGCAATGTGGGGCACGGGACAGCTGCAGCCAGGCCGGAATGTCTGTCGACCGCATACAGCTTCCATCCGGCACCTTCCTGTGCATCATCATCTTCGGTCGTCGAGCCGCTGTGTACGTCCGGGCCGCCCATCATGGGCAGTCGACATGCTGCGAGTCGCAATCTATCTTCATGACTGTGCATCGGGAAGCCTCGTCCGGATGCACATAGACGCGACGGGCGTATCGGGCAAGGTCCAAACGCATTCCCTTCATGTGAGTTCCAGCCTGTCTGAATCAACTGTGAGGCATCACTATGAGGCCACTGATCGGGTTTGAATGGCAGTAATTTGAACATCTGTTACGGACAAGATGTCGTCTATCGTCAGAAAGACGGTCTGACGAAGATAGGAGACGCTCATATCAAGGTGATAGTATGAGCCGCTCTTGCCGAATTCCGAATCTCGTCTAAAAAGTGGAGAGCCTAAGTTATAGCGGGAAAAGTGCCGAACCGAGCATGAAACGCTGCCCTCCGCATATCGGAAACCGATTCGGCTCTTTGCTCGTTCATTCCCGTTGTTCATCCAACACTGTCACCATCAACACCATCACCACCGTCATCTCATACGCAAATACCATCGTCGTTGCAGCTTGCAAGGCTGGCTCATCCGGTGACATACCGCCAGTCCGCACAAGATGCCTTCCGACGTCCAAAAGCGGCCGGCGCCTTTGGTGGTGCTGTCTGGCGGTCTCGTCTCTCATCTCCACACGCTCATGGGCTTCCTCGCCTTCTTCGGCGCCCTCGTAACTGCACTTTCCTTGCACTACCACAAAGTCGTCAAGAATCATGTCGCTCAGTATCCTGACGAATGGTGGCCATCCGTCTCGGCCACAATTGGCGACTGGTATCCGGAACGCAACATCTTCCAAGTCGGCATCGCCCTCATGGCAGGTCCTCGTTTCGCCCTTGTCTTCCTCTCGGCCCTCCTTGTGTCGCTTTCCACGCCTTCGACTTCCGTCAAGGCGCCAACACTGTTGTTTGTTGGCGTGCTCAGGACACTCGCATGCGGAGGCTGGGTATACGTCACTAGCACTGACGACCACATGTTCCATGACATCGCGATGGGCCTCTACATCGCCCTCACGCCGCCTTGGATGTTTATCACCAGTGGTAGCCTCGCACAACCATCTCTTGGAAGCCAGACGGCAACGGCACAAGACACACTGGCCGCAAAAGCTAGGCGTATGCGCAGAATCGCGTGCTTCTCCTTCTTCGCTTGCACGCCTTTTATGGTCTTCTTCTTCTATCGTCACAACACCCTCCGTATCCCGGGAGCCTATTCTTACTATGCATACTTCGAGTGGGGTCTCATCATATTTGTGAGTCACTTCCATACGAAATGTCTCTCGTCGTGGCCACATCTCACTGACCGTTTCGCCTGCCTATGACTTGAACCTCTTTCTTGCCGGTGATACAGGACCTCCTCTTTGACGCAGCAAGCGTCTATGATCTCTCGCGCTTCGAAATCCACATCATCGAGGCTCCAAAGACGGATGCGTATCCTAGCAGCGCAGTTGAACAGAGCGCATACGGTCCCGAAGGTCGTCGCCTGATCGATGGCGCTTGGGTGCGCGGCGGCCGAAACCAAGCTATCATCTCCGGCGCTTGGTCCGCATCGCAGGTCGACTCTAATACAGATGGGTACGCACTCTTACCTCGACCTTGACTTCTTCATTATACCCTTCTAGACGCTGATACTTTCTTATGCTCCGTGTTGTCAATCTGCAATCGAACCGCTTTTCCGACTGTACAGACTGACACAAGCATCTCAAAAGCAAGCCCGTGAGGACGAGGAGGATGTAGATGCAGCGCTTGGTGACAGCACGGAACCTCCAGCTAGCCCTACTAGCCTGCGCTCAATCATTTCACTCGTTTCCGATTGCTATCTCGGTAGGTCTGAGAACGAAAAACACCGTCGCCCTCGACCATCTCTTGCTGACCACTTCCCCTTCCCCTTGTCGTCTTCCTGCACGCTCAGCCTTCTGCTTCTGGACAGCACTGACTGCATTGCATCCCATGATCTTCTACTGTAAGTCGATGCCACACCCTCGGCGTATCATTAGCTCGGAAATACCAATTTTGACCATAGCCTCTCCCTGCCCTCCTGTCTCCTCACGAAACGCAACTTTTACAATCTACAGTCAGCGTTTACAACCTTGCCATCGGCGGTCACGAAGTATTGCTCATCTCACAAGTACTCGGTCTGGGTCTCACGCTCGCCGTTCCGACCTTGAGCTCGCTCGTCCGCAAGCGCTCCGCCAATGGCACCTACACCGTCGGCCGAATCGGGCCAATAGCCAAGGCATCAGGTTGGATCTTGTCCCTCGTGGGTCAAGCCTGCTACTGCGTAGACAATGCGCTGGTGCGCCTGATTGCTGTGGCCTTCTCGAATGCCGTTCTTGCCGTCTTGATGGCCGCAGAATGGGGAGCTGCCTGGGAAAAAGACCAGCTGCACGTGAGGCTCGGCATCTGGCTCGTCGGTCTGCTTGCTTCCAATCTTGCAAAGTATGCCAATCACAGCAACAACCCGGCTTGGCCGTTCATGAACTCGACCAACGGCGGGCGCAACGCGCTCTTACTTGCACTGGCTGCAGTTGCTGTGGTAGAGACTGGCTTGCGTCCTAAGCACGATAGATTGCCTACTGTGCAGCGACGTCAAGCTTCTGTTCAAAAGGACGATGCTCTCTCGAAGAGGGAGTCGCAGGGCAGCTTCCTGCTTGCCACCCTCGGCGTCGGTGCATTGCTGTACTCTCTCCACACCTTCCTCACTGATACAGGCACGATGATTGCATGGGGCTGGACCGGATACCCGATCAAAGGACCCATGGCCATCCCTCACGGCTGCATCATCCTCGTGACGATGGCCTTTTCGTCGTTGGCTGCAACGCGCTGGACGTCCTTCGGATATCGCGTCATTCTATTCCTCGTCCAATGCGGGTCGGCAGCGCTGCTCTACTTCGCTGAAGACTGGAACAGCTTCATCGGAGCAATCGGCATGGCTCTGAGCTTGCCGCCATTGACATTCCCGATCATCTCGGCTGCTATGCGCCACGATCCAATCAAGGTGATGCTGTTCGGATGGCTGGTTGCCAACGTCCTCACCTTCTTGGGAGTCCTGACTGTTGCGTATGCCTTCGTACCTGGCGGAAAGATCATGCGAGAGCGCGTCGGCTTCATGCTTGTCGTCCAACTCGCTTTGCTCGGATCGGGGCTTTGGAACGCCCGCCAAGTTGATCACAAGCGTCTCGCTGGCCCTAGTGCATCCAGCACTAATAACGACAGCAAGACCTCGAAGGCAACATTGATCGCAAAGACCATCCGATCAGGGTCCACGTACTACATCTGCCTCTTCATGGCTCTAATTGGCCTGGCCGGCAACCTCGTGCCCCTCTACCGCATTGTTCCTGCCTCATCGATCCAACCTCACCACCCTGAGCACCGCGTGGTAACGGCAGGGATGTGGACTGTCCACTTTGCGCTCGATCAGCATATGCGCGACAGCTCGCGTCGTATGGCCTCGATCATGAAGACCCTCGACATGGACTTGTTCGGCCTAGTTGAGTCCGACCTTCACCGTCCCGTCTTTGGTAATCGCGACCTGACTCAATACCTGGCTGAGGAGCTCAAGATGTACACCGACATCGGACCCGCACCGAGCAAGAACACGTGGGGAGCGGCACTCTTCTCGAAATTCCCGATCATCAACTCCACGCATCACCTCCTTCCTTCGCCCGGTGGAGAACTTGCCCCCGCCATCCATGCAGTCATCGACCTCTACGGCACACCAACGCACGTCGTCGTCTCGCACAACGGCCAGGAAGAAGATCCACTCGATCGCGAACTCCAAACCACCAAAATTGCCGAGATCTTCCGGGAGGCCTACCCGCATCCAGCCATCTTCCTCGGCTACGTAGTGACAAAGCCTCATGCAGAACGTCCGGCGCCGTACAAGATACTGTTTGAGGACGGAAAGATCAACGATGTGGAACCGACCGATTTCGGAAGGTGGTGCGAGTATTTGGGTTTCAGAGGGTTGGAGAGGATTGCGTATGTGAGGGTGTCGAGGTATACCGTGACGGATACGGAGTTACAGACGATGAAGTTGATCGTGCCGAAGGAGCCGATCAGTCCGGATGGGGATGAATTCAGGCGGTTTGTGATGTGAGTGCCTCGAGGATTGATGGTGAGGCTGATTGACGTTGAATGGTTCAGAAGCTGACCCCCTTTTGATTGCTTTGCGACAGTGCGGAAACATACCCAGAAGAGATCCGTTATACAGACTCGTTGATTGATCCAGAAGCCTATGTCTACGACAGGTAAGTTCGTTCCCATGATAAGCTCGCGAATAAGCTCTGACGGCGAAGTCTGAGCAGGTGCATTGATTGACCTGGCAACACCTCCTCTCTCGCTGCGGCCTTCTTCGATCGAACAGGCATGTCTACTCGCCCTACCCATGGCCCATCTACTATGGCAAGCAAGTGCCTGACTTCTAAGAGAGCGTCTCTCTTACACCTCGTGATCCGTCATCGCGCTAATCGGATGCCGACAATGAAGAATACGAACATTCGTGTACGTCTCCCGAGCTGTTCCGAGTGTGACTTTGTGGATGAAAGTGTGAAGCATGCGCTGCGTCAGTTGGACAATCTCGCCCAACGAGCTTGTGTTGCACAAAGCTGCATTGCAGACTCGAAAGAAGCTCGAGCTTGAAATGAAATGCTGCTGGAAGAAGGATGTGACATGAGCGAGTGGGAAAATAAAAGCGTGACAACGTCAAAGTGCATGCTTGGATAGATGCATTCGTCGCGCGCGCCTTCGATGTGCTGGCCTGTGCTTTGCTCGACTCAGCTTTCCAGTTACGCCGCCACCACGACTAGAGTTTTGATAGGTGTCAACCTTCTCATCCTCAGCTCCGCAATGCCAACAAGCGGTGAGAGCGCTACCACAAACGCCGATTGTTGCCAACCTTCGTTTCCCGTTCCGCTCGAAGCTTTCTTCGACCAATTCCTGGTCATTGTCAAAACCCTGGCCTCCGCAACTTTACGCATCATTTCTGACTCGATGGCTAGGACCAAGCAGAGTGCACGTAAAAGCACGGGTGGCAAGAAACCCCGTCCGCAGCCGATTCCTCAGAAGGTGATGAACAAAGCGATTCCCAAACAAGGGCAGAAAGACACGAAGTTGGTGCCAACAATCGCAGCCGCTCCCGCAACTCCAGCAGTTGAAGCGGAACAGGTTGCAGAACAAAGCGAGAGGCCTACCGCAAAATTTTCCGCTCCTGCGGATGCCACTGACGAGGAAGAGGCCGAGAGGCCATAAATATGACCCTCTTTCTCAATGACCAGACTCTCCTCTCGACCATCAACTTCTCTTCCCACGACCCGCACCTATAAACCAAATGACTGTACCTTTCTCAAACGACGAACACAAAATGACTACCGAACAGATGTCTCCCAAAGGCAAGGGCGGTGTAAGTATCGATCGTGCACGATTGCCTTATAAGCTCACCTGGACTGATGGGTACTGACACAGGACCACCGACTTTATCTGCAATGTAGCCACGAGCCACCCCAAAGCCATGGACGAAGGAGGAGATTGTAGGTATCGCACACAGTCAGCTGCTTGTTCGCCATCGTCACTAAGATTCACACCTTGCCCTCGCTACTTCTGCCCTTTCACTCTTACAGGCCGCTTTGTACAAAGCACAGCTCGAGGTGCTACTCGACAACATTCCCCGCATCGCAGCGACACCCGAGCTTGCCGGACGTGACAATGCTAAGTAAGTCTCCGCCTTTGTGCTTTGCCATAGATCAGCAAACCTTACTGACAGCAAACCTTACTGACTGATTCGCCCATAATCCGTGGTGCTTCAACAGAATCAACATTAAGATGCGCCAGCTTCACAACGCTGCAATCAAAGCTCTCGGTCACGAATCCGTTTCGAGGAAGGAGTAGGACGCAGCTGCTCCAATCGAATTCCTCACTCAGAAGAGAGCCATGTTCCGTAATTCCGCTGATCCCGCTTGTCCTCTTCCGCATCTTGAAGATAAATTGTCGTATTCAACGTTCCGCATGACTGCCGCTGGCATCGTCAGGTGTCGACAATGATGCTCTCCTCGAACTGCAATGTTGTGATCTCTCAGGTCACCATGGGCAAAAACCCGAGTTCTGGTGTGCCTTGTACTGTAGAGTCTATTTCTTCATTGAGCATCAGCCAGCACAGTGACATTGAGCTACATCTAGTATGTCTTGGTATGCCGAGCGCTATTGTCTAGAATGGAGAGCGTGAGGATTCACTGAAAGAATGCAAAGTGGAGTATTACGTAATCCATTTTTTGAGCTTCAAGTGCAATTTTTGCCCAAGAAAATGCACGAACACTCACAACTTTTGAAATTTCTCAGACTTCAAGAATTCAGGGTTCGTTCTTCTTGAAGCCTGTCCTCCCTTCTCCAACACAGCATATTACCTTCAGAAGCCTGCTTGTCTAGCAGCAAACATACGCAATGCCTCCAAAAGTACGACAGAGGGGCAAGAAGCCCTCCAAGCTCCGCAAGCTCCAGCAGGAGGAGGCAGAACAACAAAAGGAAGAGCAGCCAGTTGCTTCTACTTCCAACCAGATTCAGCAACAGGCCGACTTTATCGCCCTCGATGAGGAAGAGGCAACCACAGTGCAGCAGAATGGCGACGAGGATGGGACACCAAATTGGATCAAGCTCGGCGAGCGTTCAAGTAAAGCCGAGCATGAAGCGCCCTTTGGCTACGTCGATGCCGAGCTGAAAGCCTACCTCCGTGCTGGCTGGGAGCGAGTAACTGAGCTCGAGTCGCAGGGGTATGCTGCCAAGTCCACTCTCACTGCTCTCGCTACTGCCGCTGGCGCCCACTCACAAGGTTACAGGGCTGATGAAGGCGAAGAGGAAGATGACGAACTGGCACTCCTCCTCCAAGCGACTCTTAAGGAGATGGACGGCAAGGAGCTACTTCTTTCCACCGACCCCGACACATCCCTGATCGTAGAAGCGATTCTTCACCGTCTCCCCGCTAAACCGCTGCGAGTATTCGTCGACCGATTGGCAGGCAACTTTGCAACTCTTGCCAAGCACAGGTTCGCTTCTCACGTTGTTCAAGCCTGTCTCGCTACACTTCAGCCGGCAGTGACACTCGAGCATGCATCTCCGCAACACTTCCAGCAACACGCCCACGGCGCCAACGGCAAGGCAGCCTCTTCCGCAGCATACGCATCCGACACAGCAACCATTGTCAACGAAGACGGCATCCTACGTAGCGCTACACAGCTCATCCTCGATATCGCAGAAGAACTCAGCTCGGACAGCAAACTGCTCAAGTCGCTCGTCACGGACTCGTTCGGGTCTCATGTGCTTCGTTCGCTGCTGTGCGTGTTGACGGGAAGGAACATTCAGAGCGATCCCACCGCGTCCAAGGCTGATACTGCTGGTGGAGATCTCCGCTCCAAAAGAAGTGCAAAGTACCGCAATCGTAAAGCGCCCTCCTCTGCCTCGACTTCCATCATCTCCCCTGAAGACCTCCTTGTGGTCATTCCTGACCTTCTATACAGCCGCGCCTCGACTCTTCGCACCGAAATCCTCGCCGACTCATCCATCGAGACCATCCGCCGCTGGGCTACTGATGCTGTCGCTTCGCCCCTATTGCAGCTCTTGATTGAAGCCGAGGCAGACTCGCTCGACTCCACATCTGATGAATCGGCGTGGACAGGAAGCTTGATCGACAACTTGCTCAACAACTTCATCTCCTCCGCCCCTGCCGAAGACTCTGAGAAGGACTCGTACCTCGAAACATCACTTCGAGACAGCGTGGCCTCGCATCCTCTACAACTTGCACTCGATCGCGCTCCCTCCTCCATCGCCTCTCGCTTCTTTGCCATCTACATTCGTGGCCGTATGGCGAAACTCTGCGTCCACCCTGCGGCGAACCACGTCGTCGCGACTCTCATCCGCCGGTTGAGCGTGGGCGACTTGGAACCAGCAGTGGCTGAGATGGCCAAGGTGGCGACGGGAATGGTCAAGGAACAGATGGTGGGATGTTTGCAAGCTGCGGTTGATCGAGTAGTCGAGCTGACGAGAACAGAGAGTGCAAGCGAGGAAGTGAAGGAATTGGTCAAGAGCGTCAGTGATGTCGTCTTGGCGGCATTCCGGTTGAAGAAGGATGACGTGGATGGTGTCAAGTTGTTGGTACCCGCAGTGTTGGCGTTGAAGACGAGGAAGGCGTACTTGCATACGTATGCGGCGCATCTCAAGGCAGCTGAGGATGGAGGGAGCGAATCGAGAAAACGTGGAAGAGATGGCAAGTCCAAGTCCAAGCACAGCAAGAAGCAGAAGAACGCCGAGGAGGGTTCTGACAAGGAGGACGCTACACCGTGGACCATGGATGTCCAGTACGAGCTCCCACCTTCCGAAGTCACGATTCAGGGAAGTCTGCTTCTGCAATCGCTGCTCCGTCTTCCAGGCCCACCTCCTGCGCCAAAGGCACCGGTCAAGCGCACATTCGGCCGACCTACTCCCGCCGCTGCCGCCCCCACGCCAGCACCCGAATCCTGGGGCTCCGCCCTTGTCCTTGACTCCCTCGCCCTCCTCCCCACCCTCACCCCCTTTGCACGCAACCCCATCTCCGTCCATGTGCTAATTTCCTCCCTCACCCCACCCACCACCACCACCACTTCCTCCACTTCGGTGTTCGACTTCACCCAATCCAATCGCCGCCGCAAGCTCTCGTCCGCCCTCACCAGCGCCCTTGCCACCTTTTGCGGTGACAAGTACGGCTCGCGTCTCGCCGATGCGCTCTGGTACTCGGTCGATGGCTTTACCAAGGAGAAGATTGCCAAGATCGCCATCGAGCATTCGAACGAGATCTTGAAGGGGCAATATGCGAGTTACTTTACGAACAAGTTGAATTTGCAGTTGTATAGGAAGGGCAAGTTGAGGGAGTGGAATCAGGCCGTGGCGGCGCAGAAGGCGCCCGAGAGGAAGGATGATGAGGGCAGTGCGAAGGATAGGAGGCATAAGGCGGTAGTGGTGGAGACTAAGAGGAAGAGGGAGGGCAAGAAGAAGAGTAAGGTCGATGGAGAGTTGGATAGCATTCTTGATCAGATTTAGATTGTAATGATGGATGCTGCATTTGCGCACAAGTTGGGTGTGACAGCGAATGTGACAGTGATGACAAAAATGAGTGGTTCATTGCATAGAAGAGCGCTGCTTACAATGGAAGTCAGAGTGATGGATTCTAAGTTACAAAGCGAGGCCATATCTAGTCACTTCTTCGTGCACTACCAGCACGCCTGCCTTTGGCGGTTCCACCCTGTATCGCTCCTCTCCGAGTCCTGCCATCACGACACTCATCCTATTCCTTCCTCCTTTGAGCCCTGTCTCTCCCCTTCTCCTCTGCGACGGAGTTCTCGCAGTAAACAATGTTGGCAGAGAAACGCTCTTCACCATCCCGACTTCCTCCACTCCTTCCTGACGAGACTTGCTCCTTCGTGCTTTGGCCGCACTCCCAGCAGACGAAATCACCTCCTTACTCTGTTTGAAACTGATACTTGACGTCAGATAAGGTGATGCAGAGCTGTGGAACTTCTTCGCCAACTCTGCATCCCGACTGACGCTGTTAGGATGGACGATTCTCTGGTCCATTTCCTGCTCCTCTTGCGCTTGAAGTCGCAAAGCCTCGGCCCGAACGTCGAGCGAGCTTTTCCGTTGCGGCACCTTCACCGCTCCCTCGGGAGCGCCTCTCTTCCTACCGCTCTTGATATCGCTCACCGTCGTGGTGGAGCTGGACTTGACCATCTTCGGCTTGGCCGTGATCCTCGGCTTGGTGAGAGAAGTGGACTTGTTCGCAAAGCCACAGCTGCTGGTAGAGTTTTGCTTGACCGGTCTAGGACGGGAGAGAATAGAATCGGTCGAGGGAGGCTTCTGCATAGTATCCGAGCTAGCGCTGGAGAAGAGGGAGTTGTTGCTGCCACTGGAGCGGAGTGGGCGAGGGCGGGACAGGATAGACAAGGCTCTGGCAGGTTGGAGAGTCTTGCGTGAGGCGTGTCCGATAAACACCTCTTCGCCATCTTCCTCCCCGACCTCAACGCTGCCGTGCTCGATGAGCTCCGAGAGAGAGCTAGGACAGGACTTGGAGCTCGCAAGGGTCCCTTTCTTTGGCGGAGGGGCAAGCTCAAAAGATTTGGTGGATGAAGTAGTGATAAAGGGGCGGCAGCCGTTGACTCGTGGTGCCGAGTCCAGAGTCTGTGCAAATCCGGAACTTGATGGCGAGCTGAGGGGCGAAGGAAGTCCATCCAAAAGCAGAGGCGACCCATCAAGCCCCAGCTCGGGCGTCGTCAGTGGAGGTGTGAAGAGCCCACTCTCCCTCACAGACTTTCCAAGATGGCTGTCGGTGGAGAAGAAGCTTTCATCCAGGGTCAAGCTGAAGTCTCCGCCCATACTATCCGTACTCAGTTCCAGCAGCGGTTGGCTCGGACGCACTGTCTCGTCCCCCTCTACTCGCTCCTCTTCTTCGATATCTTCGGCGTTCGCGCCCAGAACACCACCCAAGATCGGACTGGAATCCATACTCGTGACCGCCGAAGCTACATAACTCACCACTCTTATCGACATCTCCATCTTGCCTACGCCTCTCTCCACCTCTCCCTTCTGCACATCCTCACTCCAATACCCATCCTGTCCTTCTTCGTTGACACTCAAACCCTCCCTGGAAGCCTTCCTCGCAAGTCTACCATCACCCTTCTTATACCGATACCCTAATCCGCAGAGATAAGCCATCTTCTCCTCGACACTATCCCCCAATCCCCCCACTTCCGCCTCAGATAGCGAGAGTGGCAGTTCCTCCACCCTTCCATCCAACAGGAGTAAACTGGCGTGGAGTCTGGCGAGCTTTGCCGCATCCTCATTTGAACCACCTTCGTTTTCTTCTTCGCTATCACTCGAGACTAGCGTCTGTGAGGAGCAGGAGGAAGGAGGACTGGCGGAGACGGTGTCGAGGGTACGAGTCGAGTCGACGCTGAAGCGCGAGTTTTGACGTGGAGTGGGAGCGTGGCTGGAGTAGGGGGACCAGCCTTGCCTCCCCTCGTCTTGAGCGACATCTTCTTCGGGAGACGGGGAGAGGAGTTTCCAGCTCACCCGTCTCGAAGTCGCGCTGAGCTGAGGAGAGGTAGCGATGTTGACAATCTTCGTGTTGAAAGTTTTGCTCGGCGGTCGAAGGGCTGACTTCAACGGCACCAACTTGGTCTGTGTTGGCGGAAGCGGAAATTTGAAGCTTTCCGACCTTGACCGTCTGTGGGTTGGATTCTTGAGGCCCTGGGAAAGAGAGTAGATCTTTTCCACATCCTCTTCTTCCGCACTGGAAAACTCGGATTGGGTAGGGGAGAGGTAGGAGAGCAAAACGTCGTTCAGGATGGACCAGGTTGTGCCGCCTTCTGAGTCTGAACTTGAGCTCTCGGAGGAAGACTCGCTGGATGGTGTTGGGGAGGAGTCGTAGCCTCCCATAGCGGCATGGGTTGTGGATCGGTGACGGGTGGTGTATGGCCAGCGCATCTGCGGCAAGCCGTTCGGCCTGCCCATGCCAATCGCGCCAAAGTCGTTAGGAGAAGCCTTGATCGATGACAAAGGCAGAGCATCGTTGAACGCGAGCTTGTTCGAGATGCTGTCAAAGCTAGCTAGGCCAATGCCTAGACCTTCTGTCGCCATTGTTGGGTTTTTTGTCGGTTTTTTGGTTGGGTATACAGGTCGAGGTAATGCAATGGTGTGAGACTAGAACCAGTCCAGTCTGCCAAGAGAAACAAAGAGGGGGAAGCTGGGGGGAAGGGCAAGTCGATCAACGACCACCGAATGCTGAGATGAAAGAAAGCGAGAACCGGAACAACGAGAACAAGAAGTGATGATGATGGTGAAAGGAGACAATGGGTCTCAGCCTCTCTTCTTTTGGGCAAAGATGAAGAGGTTCATATGGGTTCCGCTCACCTCCACCTCGCCGGCCCCCTTCTAGAGGGTCAAACGGAGAGGTAGAAGCACTATCAACCCGGACCAGGGCCCAGAGAGGAAGGTGTCTCATCTTGCATTGATCTCACAGTCGAGAGAAAGGGAATGGGTATTTGCCGGTAGGAGAGAAGGAGCGGGGAAGGGGTGAAATTACATCAGGCAGAGCGAAGGAGAGAGGAAGGGTGGACAAGTTGGCGCTATTCAACATACGTGACATATCACACACACACCCTCACTCGCGGACCCTGTACGCTTTTTCTGCACGGCTCTCTGTGCAGGTCCGGCCTGACTTTCTTTGCTTCCCCTTCCCCAGCTCTTGCACGTCCCAATTCTGTGTGTAGAAGTTGACACCTGACATCCCTACCCTGCGGTCGTCGAGTTGGCAGTGGTGTGGAGAGATGACGGGCATCCCAAGATCGGGGAGCATTCTAAATCGGGCACGGGTCTTAAGTGTTTTCGGAACTCGGATTCCCTCACCTGGACCCTGAACAACCCTTCTCACCTCTTTTGCACATTCCCAAGCTTTCTCCTACCACCACCACCACTGGTCACCCATCGCATCCTTCCTTCACCATTTCCGAGGAGCACTGCAATCATGCCACCACGCATCCCCCTCACTCCGGAACAGAGGCGGATCAGAGTAAGTTATCCCATCCTTGGCCCCTTCCCCTCTCTACTCTGACTCCACCTCGACTAACCTCTCCCCCTCTGCCCATCCCCTTTTCATCCTTACTCTTCACCTCGATACGACATCGGCTTGATCTCGGTGCAGACAATCATGGTCTCCTTCCCACTCCTTGTAGCCACCTCCGTCGTCCTCTTCAAGCGCCTCTACCTCGGTGAGGAACAACGCAAACTACCCTCTCAAGGAAAAATTGCCCCTCCTCCCGCATAGCCTCTCCCAATACCAAATCATCGCAACACACACACACACACACACTCTCGCGCACTTCAACAAGATTCAACATTATGTAGAATTGATGTGTTTGCCTCTTCCGGCAACTCATTCCGAGGAGCTAAAAATCACCGCATCACTCGGAAAATCTTCCTTCCCCTCGTTCTTCTCCACTTCAAACTCCACCGTCGCAAGGAGCATCACCGTCTTGAGCTCATCCTGATTCTTGACCTCGTGCACTTTGACGGGTACAGAGACTTCCTCCATGCCTGCCTTGTCTTGCGTCCTCCTATCCGCCGGATCTGATGTGTTGCTCGGAATGGCTGATTGGACAGCGGAAGGTCTGACGCGCAGAATCAGCCGTTTGCTCTGATTAGGTCCGAGCGAGCAGGTGACCGTGGAAGAGATTCGTTTCAGCACCTTCGGTTTCTCGCTGATCGGTTGAGTTGGAGCTGTCTCTGCTGCTTCGCTCGCAGCTGCCTCCGCTGCGAGCTCGGGATCTTTCTTCTCCCCGTCTTCCTCGCCCGCGGTTGGTGCAGCCGCATTGACCTTTACCCCCAGCGCCGACAGCCTCTCCTCGTACTTCTTAACCTTGTCCGCGTTTCCCTTCCTACTCGCGATCTTGAGCTTCTGAGACAGATTCTCGATCTCTTCCTCCTCCTCCTTGCTCAGCGTTCCCCTGACTTCGCCTCCGCTTGCTGTGCTGAGACCCACATCGATCAGACACCTCTGACAGAGCAAGTCGTGCGAATCGATGGCGATCACAAACGACCTCGACTTCGCCGTCGTGTTGGTGAGAACAAAGCTTTCGGGAGTCGAGAGCTTGCCTGGGGCACAAGCGCCAAAGTTGATCGCGCCTGGGTCGACGGCAAAGTTGGGAGTCTTGCGGACATTGGCCTTGAGCACCACCGTCTGGTCGTTATCCCGGTCCGCCACGTTCTCGACCACCAGCTTCTCCTGGAAAGGCCCAGACATGGACGGACAGAACACGAACTCGACTTCCCGCTTGCCGTACCCAGGCACCACCCCGTATCGCCCAGAGCTGAGCTTGATGTCGCCAGAAGCGATACTTCCGCTCTTCCTGATGCAGTACCTCAGCGCCCATTCGCTCCTATTTTGAATCAGGATTTTGCGTGTCTTGGAATCGCCCTTCTCCATATGACCAAAGTTGATGTGCGGCTGACCTAATTCCAGCGAGCTCCTGCAAGTGTTGCTTCGCAGCATAAGATCCCGGACAGGGAGCTCATCCGCTTCGAGCTCCGCCATACCGGAGAACTCTTCGGACCTGCGAACCACACCCATGTCGAAGTCGATGAGCCTCATAAAGATGCGGGAGTCCTGCTTTCGCGCGTTGCCCTGAATGTGAGGGCGTGTGCTTCCGCTCGGATGGTAAACTGCAATGACTTGGCCTTCGGCCTGCGGACCTACTTCGAGCACTTCGAGAGGGATGAGCTTTCCAGCGTCGATAGAACTCTGAAGCTCGCGACGGAGATTGATCTCCGCACGAACAAATTGCTCCTCTGCCTCAGGACTGCCGAGGAAAAAGGTGCTGAGCATGCTAGTCTGCGCCTCGACCGCGGCAAGAAGGTCTTCGAGCGACATGCGCGAGACATCGACGGGGTTGGAGAGGACAGGCGGAGCTCTGCGCTTGCCGGTGAGTGCAGGCGAGAAGTGGACGCGGGCGGATGCGTCGCCCGTCTTGCCCTCCTTTGCGCTTTTCCCCTGCTGACGAATAGCGGAAGTCGGCTGCGACTTGCTACTTATTCCTGGAGAAGCGGCGTCTTTAGTGGAAGATATGCGGCGGGAGGCATCGCGAGCCTTGATGTCACTCGCGAGCGGCGAGGGAAGTCGAGGCACCGCCGAGGCAGCCTTCAACGCTGATGCGTTAGGTGAGAGCGAGCCAGCTTCTGCCTTAGACTCGGACGACTTGTCCTTCGGTTCTTTGCTCGCCTTTGACCTGGACCCCGCCTTCGTCTTACTGCTGCCGTTGCTGTTGTCGTCATCGTTAGCCTGTTTGGCGCCCGTCGTTTGACCGAGACTCTTCGGCTTACCACCGGTAGTGATGTTCTCGAGGAGGGCATATTTCTTGCTCTTGGCCGGGATACGCTTGGCATCAACAGGTGGGCCTGAAGCCAGATCAAGGTATTCGAACTCGCTGATGAGGGTGCGGTCCTTGAACGTGATCGTCTTGCCGTAGCCAACCGTGATCCTGCCTTTACCTCCCTTCCGGAGCGCCGCGACCAGGTTGATTGCCGGCTTGGGCTTGCCGGAGGTATTCGCCTTCCTCTGCGTCGAAGCGGAGGTTGCATCATCTTTCTTGCGGTAATGACTGTGCTTCTGAGCTAGTCTCCATGAAGCGTTCTCTGTGCGCACCGACGTGGGAGAGTCGACCGAGATGGTCTCGAGGAATCGCTCTTTGAGATCGGCGCCCTTCATAGCCGGCTTGCTGGACTTGTTCTTGCCAACGCTGCCAGTCGCACTGCCAGCATTGCTTGCATCGGCAGCATCCGTACTGGAGGATGGCAACTCCGTGATCTGCGTGTCATTGCTCTTCGAACCAGCTCTCGCCTCCAACTTCGGGCTGCTGTCCCTACCCGCATCCTTGACAGGAGCCTTCATGTACAGCGTCACGTCTTCGGGATGAGCGGGACTCAGCTCGAGCGACAGTTTCTGGTTCGAAACATTCTCGATGGTGAATGTGCGCATGCGCATCGAGTTGATGTTGACATCGCCGAAGTCGACATAGTTGGATCCGGTTGGCGTGAGGATGCGGTAGAAAAGCGAATGGAAGCTGATGCGCTGCTTGTCGACATTTCTCGAACGCACCTCGAAGATCTGATCTCCTTGTCTATTGAGCAGATTAGCCACAGTGATCTGCTTGCGATAGGTCTCGTTGACTCTGCGTGGGAAGGACTCGACCTTGAGCTCGATCGTCTGCAGCGCTGGGATAGCCACTTCATCGCGATACATGCTGAGCACCTTCGAGACGAAGCGCAGATCGACTCGTGCGGTCAGCTCGGATCGATTGGTCACCGCGACGTTGGCCGACTTGCGTGTGCCCACCTGTACCTCGCCGAGATCAATCATCTTGGGGCTGATCGAGATGAAGGACGTGCAAGTACGGCTGTGGCATACCACTGTCCTCCTCTCGCGACCTCCACGACTCCTGATGTTGGCCAGTCGCGCGCGCGAGTAGTCGAGCGAGATGCGGAAGGTCTTCTCGACAAGGCGACCACCGCTAAAATCGGCATCCCAAGCAACGCGCTCAGGGCGGTAAGAAACGAAGACGCGGTACTCGCCGCCTGGTCTCAGTACGAGCTCTTCCAGCTGGTTGCTCTGTGCGTGCTCTACGTTTCGCAGGCCCGAGAGCGCAGCACCGACGTTGTTCCGATGCGTATTGCGGGTCGAAGCGCTCGAAGAGCCGGCATGAGATGATCCAGCAGGGTAAGGCCCCGGTCGACTGTCCTGAGACAGCGCAGTGTGTGCTGAGCGGATCGAGTTGGCGTCGTCATATCGCTCAGATTCGGCAGGACGACCGCGAGACGCAGGTCTGGAAACAAAACCAGAGGAAGTTTGGCTGTGTGGGTTGGTGGACACGCTGGCTTGATCGAAGTCACTGGCGGAAGCGAGCGACTGAGGTCGGCCAGAGTGAACGCGATCCATGAGGTTGAGATGAGACACCTCACCTTTGCCAGCTCGCGCCGCCTCGGCCGCCGACGATGCAAGCATGGCGCTCAGTGGTGGCTGAGCTGGTGCAGTGGAGGGTGCAAGCACCGGTGAGTTGGATCGTGACCCCGCCTGAGAAGCCACAGACGAAGCATCGACGCCATCCTCGTCGGTCTGTGCACTCCCTCTTCGATCCTTGAGCAGGTCACACGCGTTGCTGCCATCCGCTTCAGGGAGTTCCAAGGTAGGGGGTTCCAGTGCTGCTGAACCCTTGGGTACATGAGCGTGGTGCGTCGGGGTTTTGGCAAGCTCGGAAGCTGCCGCGCCGACTTTCTCACCAGCCTCGGACTGGCGACCATACTCGTACGCACTGGATGCATCGTTCGGCCCGAATCCAGCACTGCTGCTCTCTGCAACAGATGACATGCGACTTCGGTCATCCGTACTGGCAGACGACAGGGAGATCTCGCTTGTGTGTGTGCTAGGCGGCAGGTCCTCCTGGTCAGGCGTGTCATCCTCGGCCTGTGGCGCCAACTCGGCAAGCTGGAACATGACTTCGTATCCTTTCTGAACACCGAAGGAGACATCCAGTAGAACGTCTGCGTTGTTCTTGAGCACAAGCAATTGCTTAGTCCAGTGACCTCCGTAGCAATCGCCAAAGTCGAGATAATCTCCGGAGATTACCGATAGCGCGTCGTCCTTGGCTGTGCCTAGCATGTTGGCCCGGATCACAACACGGATGCTGTTTGCAGAATTGTGCAGACTGGTGATGGTCAGCACCTGCTCATAGTCACGGCATGGCTCGAGAGGTTTGAGCGAGATCTTGATCTGCTTGGACTCGAGACGAGCAAGAATCAGAGGGTCGTAAGTGGAAATCTCCTGATCGCCTGCCCAGACGGAGGGGACAGTCTCGTCTGTGTCTGCCTGCACCAAGCTGATCGGTGGCGTCTGAAGCATGTTGTCGGCTTCTTCCAGCTTGACCTGGCAGAAGCAGTCGATCTCGGACAGATTGCGTAATGTGAGCAGCTGAGTGTGTGTGTGTCCCACGATGACATCGCCGAAATCAAGGTAGATGGCCGAGCCATGGCTGGTCTGTGTAGTCTCGAGCGAGGCTGCCGAAGAGATGGCAGCATCGATGAGGGGTCGACAGCATTGTGCAGCAAGGGGAATCCGAATCCTTTGGACATTTCGCTCATCTGGCTGAGTTTGCAACGCAGAGATCGCCGACGAGGCAGTAGAGTTTGAGACCGCTTGCGAGCCGTAGACCGACGTTGGGCGAGACGAAGCGGATGTAGAAGCAGAGGTAGACGGCTGAGCGCTCCTTTGAGCGTGCTCAAGGATGGCATCGTCCTCGCTGTCAATGGCAGGCAACGTCCAAGCGGAAACATTGATGCTGCCTCGCAGGCCGAAAGCGGCATGTAAGGGTCGCGCTGTCTGTGAGCGGGAAGCAGCACGACTGCCATGCAGCTCAGGAGCCGATCTCGGTGAGGTGAGGCCGAGCTCTTCGGTCAGACTCCCTACGCTCTCGTGATCGGAAGCAGCAGCACTGAAGCTGCCCTGTTCACCGACCGCTGCTGGGGTCGACAGAGGCGAGGTGACGACAGCATACTCTGAGCGAGACAGAGTCGAGGAAGCTGCTGCTGCGTCGCCGCGCTGACTGTTCGTAGCCTGAACCGAAGGTGATAGCGGAGCCCTGTACGGCCAGTTGCTGGTGGCTCGCTCTGCCTCGGCTTCTTCCACAAAGTCAACGGGTCGCAATACAAGGTACACCTTTGTGGTCTGAAGCGGGTCGAGGATGAAGGACTCGGCGTTCTCGAGATTGGCAAGGACATGCCTCCAGCCTTTGAGATTGGTAGGAACAAAGCCACCGTTCTTGGCCCAGGCGACACTATTGGAGGGCCAAGCGACGGGCTCGAACTCGTACTTGGGAGCGGATCGCTTGCGTCGCATGAAAGTCAATCCCTGCCGCAAGTCGCTCTCGAGTCGAACGAGCGCCCTACGATCTGGGCTACGATTTGAAACCATGACATGGTGGACGCAAGGAGCATGGTTGACGTAGCTTCGCTCGAAGCGCAAGCAATCTTGGATGTTGACCGAGATGTGAGCGGGACCATGCGATTGCACTGTAAGCCCGGCCGTGTCGTTGAGCTGAGGTGGACCAATGTGAAGTGGGAAAGGAGTTTGCTTAGATTGGGGCAGCAGGGAGGCACCGTAGCTTGTGTTGGAAGAAGCGTTTTGGGTGGATGCGGCGGAAGAGGGAGGTAGGGAGACGAGAGAAACGCTGCCGCTGGAAGAGTTGGTGCGGAAGCGCCTGAGCGCACCTCCGTTGTAGTCTGCTTCCGAGCTGGCGAGGAGTTGACTCTGACTAGAGGTGTTATCGGTCAGAGTCTGCGGAGCCGCAGATGCATCTGTGGGAGGTACGCCGCGCAAAGAAGGGGATGCCTGCCCGCTGGAATGAGAGCTTCCAGCTGTTGATGCTGCTGCAGATCGTGCGTCGGAAACACGTTCATCGAAGTTTGTTGGGTGTGCAGATAGAGATCTGGCATCGCGGGCTCCAATGACAGGATTGGTCGACGAGACAGCTTTTGCAGCAGGTCGAGAGGGACGTTCGTTGGCCAGACTTTCGCGGTCGCCGAGCACCCTTTCGAATGCGCCGACCCAATGCTGGCCGGACGAGGAATGCGAGTCGCCTGGCTCCTCTTCAATGTCGAAGCGAGGCGACTTCACCGTGTAAGAGCTGTCGGACATGGTGTGCCTGGATTAAATATGTGTTACGGATGCGATCCTGGAGACGTTCTAGAGGTATAAGTAGAGAAGCAGTGGCTGCTGTTATGAGACGCTGAGCTAGTTTGCTGGTTATGTTTGAGCCGAAGAGACCAGGGAGAAAACTGAAAGGTGAAGATGCGATGGTGTGAGTCGGATCTACGTCTCTGTATCGACGCTTGTTGAGTCAATCCAATGACTGTAGCGGGTCGTCGAGACAGATCAGGACGAGGTCCGTTCGGACGGCCACGAGGGGCGAAGACCGAGTAAAGGTGGAGATCAATTCGTCATTGTGGGAGGATGTGGATCCAATACTGGAGATGGAGAAGCAGCGACAGGGGCGTTGCTTGTGATGGCAGCTTTGCACTAGGAGGTCAAGAGGAAGTCAAGGTTGAAGGATAAGCTGGTTGGATCGGATCGCAGCTCAAGTGGTGGTGAGGCCGAAGAGAGCTAAATTGAAGGTGCTGCTGCTGCAGTTGAGCTAGCAGGACGATGAGATTCTCTGGGATGGTTGAACGGCAGAAGCCGAAGCTAGAGATGGTGATGAGGGAGCTCAAAGCCGAGTCTAGGGAAAGGAAGGATGAGCAACTCGAGCTGGATGCTATCTATGGCTTAGCCATGTCAATTTGGCAAAACTTGCGTGAACCCGAGGAGGTCTGACGACAGTGGACACATACAGTACTGTGCAGTACAGTACACACACATACAGCAGCTGCAAAACGCACGCCCTTCGAGGGACGCTTTGATTTTCAGATTTCGGATTTCCAAGCGAGAGACCAAACCAAAACCGACGCTGGAAAGCTGGAAGCTGGACCCACCGCAACACAAAAAAATAAGAAAAGAGAGACAAGTCAGATACAGTACTCTAGTTCAGCCACCGATGCAATTCACTCTCTCTCACTTCTCACTCTGCACCAGCTGCCAGGTACAGTGCAGTAAAAGTGGATTTTTCTCGCCTTTTCCTGTGTTTTCATGCGTTGGTTAGGGCGGAAAGAGCTTCGAAAACCACGCAGCAAGCAGCCCGGCAAGTTAAGGCGCAGTTCGGCGGTTACGCATCCTGCTGCTGCTTCGGTCGAGTTCACTCCAAATTTCATTCGACCAAGCCTTTGGCGAATTGCCAAGGCACAGCTCGATAATGAACGAGCAAGTGCGGTCGGAAGGGGTCCCTTGTCTTGATAGGAGGGAGGAATGCTGCTGCGGAGAAAGCAGGCTTTTCCCTCTCACACGACCAGAGGGAATCTCGCAAGCTGCTCCGTGGAAGCGAACTCTCTCTCTCTCTCTCTTGCTGCCCCTCGCCTCGAGACTCCTCGGGATTGCCGACGCAGCCTAATTCACCCTTGCTACACTTTCGGACGCTGCGGCACTCGCTCAACGATCTGGCGTCAACAGTTCACAGCACAAGTCCAAGTCAGTAAAGCGTGCGTAGACTGTGAGTTGCGCGCAGCTCAGGCTGGCGTCAGACTTTCAACCACTCATTCAAGTACTCGAGCCGGTGGCACGTTGCAAGCTCAACTCTAGAACTCAGTGGAAGCAGCGGACCCCTTTTTTCGACCTTTTTGTCAGGCTTCGGGTTTCCCTCATGTTGACAAGATCGTGCGAGCTTGGAGACATGCATGTATCCACCCACGGTGCGTAGGCAGATTGGTACCTTCACGTGAGAGTATGGGCCGAAAACAAAAGTTGTGGATCTTCAGGGTCCATCTCCTCCATCTTGTCGTTGATCCCGATAAGCTTTGAAAAAAAAATCCATTGCCCGATCCGCGCTAGCCATTAACGCGAGCCTGGTTACCGCGACGCGCTGGCTGGTCTGGCCAAAGTAACACTTTTTTTGCCTGAAATGACACCTCTTCTGTCAAGACCGCATCGCATCCCAAGCCATCACCCGACTTGATGGTCATCCCACATTGCGGCACCCCAAGCATCAGCACCATCCTTATCGCCTCTCGTCTGTTCTGAGTCATACGCCATCTGACGGCTTCAAAGATCGACATACTACTACAATGAGGATCCACCTCAACCTCCCCAACCCGTCTGCCACCTCCTCCTCCTTACCTTCGTCCTCGAGCAATCGCCTCTCGCCTGGCGTCCTCTCCAGCGCCCCGACTCCTCTCACAGCACTCACACCTAATGGCGAGCTCATCCTGATCGAACTGCAGGGCTCGCTCGAGATCGAAAACCAGTCGCCCAAGGGTGGGCAAGTGTTGGGCACCATCTCGTTCGAGTCGACGCGACCCGATCGACCCGTGCTGATGATCTCGCATCACAGGCTGGAGGGCAAGTTTGTCAACCTGGTCAAGCCCTTAGCGGTGCTCGAGAAGAAGGTCCGACAGGACAAATCCAGCAGTGTGTTGGGGGAGGTGGGGAATAAAAGGGAAGCTGATGTCGAGGAGGCGGTGGGGAATGTCAAACGAACAAGAAGAGTGAGCAGCCCGCACGAGGAGGCGAAAAGGGGAAGGGATGCGTTGGATTTCAGCTCTTCCCCTCCTCGACCGACGCCAGTGAGGACAGGCTCGTTGGCAAGAGCCAGCGCGTTGGACAGCGTGGATGAGAACACCGATAAGCACCCAACGGATGGCGAGGGAAAGCAGCGCGACCAAGACGAGTTGGACGACACCGAAGCCCAAACCGCCGTCTACTACGACGTTGTCAATGTCATCAAACGCAAGATCCTCTTCTCAAAAAGACCCGAACCCATCGTTCGCCTCGATACTGCACAACCTTCCTCCAAACCATGACAAATCTCACCTCGATTGCAATGTATACCATCACCGCCCACACTCACGCGCACACACACACACACACACACAGACTCTCTCTCACGGCTGTGGAACATCGAATATCGCAAACGATGCATTGGAGTGATGCGAGCGGCAACTTACTGACCCTTGTACCTCTGCTTTTCAAACTCACCCCACAGCCTCTTGAGTAACACCCTCCCGCCGGCATCTAGTAATCCTACCATGGCTGCATCTCTCTGATGATGTCCCATGATCCCACATACCGTCATCATCCCTACCTCCAACTCCGCCCTGACATCCGCGGTTACAGTCGACCCGCCTTCCGTGAGGCTCCTTAGGTACGCCACTAGGATGTACGTTGCGTGCTTGGAGAATGGCCTAGCCAAACTTTCCGCCTTGCCCTCTCCCTCGCTCCTCGATTTGAGCGAGACGTTCTTGACCACCAACTGCGAGAGCAATCGCGAAAGCGCACGCGCTTCGACAGCCGAGGTGAGCGGGGAGACGAGCAGGGGGTCGAGCCAAACGGGCAGGTTGCGACGAAGCTGCCTTTTCTGCAGCCCTGAAGAGGGGGTGGGACGAAGACGACGGAAGAGCGTGCAGAGACGGGCGAGGAGCGACCCGAGCTGCGGCAAGAAGGACAGCACAAGATCTTGACGAAGCCTCATCAACGAGCCCAGCGTCCCAACGATGCCTTCAAAGATCTTGCTCCTGATCACGTCAAGCTTCGCCCTCGAGAAGTGGAGGAGCGTGGGCGACGGGTCGTCCGACATGCTCGGCCCACAAAGTGTTGACATCAATTGAAGGACGCTACCCATGTCTTGAGTGCGGAAAAGCATCGCATGTTGGCTAGCGAGGCTATCCAGTGCGTTCACTGAGGAGACGATCGAGCGAAGTCGAACAAGCCCAGAGGCGGACAGAGTAGACGGAGAGGTGAGAATCGCTAGGAAAGCCGAGAGATGTCCACGAGCGATCTTGGACGTGCCTTCTGGTGCCGCACCTAGCCCTAGACCAATAGTAGTGATTAATGCAGCCTCATCGCCATCTATCGCCGCCGCCTGCTTCACATCGTCAAGTGCAGCCGTGGTGCGCAATGCTGTCAGAAGATGCGACAGCACAAGATCATAGTGCTCGGATTCGAGGCGGGAGACGATACGCTGCAAGCCCTCGGCAACTCTGCGCTGCTCTTGCAAAGCGGGCATGGAGGCGAGGAGGGCTGAGTAGGCCAGGCAAACGGACACAGCAGAGGCTGCATTAGAGGAACCGCCACTGCAAGCATCGATGCATCGCACGAGCTCAAATGCAACCTCGGCTGCGGGTCGGGCGAGCTTCGCATCCCTGTCACCTTCTAGAACTGCACTGGCACGGCCAAAGATGACGCAAAGTGCGCTGACGACATCTTTGCCGAGGGCAAGTAGGACCTCTTGCTCCTGGCTGTTGCTGTTGTTGATCGCAAGACGGATCTCTCGAAGGTGGTAGAGGGCAATATCAAGCGTCTGAGCCACCTCAGCCTTGGACGCAGTGAGGTCCTTGATAGCATCCAGGTTCTTTGTCGCCTCGTCTGCTCCAGAGGCGATATCTCCACCAGCGACAGGTGCTAGCATGGCAACCATGTCCTGAGCGGCACGCATCTGCAGAGTGATCTTGCCACCCTTCTCAGCCGCTGCCTGCTGCCTCGCCTGCTTCGCCGTTTCCACCAGACCAGCTTGAGTTGCGTCGCTGCTCTTGCTTCTGTGCAGAAGCACGCGCACACAAGCCTTGATAGAAGCTAGCGAAGCCTGCTCCCACCCATGCTCGGCATCGCCGTGGCTGGACAAGAAAGCAGTAAGGGACGACAGAAGATCTTGATCACGGACTTCAGCCTCCGTGGCGTACTCCTCGAGCACTCGAGCGACAAGACTGCGGAGCTGCGTCCATTGCTTTGCATCCACCTTCGCCTTCTTTTGCTTTGTAGATGCGATGTCCCTGTCCAACGCAAGGAGCTTTGCAACCAGCGAGCCTCGGGCAGCTCTGTTGACCCATTCAACTGGAGTGATCCACAGCGGCGCTGTAGCCGCCAATCTTTTCTCCATGCTTTGGGCTGAGGAGAGACCGTCTTGAATGTGTGTAACGATATGTTTGCGCCATTTGGGCAGCTCCAGGAACGAAGCATTGCGCAGAGCGGCAGAGGTGATGTAATGCATCGCACTCCCCTCCTCTACATTGGCTGTGGCGACAATCGTAGCCGCGAGCAAAGAGAGCATTCCCGAAGCAGCAAGACTCTCGAACAATGGTGCCCAGCGAGTGACCACGGCCATCCAGACAACTTGCAGAAGCTCTTCTCTGTTCCCAATATGATTTGGGCAACCAGTCCACTGGCTCTTCGAATGTTGCACGCTGGAGAGGTCTCTGATCAACTCAGAAATTGCCCCGGACTCTGTTGAGATGAGCTGGCAGTATCTCGATGAAGTCTTCTCCAGGAAAGTGTCCCTTTCGGCGCGCTGGAGGATGCTCTGAACGATCTGGAACTGAAGCTGACACAGCTCTGCATTGCCTTGCTTCGACGAAAGCAACTCGATGAACGAATCCGCACGTTCGTCAAATGCCTCCTCCAGACAGGGCAAGCTTTCGGTCGGCAGGGACCCATCAAGCTTTACCGGCTCTGAGGGATCGTATCGCCATTTCTCCGAGAGCAAAGCCTGCCTCACCCTGAGTGCTGCTGCTGCAATGCCATATGTTGCGGGTGTCTGCGCTGACCGCGTTGATGCAAGACATGGGTCGATGCAAGGAAGAATGAGAATATTGTGCAGCTCCTCGGCAGCAGCGATGGAACGAGGTCGGAGGGTGGGTGCAAGATTGACGCTCTGGACCACCTGTGCTGCGATATGAAGCTGTGCGATCAATGCCTCAAAACCGTTCTTCGGGTTCTTGCTTGCGCTGCTATGAGTGGTACGCTGCTTCTTTGCTTGTGGTGCAGCATCGCCAATATGCTGCGCCAAACCTGTGAGCCGATTGACGAGATCGGGCACCTGCACGGGCGTAACGCTGTCCCTACAGAGCTTACCCAACTCCGCCAAGAAGGTCTGCGAAGTAAACAGACCGGATGATAGTGATCCTCCTCCAAGTTCGATTGCGGTGGAGATACTACTGAGAATGCTGTTGACGAGCGAGGGGATGGTTCGGAATCGGACATCGATGGAAGCAACTGCACGGAAGAAGTCGAGTGCTGCAAGTGCCGCACTGTTGAGCTCTTCCGCTTGCCACAAAGCTTGCTTGAAGACGCGCTGAACTGCGACCATTGCAAAGATCGAGATCAGGTCATCCTCGACCGTGGACTTCTCGAGATGCCAGAGCGAAGTGAGAGCGGCAAAGTGGTCCGCAACTTCGGCCTGAGCGGATGGAGTGCTGTCTGTGGCAATCTGGCGCAGTTCGGTCTTGATGCTTTCAAAGAGAGTGCTGAAGAGCGAGCGCCATTCGTCGGCCTCGTCGCAACCCATGACGTAAAGGTTGTGTTGTTCGATGCTTTCAAGCAAACCTTTGCGTGCTGCTGTTCGCTGCGCCTTCTGTGACGAATTCCGAGATGTAACGAGGGAAGGAAGAAGCGGGAAGAACCATTCCGAGAGCATCGTCTTGCGCACAAGCGCGAGCTGCGTCTCGCGTACTGAGCCTGAGGAGATAGCGCTGGAGCTGGCAATCGAATTGAGAGCCTCGCTGCGATTGAGTTTGGCGTAGAGAAGGTCGCTGAGGGGCGTCAAGGAGCTGAGAGCTGCCTGGTCAAGCTGTTGTCCCTGGAGGTATGAGACGATCTGCTGAACGACGCCGGTAGTTGTAGCCTTGGTCTCTTTCCAGCGGGGTGAGCGGGTAATCTCGGCACTTCGGCCGGCTTGCAGCAGGGAGCGTTGTACATCCTCGGTGAAGAGCGAGTCGGCAGCGACTTGCTTGACCACCTCTAGCAACGACTCGGCATCATCGCCGCTGAGTGTGTGTAGAGTGACGAGGAGAGAGGGTACAGCGTTGGCGCAAAAGTGCTGATGATTCCTCTTGGCGTTCGAACCGTACTGAAGCGTCGTGGTCCAAGTTGACACGATGGCTGAAAGGACGATGTGACCGGTCTGCTTTTCGACTATGCTGCGTGGCTGGCCGAAGAAGTCGAGCCAAGCTTGAATGGCATCTGTTGCTGTTTCGATGTTGGTCGCGGCTGTTCTGGACGTGGCTGGAGGAAGGAGCTTGGCCAGTGAGACTGAGGCTGAGGATAGCAGCGCTTCTCTGTCGCCCTCTGACAGCCTCTCAGCCTGCTTGAGATGCTTAGCGAGAGCGCCGGCGAGGGCAAGGACCGGCTGCGTGTTGGCAAGATGAGAGAGCCAGCTACGCTTGGCTGCTTCTGAAAGCTCTGAATCGGTGCTAACCTGTGCTGCTACGATGATCGAAAGAAGCTCCCATGCTTTTGCGTCGAGTTCAGAGGGTGCATTGGACGATGCGTGCTGGTGCTGGTGCTTGGACTTGTTCTTGCCCTTGTTGGGCGTGCCTGGTGCCGATGCATTGACTGATGTCTTTAATGACGAGCAAAGATATTCCAGGACCCATTGCGAGAGAAGTTCCGCCTTTTTGGGCACGAAGAAGCTCGTGGATGCCCATGCTTCTGAAGCAATATCGACCTTTGTGATACCGTTTGCTGGAGGCTGCGGCACACGTAGCGCCTTGACGAGCTGTTCGGATGTGGTGATGGAGGCCGACGCCAAAGCTGAGGTGCTGGGTTTGGAAGGGGTGCTTGGACCTGCAGCCGCTTTGCTGCGAGTAGCTGTCGGCATACTGACGCTTGCCTCTTGATGGGCTGCCTCTGCTGCTTACGTTGATGATGCTGTACGGGGTGGATGGCCGAGACAGAGGTCAAGAGATAGCAAGCAAAGATGAAGCAAGAAGCAACTTTTCCTTGGCAGTGTGGAGGATAAAAATGTCAAATTTGGCTAAAACAGGCTGCGGTCCGTGTATGAGACCCTTCCACAACGCCTTTCTTTCTTTTTTCCTTTTTTTTTTTTTTTTTAATTTCACGGAATTTTTCTGCAGAGGAAAGGGTGCAATTCTTCTTATCGCCCGAGTCAGTTTCCTAACTCGACCGGCGCTTTAGGTTTTGCTGTTTCGCAATCAACCATCATCTCTTCCATCTCACCATCTTCTACTTGACCTCGATTGCATCACCCTACATCTAGGCCTCCACATCTCGAAACACATACAAGTGCTACACACCCCGACAAGATGTTCCGCACAGCCCTTCGCATCGTCTCTCAACCTCTGCGCACAAGCGCCGCGCCTTGGGCACAGGCGAGATGCTGCTCTTCCTCGTGCACTACTTCTCCACTCCTCAAGGCGGCCGCTTCGACAACCTCCCATGTCAGCAGACTTACAACAACAACCTCGCCAGTAGCTATGGCAATGAAGCCGATGATGGAGCAGCAGCAGCAGAGGGGTATGAAGGTCCGATCTTCCGTCAAGAAGTTCTGCGATGGTTGCTCGGTCGTCAGGCGCAAGGGAAGGCTTTATGTGATCTGCAGCAAGGATCCCAAGCACAAGCAGGTAAGTGATCATCACATTGTCCGACGCTTTGCAATACTTTGCGACAGTGACTGACCACCGTTTCTCGTCTCTTTGATCGCATCCGATCCAACAGCGCCAAGGATAAGCATCCACAACACCATTTTTCTCTTTTCACGTCATTCAGCAGCATGACAATCCCGCTGCTCACATCTTGTATTTGTACCGGCTCAATATAGCATGATTCTCACCCTCATCCTGGCTCGCACGCAACGTTGAACTTGGGCATCAGTAGGGCTGAACGCCCACGGCAAACGCTCGCCAGTACCATTACAGCAGGTGGCTAAGTGCAAATGGTGAATTTCAAGTGGTGATGAGAGGGACAAGCTTCTCAGTTCGACGTAGCATGACTCTTCTCCTCCTCCTCCTCCTCCTCCTGCTGCTGCTGCTTGATCAAACCCTCAATCTCCCTAATCTCCTTTTCCACATCTGCCATCCTCTGATTCACGCCACTCAACCTTTCCTTCAACTTTGCCTCGTACTCCTCATCCGAGATGCTCTTTATCGGCATTGCGTTCTTGACTTTGCCCAACCAGGAGCTTGCCTCGTTCTTTCCCTTCTCCACCTTTTGCTCTGCCACCTCCTTGACTTGGTCGAGGGAAGACTCTGTCGGCTGTGCAGGGGGTTGCGCCTGCATCTCCGCCGGCACGGGGATGGGCGAGCCTCGCGGGGTGGGACGGATGACCATATCCCTCACAATCCTCGCTTCGTTCCCTGCAAACTGCAACGCCGTGCACATGACCCCGAATGTCATGACACCCTTGTGTACCGCGCCTACACCCTTCGTCAGCCCCGCCGCTCCCGCCCCGACCACCGCTCCCGCCAATCCCGAAGCTAGCACGTTATTCGTATGCCTATTCCTGCTCCTCTCACTCAATCGCATATGCCGATTCACAGGATCAGGTCCGCTCGAAGTGCGATTCAACACTGGCGAAAACACGTACTCCCGCACCGCGAAGAAGGGGAAGGCGAACGCGAACGAAGAGAACGCCATTCGAGTTCCAAGCACGGTTCCAGCGCCCTGACGACCACGGAGGACGCCATAGATGGAGCCAGAGACACCACCTACGAGCGCAGCCAGGAGGGAGCCTTTGACGACTTGAATGGGAGCATCGGATTCGAGTTGGTAAGAAGACGAGGCAGAGGAAGGAGTGTCTTCGACGACGGAGAGGATGCCGTACGCGCGTTTGGCTCCGCTGCGTTGGGAGGGCTCGGCGGGGTCGGAGACGAACTCGTTGTTGCCCCAGCCGGACGACTGAGGTGAGAAGGTGGCGGGAGAGGACCAGCGCGGGTCGTCTTCGGCGCCGGAGAGGCTCATGACGGGCTCATCGCGCGAACGAGGAGGAGGGCGGGACGAATAGGATGGTTCGGTGGGTTGCTGTCGAGCTTGAGGTGAGGTCGAGACCGAGGGATCTTCCGAATTTGACTGCTCGGGGTGGGTGTTGCCAGAGCGAGTGTAGACGGTGCGAGCATTTTCTTGACGAATGCGTTCCCATTTGCTGGGCTCGACACTGCGCTCGCCTCGGAGCTGAGCCCAGCGTGTACCTGCACCTGTGCCAGGGGGAGGAGCAGATGATTCTGAGGCGTCAGCGGATCCAGCCATGTCGCCGTTGCTGTTGCTATTACTTCCAGCTGATCTGGCGCTCGAAGACGGTTGCGAAGAGAACGAGCTGAACGAATCCGCAGCAGGCTCACTACCACTGTTCCCATTGTCGAAAGATCCATAGCTCGAAGTCGCACGCTCACCCCCCCACTCCTGCGCCCCCTGCTGTCCCTGTTGCTGCTGTTGCTCGCCACCAAACTCGGCCTCACCATTCAACCCCTTTGGCGGCGCCACACCAATGTTCGGCCTCCTTCCGTGTCTCTGCTCCTCCATCGCTCCCGCCAGCACCTTTCTCAAATGATTCGGATCCTCCACATCCTTCAACGCACCTTTGCTCAACAGGATCCCGATCGGCATCGTCAAGAACGACCCTCCCAAACCACCCACCACGCTCCAACCCAACTTTTGCATCATTCTCGGCTGCGGCTTTCGGCGACCCATCAGAACAAAGGTGCCGGCTGCACCGATGATCCAGCCTCCATACTTGGTCGTGTTGACGTTGCGTTTGATGGTTCGAAGAGCTTCGACTTCACGCTGAGTTAGTTGCTTTTCGGATTCGGTACCTGCGAGGCCGGGGAGTTTGGTGGTCGAGCCATCATTGGGGTTGGTGCGGCGTCCCGAGCCGAAGCTGGAGTCTTGTCGAGCGTCCATGCTGCTACCTGTTCCTTCGATGGACGAGATGACGACCAGATGCGATGTGCTGAGCCTGAGGAAGAAGTCAGGATGATGTGATTCAGGGATTGAGCTTCGATTGGCAAAGCAGAGCGACCGTCGTGGTCAAGATCCCAAAGAAGCTTCTGACCAAACCCTGGAAGTGGAGGAGCGACCTCATTTTTTTCCGATTTGTTAGACTTGAGATTCCACTCGGAGGTTCTGGTCGAAAAAAAAGAGAAGCAAGCGCTTCGGCGGAGGCGAAAGCAGGCTGATTCATGGACGACGTCGATTTGGCGCACTTTGACGTGAGAGTCGGAATCCACCAGATCCGATTCAATCTTGAAGAAAGCTCGCTTGCACTCACACTACTACAGTAGCAGACCTGCTCTGACGTTGCTGCAGCTCAGGCGCTTGAACTGACAAGGTGTCGGTTGATAAGCAAGCACCAAGAGCAAATAAGACTTCTGACTCATGATCTACCGCACAGCTATCGCGCCTTTGGTCTGGTAGACGCTGCAGCAAGTTCGGCAGAATCACAAGGGTTGGGGACAGATGAGGTGCTGTGTTGCATTGCGTTGCGTAACCGAACAGCCTGGGCCTTGAGCAACAACACTACAGTACTGTCTGGTTCCGACTGTCATGAGAAGAAGCCTGTGCTACATATATAGCCCGTCCGAGCTCGAATCTGACCATCATCGTCCACAAAGAATATTCACAGATCGCTCTTCACCACATCTCACAGCTTCTATCCAACATGGGCAACAAGACCACCGACCAATCCTTCAAGAAGACCCACCAAGTCGTCGGTGCCAACGGTAACGACCTTGTCGACAACCTCAATGAGCACATCATGAAGACCGCCCCCGGTCACGACGGCGTAAGCATCCCCCTCCCCTCTTCCTTCCTCTCCTTCTCTTTCTTTGCATCATGGCTGACATCCCTCTTCTCGGCTTTGGTGTGGATAGAACGTCGCGGCGGAGCAGAGCGGCCAGCAGCGCACGCACAACGAGCAAATCGAACGCGATCTCGAAAACAAAGGCTACTCCACTCGTCAAACCGACGAAGAGGCCCAACTCGATGCAGAACTCAAAAAGAAGCTCGACAGCCGTGGCAACCAGGCTCAGTAATCTCTACTTTCTTTCTGAATCTATAATCTAATCCAATCTAATCTAGTCTGATCTCGCATTGCCCACACACGCATGCGGTTGAATGGGTATCGTGCGCGTTGCAAATCAGCGAGTGCTGCTGGAGGAAAAGTAACTAAACGCACGCGACACCGATGCATACGCGCCACTCGCTGTAGCCGTCGAAGCCGCTGCCTTGCTCGGCGCACCTAGCACTCTCGTCGTCACCAACGTATCCACCTTGGCCTCTCCATCCCCCGCCGTCATCACAGTCGGCAATCCCAACCCCAAACCTAGACCCTTCTTCTTCCCCCCACCCTCGTCCTCCCCCCCTTGCTCTTCATGCTGCAGTCCAAGCGAAAGAGGAGACGTCGCCGAACGAAGCGAAATCTCGTTCTTGCCAATATGACTTTTCCTCGTCAAATGACTCGTCGGGGGCGCCGCTGCTACTGTCACCATCAGGTTCTTCAGATTCGGCAAAGTATGGCGGATATCGATCACGGTTACCGAATGAACATTCATGAGCTGCTCAATGTCCTTGTTCATCAAAAACGCCGCGTACTCATACCTATACCTCTCCATACCTTTAGCGTACAAAGGGAAGGCACGAGGTCCGGACATGAGCGAGATGCCATCCTGCACCACCGCCCTACTCCCCGCCGTCGCAAGCGGGTAATGGATAGGAGTCGCAAGATACGTGCTGAGCAACACGACGAGTTGAGCAACAAGACCAAATGCACTGCTGACCGTATCGTCGTCGAACGGATGGAAGATGGGTCGAGTAGAAGCTGGATGATGGCGTTTGACAGTTTCTTTCCACTTCTTCTCCTCGGCTACCAGCTCGGGTGCAGGCAGCGAAGCAACAGCGTTAGGTAGCGGCAGTCCGCAAATAGAATAGAGGAGGGACGATGCATCCGAAAGCTCGATGGGAAAGATGAGCTCAAGGTCGCGTAGAAGCGACGCTTGTTGGGCATGGACGTGCAACGAGAGGTCCGCTTTGTCGCCTTTGAGCATGTTGAGCTCGTTGCTGAGCTTCCGCGACGTATCTTCAGCGGCTCTGAACAGATTCTGCGATGCCTCGATTGCATTCCGCCTCTTCTCAACCGCTGTCTTGCGGTGTTCCAATTCGGCCCTTCGTCGCTTGAGATCCTCGACTTCGTCAATCGCCATCTGTCGCACTGACTCGTATTTTGCTTTTTGCTGCTCGCGCTTGAGCCTGAGCTGGGCAAAACCGTGGGGATCCTGCAAGGTGCTACCGTTCTGATACTTTAGATCGTCGACTTCTGCGAGTATACGTTGCAACTCGGACTGCTTGCTCGCCAGCTGCTTTGCTTGATCCAGATCGTAGCTGGGCATCATTCTGGTTTCACGCAGACTCAGCTCGATGACACGTCGTTGCTCGTCTTCGAAGGCTTTGCGTCGGGCCTTCCTGGCATCCGGTGTGAGTGGCACCGTCGGATTGGACGGCGATGATGCAGAGGCCGCAGACTGCTCCTGTACCGCTTTGGCCGATACAGTCTCGACAGCAGAATTGCGATTCGGAGCGTTCTCGGGGTCGGAAGCGTATCCTTCTACCGAAGCACGGCGTCGTGGCTTGGGGGACTGGCTGAGATTGCCATCGCGTACGACTTGCTTCTTACCTACAGTCGTAGATTTGTTCGCTGACGCAGAGACACGCTCGGCAGCGACGTCGTTGTTAGTCCCAGCAGACCCATTGAGCGGCACAGCATAGTAGATGATACTCTCCAGGATATGCCTGGTTCTTTCTGCCTCCCTCTCGCTTCCTTTACGCGTGAGCTTTGGCTCGTCCTTCTTGTCCTTATCCGAGATTGCGCTCGACGGCTCTGCTGACGTCACAAGATCTGCCCGGCCGGACAAGGAGTTGGCTCCAGGCGCAAGGCCGAGCAAGATCGAGTTGGGCGGCAACGATAGCGTGGCTTCCTGCAAATTGCCTGGCACTGGTTCGAGATTCCGCAAATCCACGCTTGTCTGGCATACGAACTTCCAGTCCGCTTCAGCTTCCGGTGTCGTTTGTGCTACTCCGTCCTTCGATGAAGTCGATGGCGATCGCGCCCAGACCTTTATCCTGACCGCAGAAGATTGCAGTGTGGTAGTGCCTTCGGCACTTGTGCAGAAGTCTCGCTCAGGCGTGATGGGGTGGCCGCCTTGATAACCCCAAGAATGATGCAAGCCTGGCTGAGAGCTGGGTGTGCGATAAAAAGTTAAGTCCGTCTTACTGGAAGCTTCTTCGTTGGCACCATCGAGTGACAGTTCGACGTAGCATTCCAGCATGCGATCCTTCATGATCTGTGCCAGACTCTTGTGTGAGAAGAGCGCATAGCGCGATGCAGCATTCAGTCGGCCTGTCATCCTCGAGGGCCGTCTCTCTTCTTCGGCTTCTGCCACACGGGTTTCATCAAAGCGTACGCTGCGAACGCTGTGCGCCGAGGTCATGCTCGTGGTCCTTGCTCGATGTGCGGGGCGACGAATGGTGTGTGACGAATGAGAAGAGCCGCGCGAGTCAGAGCGTGATAGCATGGTGGTGTTGGCGCCCAGCTCGTCAAGAAACCCAGAGTTGGGCGAGCCAGGTTGCATACGCGCATCCCTGCCATCCCTTGTGCTGGAAGACCGCTTCAGGATTGGACGTGGGCTAGCATCAAAGCTGTGACTTGCTTCTGATGAGGCTGGTAGCGAGGACGAGCTGGCAATGTCGTGATCTGAAGTGCGTCGATTGTTGGAAAGAAAAGCCGAACGACCTCTTGTGTCCGGTCTGCCGTACGATGCCGAGCGCTCGAGCCGGGACCTAGAAGGCAGCTTGGACGGTGTTGATGCAGACGAGGAGTTGGCATCCGCATTGTCGTCGTCGTTTTCATCGTCGGAAGAGCCAGCGCTGACTCTGGTCCAGCTGGTGCTCCTGCGCGTCCGATGTGATCCGTCCGCCTTAGCTTTGCCTTTGCTGTTGGATCGGGCTAAGCTGAGCGTGAGATCTGCATCGTCAGAAGTGGTGTGATAGCGACTCGAACCACCAGGTCGTTTTGCAGTGAGTGTTTGGAGCGCGCGGTCTCGCGTTGGCCGAAGCGAAAGATTGCGCACAAGGATGGCGCAAATGTGACCTATGCGACGCTGCTCGTAGTGGATCGAGGGCTGCGATGGGTCGCGCTGTGTCGATGAGGCCGACATGATGGCGAGTCACACCGTGCGCGAATTGGTGTTGCAACGAGGAGGTTCAAGGTTGTGAGGTCATCGTAGCTGCGCGTGTCGAGTCTGAGGTGTCTGCGTTCGTAGTGAGGATAGTGTTGCCGACAATGACGATAAAGGACATGTGTTGGATACGAAGAAGCGTATGTTGCTTGCTGTTCCAACGATGCACACCGTGGCTTGTTCTCGGCGAGGAAGGGACCCTGAACTGAACAAAGTTACAGTACGCTACGCTTTGGGCAGGTCGGCACATGCAGTCACTCAATCAACACGCACTCTGTCCCTGCAAGTCTGTGAGGGCGCCTTTTTTACTCCACACCAACACCGAGCGAGCACCAATTTTTTGGAATTGAGGAACCGCGGCCTAACAAAACTCGAACGCTCAACATTATTCTGCGGCCTAACATTTTACGACAATCGACTGCCTGTTCGAAGCAGCCTCGTTCAAGTCTCGTCTCGCCTTTATCAGAGTGACGCTACCTGGTTCAAAGCAAGCTGCGACTCGCCACCACATTGACAATGCTGCTTACTGATGGCTGAAACATCTGCCTTTACTATATTGCGGATCGCCCAGCAGAACGATATGCCGTTTGCCTGACTTAAAAGAATAATATTAATAAAAGGACCAAAAATAGAGGTCACAAAAAGCCATTATTCAGAGAACTACAGGGCTGCAGCTAGTTCCTGTGCATGCAACCGTCAACAACGAGTGCTGTATGTCAAACTGACCGTTTCGACCCTGAACTTTCAGTAGTTTGGAGTAAAGGCCACGGTATGCCGAGACCCACAACAACGTCGACTGAAACTCGTTGTGCCTGAGCGTGTGATGCATCCAATAATCAACGCAGCAAAGCATACAAACGCGGCTACGGTTTTCCGAAACTCGCTTTCTCCACTGTACTGAAGAGAGAAAAGCGCCAAAAGATCGGCGTGGGACGGCTGTGTCGATGGAACCGAACATCAGCCTCTTGCATAGAAGGGCAAAAGCAACGGAGTTCAGCCGACTGGCGCCCAGGTGGTAATCGATGGAATACAGTACTGTACCCCGATTTGCGAGAGGACCCTCGAACTTTTCGAATCTCGAAGGGTACAAAGCGTATGCAGGTTGCTCAAACCGCGGCGATCATTTTCCGAGTTTTTGGCCCTCAATTACGAAGGCGAAAAAGCGCGATGACGACCATGTGCTTGCTGCAAACAGCCAAAGTCGACAAGCTCGATTCGGCTCCACGCTTGTCAGAAGCGTCACTTTGCTGTGAGAGTCGCAGATTCAAGGTCGAAGGGTCGTCGTGGCAAGGATTCGATAATGCACATCGTACCTGATATTGCTGGTCGCTCGTACCTTTTTTGACGAGGGTCGAACCCTCGATCGAATGCATCCGTCGTTCTATTATTATACTGTATGTGCTCCTTCGGAAATGCAACAGAACCCACTCGATCATGCGTAGTGTGTGCGGGTGTGCTCCATTTCGCACGGCGACTCGACAAGCTCGCTGACTCCGTCATACCACGGGGATCTTGTCTCAGACGAAGATCTGCAACTCCGACAAATCTCAAATATAATATGAGAGCGGCGAGCTCTATCTACAACCTCACAAGGCCAAGCGCACAAGCGAATCCGAGTTTGCAAGAAGCGGGACGATCTGTTCATCCCGATCGCTCTCTTGTCGGAAGCGAGATGCGGCATGAAGCCCCATTATTGGGCGTCATCATTTTGACCCTAGCAGAAAGCGGAGTTGAGGAAAATCAAAATAAAAACAAAAATACATGTGTCGCAGTTCCGAAGCGAAGATCATCGTACTGTACAGTAAATGAAGATCTTGTTTCGATGAGGCCCCTTTTGGCTTATTCGCTACAGGCTCATTGTCCACTTTGCCTAGCTCGACATTCTATGCGGACTACACCTCTCATTGTTCCATCTCTAGGCGCCCTTGTCGGCTCGGAATCTCGTATGACTATCGGTTCAAGTCGGCAACAGTCTCAAACGGCGGTTCGTACTAGGGTTTGTGGATGTGAAAAGCAGGGTTGTAACTTGGCGCAGAACGAGGACAAACTAACAGCGTCGCTTGTTGGCAAATCAAACAAGAGGTGTCTCGCTTGAGATTCGTTAGTGTGGCTTTGACTTAGAGAAACACAAAAGAAGAGCGCTCTAGTTGGCGTCTTTTTTGACACAAAAAGGGTTCGGATTTTGACGCTAGCGTTTAGTATCGCACTAGTCCGTGCTCGACAGCGTCTGTTTCTTCTAGCGGGTCAGGATGCTCTGACATATGGAAGGTCGCGAACGTGTCGATGGCCGAGAGAGAAGCTTGCAACAACGTGCTCGAAGGCCCGGACGAGTGTTGACGACGACGTCGGTCCGAAACGTTGGTCGGCGGAAGAAAACAAAAGGCGCGAAAGAAAAGAGCAATTTTTATCCGCTTGACAGGCAGGTCCGCACTTTCTTCCGCTAGGCTTCTACAGAAGCAATCAGCGAGAGTGCGTTGTTGACCGAAGTCGAGGCCAAGCGCATGCCAAGTCCATCTGGAAAGAGCCAAGGACCGAGCGAGCGGCTTCTCGAGCCACTCTCGGTCGACGGTATCCTCGGTTTACTGTATTTCCTCTTCGGCGAAATATCGAAATATTGTATTAAATTACAGTAGAGGGAGACCTCGGCGGACTGTACATCCCACTCTCCAACGCAGCATGAACCCCTTTGCCACACCTGCATGGTAAACAAGCTCTTCCATCTTGGATGCATGTTACTGAGCATGCGTGGGTGCCATGTGCTGTTGTTGTCAAATCGGGTCGGAGAGAGGATGCTGTAAGAGTGAGACGAGTGGCACCCGTGTCAAAAGGTACAGAAGTCCGACCCCGACGTGCATGGGAACTCGCACATGGGACGGGAACATTGCGCACGATATCAGCCAATAGTTAGAGCAAACGATTTTTTTACGCTGTCAAACACTACAGGCGCCTAGATCAGCAGCGGTCCCGATCCTGCAGCCATGAGGATGCAAGAAGAGAGCAGCCGTTTCCTTTGACAGGCGTGCAAGCAATTTCGAAGTCAAGCGGGAATGGACTTTTATCCTAGGTGCTCTATCCGCGATGAATTCTGAGCCTCGACGGCCTTGGCATGCTGCTTTTGGCGGCTGCAGCGACGAAAATATCTCATCAGCTCCGGAACGGTTCGATTGAATGATCGACCTGGATACAGTACAAGCTCAGGCTGGCTTGAAACCGAGGACGGGACTGGAAGACAGTCGCTTGTTGGTGATACAAGAGAAATTCAATCCTTGTGCCTCTGTTCAACCCTTACGCACGCAGATCGCACCGTGGACGTCTCGGGCTCTGCTCCAACGCAAAACTGAAGAAGCATCCACAAGGTCATTGAGGTATTTTCGGCAGTCGTGGTGGAGGTGCTTACCGGCCTCGACGGATCGAAAGCTGAGTGGGCGTACAAGCGTTGCAGCCGCCGCTGTCGCCGCAACTGAAAAGGAGGGGATCGATCGACAAGTGACGTTGATGATCGCTGCTCGCTTTCATGCTTTGTGGGCGTCGCGATTCCACGGCATCTCTTGGAATTCACCACGCCTAAATTCATGCCTGATTCGCAAAGCCCTGTCCATCGAGCCATGTTGATGTTATTGTTCAAAAGCACAGCACTTTGCTTCTTGCTCGCTCACTAGCGAATTTCTACACACAGAAACATCACGATGACGCCCATCCGTGGTTGGAAGCAAAGCGGGGTTGGTATGCTCGAGTAGCTTAAGCATGTCCACCGGTGGCCCGCTCTGACTGTACGAAGCAGCAACACCAGCGCTGTTGCACCGCATTCGTTGCACGCCTTCAAGCAAGTCGAACCACGGGTCCACTCATCTGCGAAGCCCGCGCTGTCCAGCCTTGCTGACAGAGTGTCAGTGTCAGAGACAAGCTCTTCTGAACCATGCTGCGTTGCCAATCGATGAAACGCTTGTGGCACAGTATAGAATAAATTTGCCACGGCAAAACGGAGGCCCTGCTGCTTCCCATGGCAGGCAGACGGGCATGCATTTTTACAACTTCCGCTTGCCCGCTTCTGTGGTGTTGGTGTGGTTCTGTGCTCTCGAAATGGCTGCTTGCTTTCTGAGATTCAATTTCTCTCCCGACCAAAAACCAAAATCCAAAAATCAAAGAAAAAGTCGCCTTTTTGGCCGATCTTTCTCCTACACACTCGTTCTTCTCGCTTACTTCGACGCCGTTCGCTGCCCTGAAACATAAAGAAAATACAAACAAAATTTAAAAAGCAAGCTACTGTAAAACTGCAGCCGGACTAACGCGAAAGTAGTGGTGCTGCCGTTTTGAGAGGTGCACAGGCACACATGCAAGCTTGCTTTTTGTTTTTGTTTTGGCTTGTGCTTCTCCCCGGTTGCGCTTTTTTCTGGTTTCCACGTCGCTCGCTCTCCAGCAACAATCACAAACGGCTTCCCAGCATCATCAACCGAGACACAACACACAGACAAGCAGAGACAGAGACAAAGACCCTCGTGTCGCCCATCGGAGGATCGGCGGCAGCAGCAGCCATCGACACCAGCAGCAGCAGCAGCAGCAGCACGACGCACCTTTCAAACTTTCCGGACCCCTCTCTCCGCTCTCTCGCTCTCTCTTTGAGGATCCCTACCATCAACAGTCAAGCTGCCCCTCATCCTTGTAGCTGAAATCTTCTTAAACCATGCCATCTCCCAACGACGCCGCCCCTTCTCCGTCTGTTCCTCAACCAACCTCCTCCTCCTCCTCCCACACCACCACTGCTACCAACACTCGTGCTCACAATCCAAAGCACTTGTCTATCCCCACCCAGACATCGGCGAACCTGAACAATCAGTCGCCCACTACACCCATTGCTGCTCCGGTCGCCAACAGTCTCGATCAGAACAAGATCACTTCAGCCCAGGCAACTTCAGTTGACGCAGCTTTGAGTGCACAAGAAAAAGCTTTGCACAACCTCTCCGCTAGTGATCTCGATCAGAACAACAACGCAAACATGGGTAACGTCTCGGAACAGGCTGCCCTCGACCAGGTGCTTTCTGGCATCATGTCCATGCAGAAAGAGGTAAGTAGCATTCGCTGCGAATGGCGAGCGTGCGCATATCCATCCTTATCATTCTGTACGAGTACGACTGACATTCTCGGTTCTTGTCCCGCTCAACAGCTCTCGCGCTTGCATGTTCGCATGGACGCCATGGAAACGCAAAACGAACAAGCCAATCGTCGCAACTCTTTCTACAGCTCGTTCAACTCTGGTGCCGCTTCTCCCGCCCTCAAGAGCCCCGGTCTGCTCCCTAGACTCGGACGACGATCCTCGTCTCCCCCCAAGAATGCCTCGACCGACAACCTCCACGCTCCCCACCTCTCCATCGTCGGTTCTTCGCTTGCACAGCCCTCGCCGCTTCTCGCTGAGGAGCCAAAGCTCGGTCTCTGGGCTGTCGTCCCCGCCGGTGGTGCCGGTACTCGTCTCTGGCCTCTTTCCAGAGAATCCTACCCCAAGTTTTTGCTCGATTTGACCGGAAGTGGTAGGACGCTCTTGCAGAGCACCTGGGATCGTTTGTTGCCCTTGGCTGGTCATACTCAGATGATGATTGTCACGGGACAGGCGCATGTTGGGGGTGTTACTTCGCAGTTGCCCGATTTGGAGCATGCGAATGTGCTTGCAGAGCCGAGTCCGAAGGAGTCGATGGCGGCTATCGGTTTGGCGGCTGCTGTTTTGTTGCAGAGGGATCCCGAGGCGGTGTTAGGCTCGTTTGCAGCCGACCACATCATTTCGGGTCGCGACGCTTTCGAGTCGGCAGTCACCGAGGCGGTTGCCACTGCCAAGGCCGGGTACCTTGTTACCATCGGTATTGCGCCTTCCCACCCTTCCACTGGATTCGGATACATTAAGCTGGGCGAAAAGCTTTCGGTCAACGAAGCGCCCAACGCCAGGAGGGTTACCGAGTTCAAGGAGAAGCCCGATGCTCGCACAGCGAGTGCGTACCTGTCTACAGGAGACTACCGGTGGAACGGTGGTATGTTTGTGGTCAAGGCCAAGGTTCTTTTGGACTTGTTGAAGGAGACGGTGCCGGATCTGCATGATGGATTGACGAGGATTGCGGAATCGTGGGATAGCGATGCGAGGGAATCGGTTATGGGCGAGATTTGGCCGAGGTTGCCCAAGATTGCGATTGACCATGCGGTGGCAGAGCCGGCGAGTAAGGTGGGCAAAGTGGCGGTGATTCCGGCGACGTTTGGATGGGATGATGTGGGAGATTTTTCGAGTCTGGCAGATTTGATCCCGGCCGAGGAGGGAGAGCCGAGGATTTTGGGGGATGCCAGGTTGGTGGTGACCGAGAGTCAGGCGGGAGGTTTGATTATTCCGGCGGCGGGAAGGCCGATTGCGTGCTTGGGAGTGGACGATGTGGTGGTGGTGGACACTCCGGATGCGTTGCTCATCACGACAAGAGCTAGAAGTCAGGATGTAAAGAAGATTGTAGGCAGGACAAAAAAGGTTTATCCAGAGCTTTGCTAAGTTGGGGCCGGGGCCCACACACACACAATACTGTATTTGGATTTAGCTAGTTGGCTTTACAATTAATGGACATTAGGATACGATAAGATGGCTGTGTGTGTGTCGACTCAATTCACATCAGACAAGAAGAGGATGCATGCATTCTTGGGGATGGTTGGGGGAAAAGATGAGAAACGGTGCATTGCAAAACGAACATGGATGTTTGTGCGCGGGGAGGGGGGATGGGGGTATCTTTGGTGAATCATGAATCAATTGGGTGGATGTCTTTGACCGAGGACTCGGGTGATGGTATGCATTCGATCTCTGCTCTTTTTGGTGAGCGAGTTGGATAATCCGCCACCGCCACCGCCATCGCCGTCGCAAGCTTGGGACGGGTGAGGTGCAATAGCCTGGCAGCCCACGCTCGGTCGTGTGCCTAGTTGCGATCTCTGCTTGTGCTCTAAACCGGGGGGGTGGATGGGCGAGTCGATCATGGGAGCCACGTTTTCCGCCTCTTCAATCAGTCGCATGATCTTGCTCGTCCTTGTGATTTTCTTCACTGCAAACTCTTTCTTCTTCAACCCCGTCGCCCCCGCCGCCGCCGCCGCTGCCGGTGGTCGAAAGACATGGTTTTGCTCCGCGCCCGGTGTGAGGATGAGAGATTTATACCGCGTCGGGTTGCTCCTCGTCTTGGTCGGCGAATCGTGTGGAATAATGCTCTCCTCTTCATCCTCAAAGATGTTGAGATCGTTGCGCAACGAATGCACTTTGTTGCCCCTCGAGAGCGTACCGACGGAATCTCGGAGCATGGCAGCTACGGCCGCTCCGTTTTCGGCAGCTGTCGATTCGGTCGCCGATCGAACCTTTGCACGTCCCCGCTTGGGCATCTTCAACCCCTCATCTGCTGCCGCATTCCGCAGATCCGAGCCGGACGAAACTTGACGCAGCTTGGAGCGGGCCTTTTTGGGAACTCGACGATTCGAAATCACAACGCCGCTCTTGCCAGGCGACCAAGACATGGGTTCGAACTCGTCGCCTACCAACGCCAGCTCTTTCGGGCCCGAAATGCCGCGCGGCGAGGAGACGGTTAAGCGAGGTGGGGTGGAGCGCTTCTTGAGAGTTGGACTGATTTGCCCTGCTTCCGTGTCGACTTCTACAGAATGCGAAGCGGATGCAGCGGAGCTGTGGGAGGAGGAAGAGACGCTGCGCCGCTCGCGGACGATCTTGGAGAGAACTTCGACGCTCTTCATCCGACGCATGCTGAGATGGGTAGGGCGCGTGCAGGTGGCATTCCGTGGCGCTACGGCTGGATCGGTGGAGAGGAAGGGAAGTGCGGGCCCGGAGAGAAGCCTAGATACTGCTTCATCGTCCGTGAGCTGCTTCAGGGTTGCTGGTGGGGACGAGACCGGAGAAGAGGATGAGGCTGGTTCAGGGGAGGAGGATCTTTCTTCGGCCTCGGAAGAAGCGGCGGCGGCGGCAGCTTTGGCAGCGGCAGCCTCTCTTCGTATGCGAGACTGGTCCATCATCGCTTGCAAATCTCCTAGCGATTCCCTCCATGCTGCCCTCTCCTTCTTCCATTTGCGCTGGCGTGTGGGGCTTTCATGTGTAGTACTGCCGGGTGCCTTCTTGGTAGGGCTCGAGAAAGCATCTACGAGACCAGCGCGTCGTCGTGTGGGTCCTTTCTGAAGTGCTTTCCATTCTTGCTCGGCTGCCGCGTCGCTCCTCATCACATCAGATGACGCGACTGAGACTCCGCTCTTGCGCACAGGAGCAGTACGCGACTTTGAGGACCTGTAGGCGACACTGGCGCTCCAAACGGCATTTTGAGAAGCTGTTTTCTTGGTCTGCGGAGGAGGGGGACGGGAAGAGGATGCTGACGTTGATGTTGATGCGGATGCGGCTGCGAATGCTGATGTGGATGCTGATGTGGATGCTGTTGTAGGACTGTCAGATGATGCAATGTCTGAACTTTGGCTTTGAGTCGGGTCAGCTGGTGTTGATGCATCGCTCGGTATTTTGCCAGTCTCGTCAGTCGCTGCGGAGTCGTTGGGGATGGATCCAGGCCCAAAGAGCCAAAACCCTGAGAACCAGCTGGTCGACGGAGCTGGAGTTGTAGGAAGCGGTGGTGCATCCGTGTTCACAGGCAGCTTACACCCTCTGGATGGCAGACTCTTGCTCGCCGTTGATTTTGGCGTAGCGCGACTTCTCTGCACAGCTTTTCTCAGCTCGCTCGCAGCCAGCGAAGGCGAATCGTTGGAAAAGTCATCGACGAGCCTAGTGTGACGGGGAGGCGTCGAAAGCTTCTTGGCTAACATGTCGGCGAGTGATTGGCGGTCAGGTGTGACGACGCGCGTCTCCTTGTAGCCAGCTCTTTCGAGGAGCTCGTGGAGGCTATCGAAGCGCGAGTCGGCGGGACTTGTCTCGTCGGACGTGGTGTTGACTACGCTTGAGGGGTTGACGTTGTTGTGTGGAAAGGATGATGCAGCAGCGGCAGTAGCAGAGGACGAGGGATTGCTAAAGGAAGTGTCGGAGATGTTACGCTGTTTGATGGTGGTGACGGAGAAGATGTTGTGGACGGAGCTGCTAGTGTGACTACTGTTGATGCTGCTATTACTGCTCGACATGAGATCGGGTGATGTCAACTCGGATGAAGAAGCTGAGCCAGGCACCACCTCGTAGTGATACCGATTGCGGGGCGGCAAGGCGCTAAGAGAAGAAACCATGGCCAGCTTCGCCTTCGGATACCTGCTACGGAAGCAGGCAGCAGCACAAGATTACGCGCTTGTTTGGAGTTGCCGACCAATTGGAAACTGACGCTGGCAAGGAAAAAAGACCAAAAGATGACGAGGGGAGTGAATGGTGGAGGTGTTTGTGAATGCCAGCAGAAAGAAAGAGAAGGGTCCGCTGTAAGGATAGTTTGGACGCTTCGGAGCAAAATCAGGGTCCGATCGAACTTGCAATGTGAGTTTGAGCTGCAAGGAGCACCTTTTTGTCATTCTAGCCTGAACCAATGAAGTGGAACCTATGCTCAAAGATAGCGATGGTCGACAGCTCACCACAACATAGGTTCTGGCACCAGTGATGTGTGCAAAGCCTCAAGACGCAAAGAGACGAAAGAGAGTGAAAGACGCAAAGATATCTCAACAGTCCGACTTTCGAGTGGTAGAAGCAAATGCCAGCTGTGAGCAGTAAACAGTTGTATGCAATGGCAGAATGTGACTTGCTGAGTATCTGCATGAACGCATTCTTTTTTTCTGTGGGCGGCAGTTGAAAAAAAAAAGGAGTAGAAGCCTGTTATGAGATCGCACCTGGCTCCTGAAACGCGAGTTGATTGCGTTGCGCAAGATTGCAGCAAGGCGGATCGTACTGTACTGTACCCAGCCCGAGGTGCATATCAAGCCCAAGCTTAAAAGCGTTTCTTCTTCAAAGTTCATGCAGGATGGAGAAGGCGTTTGTATGAGCTCAATCGACACCAAACACATGCTGTATGAGCGAGTAACTTCACCTGTGGCTGACTGAGGCTTGTCATCATCAAAGGAATGCTTCGCGGGTAGACTCACCAGGTACAGTAGGAAGCAGAACATGAAGAGGTCTGAGCCTATTTCATGGTCACTTCATTTTTGCCGGCGTATGTGTCTCAGCCCACGATGGTCTTAGCGGAGCTCAACCGAAGCAACCTCTGCCAAGCATCGGCTCGCATAATACGACGAAAACGACGCTTCCGAACGTTGTACCTCATATCACAGCCCAGCGTCATGACTGGAGTGGCCTGACAGCCTTGTAGCTGGTGACGAGAACCCCTTCACATATGCAGAGCGGCGAACCTGCCTCTAATCGGAAGACTGTGCGAGGAGGACAAGACTTTCTCATTGAGCTGCATTAGATTACTGTACGTATGACTTCGGACTGATGTGCTACAGAGCTGCTGAACGACAAGCGAGCAAGAGCCTGATTGTGTACGACGGTATCGGCTAAATTTTCAAAGATGCCACCGACCGACTGACAGACCAACACGCACACCAAAAAAGACGCGAGGCTGCCTCAACCCGCGTCGAGACGAACGAAAGCACGAGACTTTTGAAAGCAAGCCTCTGCAGCAATTTGAAAGTAATCTCCCGATACAATTTCAGACACTCCTCGATTTCCTACAGATCGTTCTGCGGTGATGTCGCACGAGAAGTCTGGGAGCTTCTTCGGCATTTCGAATTGGACGTGACAGCCGGTGGAGGTCCAACAGGGCGGAATTTGGTTTCGAGCACGCCATCTTGGACTCTTTGACGTGACACTCACATCCTCTCAATTTCTTCTTGCATCCGCGTCCACTTGCGCCATCGTTTTACCAAAGCAACAAAGCCGCAATTTTTCATCCCCGCCTCTAGCTTACAGCACAGCGTCGTTTGCCGAAACTCTTTCGATCGACAGATGACGAGCTAGCGACTTCGCACGGTTGCTCCCTTCCATAAGGCGATGCTGCAAGCTTCGTTGCTCCCCATTCAGCTCCACGGCTATTTTTCCCTTTTGTTTTCTCTGCAAGGCCGAGTCCGCCATTTTGAGTCACTTTCGCCCCTCCTGCTAAATGCTGATGGCTCATCAAATACTGTACAACGATAGAGAACTGCTGCTCTCGGATGATGCCACGAGGCTGAAGCGCGGATGAAACGGTAGAACTCTGAGTGAGCGAGTGAGCGGCATTGACGTCAAAAGAAGCGTTTGCGAGCGAAGCTAGGGTCGAACGACACACAACGGCATGAATCCCAAGTTGGCGGCAAGCTAGCGGCGGTAGCATTGTGCGTTGAAGTTTTTCGATTGCTTAGGCCTCTCTTTCTTCTTGCATGGGCCTGCTCACTGCGATCTCGGTTGTGCTTCCCGAGGCCGTTTCTTCGCTGTGCCGCTCCTCTTCCAATACACGGTCCTCGCTATCCCCGAGATTTTACCTGCGCAGACCATGCTGTCCTGACTGATGAAGGCCTACACATGCCAACTATTCCATCCGCGGCTTTTCTTGTGCTGTGCATTGCCAGTTTCTGTGGCCTGTCCCCTGTTGTGAAGCACATCCTTGCAGATGGGCTTCCGTCGTGTAACGAATCTCTCTCCCTAGTGTCAAAGGTCGCAAGGCCATAGCTACGCCTGACCCCTTCCAACAGCCTCGACTTCATTCCCTCCCTCCTTCTCTCACGACCACACACATCTCCACACATTGTCATCCAACACCATCCAATCAATCAACGCCCAGCATCACTACATAAGAAGCCATTGACTCTACGTACTTGACCCCTTCGCACACAACCACTCGACCTCAGCTGCACCCGCGACGCTCAAACACCTGTCGCCCCTGGTTGTTCGCTCCCTCTTGCCATCTAGACCGTACCTGTGTTCGCACGCACACCCTACACAATGACTCTCTCCAACCAGATCGCGCAATCGTCGAAACAGGCCGAACAGGATGCTCAGATCCAGGCCGTCGTCAACAACCTCGAAGCCATCAACCGCAAACTCGGCGAGGCAGACCCTTCCGAAATCATCGAATGGGCCATCGACAACCTCCCAGGCCTCTACCAGACCACCGCGTGGGGTATCACTGGCTGCATCACTGTCGACATGATCTCGCGCATCAGCGAGCAGCGTGCTGCCAAAGAGGGTCGCCCAGCCAAGCACCTCGTCCCTCTCATCTTTGTCGACACTCTCTACCACTTCCCTCAGACTCTCGATCTCGCACACAAGGCGGCGAAACACTACAATGCCGAGATGCACACCTACTATCCACCTGGCACCAACACTGTTCGCGAGTTTGAGGACAAGTGGGGCACTCAGCTTTGGGAAAAGGACGAAGACACCTACGACTACCTGGTCAAGGTCGAGCCTGCACGAAGGGCGTACGAGGAGCTTGGAGTGCGTGCCGTCTTCACCGGCCGTCGTCGCTCGCAAGGTGCCGATCGTGCTTCGCTCAACGCTGTCGAGGTGGACGAGACCGGCCTGATCAAGGTCAACGCATTGATGAACTGGTCGTTCGGTCAAGTCGACGCATATGCCAAGGCCAATGCTGTGCCTTACAACGAGTTGCTGGACTTGGGATACAAGTCGATCGGTGACTGGCACTCGACAGCATTGCCAGGCTCAGGTGACTCGGGTGAACGTGCCGGTAGGTGGAAGGACAAGGCAGGCAAGACCGAGTGCGGTCTGCACAAGGATTACTTCAAGATGAAGAACTTGGCCGAGAAGAAGCTGCGTGAAGCCGAGCTGGCACGAAAGGACGAGGCGCGAGACAAGGCGGCTGCTACTGCTGCCTTGCCATCGGCAGCTCCAGCCACTATTGCATAAGTCGATCCTTGTGTCGCCAAAGCGCCGCGGCACCTCTCGATACATTGTGGTGACGACCTTGTGCGCTTGCAGAGATACAATTGTACACAACCCAGAGTCATTCACCCTCAAAAATTCCACAGCTCGGAACTATTCCCGGGCCCGGACCGCACTGACACTCATCGCAACATTACTTGTTGCCCTCTTTCCTTCGCATGTATTCATATCTTCCGCATCTTGCATAATAGTCGTTCCAGAGATTCCCCACAAAGTCAATACAAAACAAGCATAATGATACATATCCCGACTGCTGGTGCCTGAGCTGGAGTGAGCATGAGTGGCCGAAAAAATGTGTATGCTCGATGCAGTGAGATATAAAGATTGGAAAGGCAGGCTCAACAAGAGAATCGCAACATCCCTGCTTGCGCTGAACAAGGTGGAGTCAGTGCCCGATGCGATGGAAGCTTTCCTTCTTCAGATCTCGGCATCTCATCAGACTTGCAGGGCGAGGATCGATGATATGGATGGAGATTCGGCCTTCTCCGACGGGATGAGTTCCGAAAATGCGACCCGCTGCCGCTTGAAGAAGATGCTGCATCTGAACAGTTGCAGCTACGGAAACAGTGCCGTGTCATTGGTCGGTGACAGTAGTGTACTGTGCTGTACTACCGACATTGGGTGGGAGACCGTTCGAGCCGATCTCATCAGGTGGCCGGACCGCACGGAAGGAGCCCTCGAAGCCAGTTCATATGACTGCAGCCAGCAGGCGTGTCGAGGTTCGTGTGCTTTAAACCCTCACCCTTACTTCCGGTTTAAGACTGACCAAGCTGGTGGTACAGTACTGAATTTTGTACTACTGTCGTTCTCATGAGAGCAAAGCCGAGGTAGAAAGAGTCGATCCTCGAGATCAACAGTCTCATTCCGAAGCGTTGCTGGGACTGCTCAACAACCTAAATGCATGCCATCGACGGTGCTAGTACTGTAGTGCGAAGATGTAAGGCTTCTTCCGCCAATCTCCAGAGCTGTATTAAACGAGCCGAAAGATTCGACCGAGTTACAGATGGGCACCAAAGAAAGAAAAGAATCACTACACTGTCAGTGTACTTGGGCGTGGCAGTGGCTGCTTAGCTTCGGAGATCGCCGTGAAGAAAATGAGCTCTGTTTTTTTTAGGCTTTTGAGCCATACGAGGACGCGCCGCCCCCCGCACAAACCACCCCACGAAGCATCTTGGCTGCAAGATTCTTGTTCTGTCCTTGGATTCTGATTGGCTTGCTTATAGAGCCAAGCGATTGATTGCAGCAGGAAGGATCAGCTGCAAGACGCTAAGCATACATATACAGTAGACTTGAGCAGCGCGGGCTTTTCGCCACGCTCTCTTTCGCTCTTGTCCCGTTTGGAAGCCCCTTCGCTTTGTGCTACCATCTTCTTGACCTTTCTGCCACAAACCTTGACTGCATCCAAGATCGTCTTTGGAAGTTAGGAGTCGCCCAACGTATCTCGACAAGAGGCTGAAGCCTAGAGAAGCAAGTCATACTGCCTTCAGCTAGGATCCGACATCATCGAGCAAGAGAGAGAAAGAAAGCTTCTCACATGTTCTGACTGCTTGGCAACGAACAGCAAATCGCTACACACACGAAAAGGAGGGTGTGACTCGCTTGCACCGAAATTGTTCAGATACGACACCGAAAGCTTATCTCGCTGCTCGCCTTTTCGTTGGAAACCCCACGCGGTTGACTCCAAAAGAAGCTTGCCCAAAGCGCTGGCCAACACGTAGAAAAAGGAACAGGAACAGAAAAAAAGAAAAGAAAACGAAAAGTTGACAGTCACCACGCTCCACAAGCTTTAGACAGTCTTTTCTGCTGCTGCTGCTGCTGCTGCTGCTGCACGGATATTCGGAAGCACGCACCATCAGCTTCACCTGCACCGATACTGCGATACAGTAGCTATCTTCAATCTTTGTTCGACAGATTGATTGATTCATCAATCAGCTGCTCCTCCAGACTACCTACACAGGGTGACTGATCGCACAATCAGCTTAGCCGGTACTAGCCCAAGTGTCACTTCGCTCTATACACTCACCGTCATGACGATCGCACGCCCACATCTACGCCCACCGTTCGGCGGCAATGGCTATGTAAGTTCTCCCCACAGCTCTTCCTCTGCAAGGCAAACAAGCTCAGCCATTTGATGGCATCGTTTCCGACTTCATGGGCGCATCACTTCCGAGGCTGCTGCGCCACACCTTCTTGCATAGATTACCATTGCTGACCTCGCCACTCTTACTCTTCCTTCCTTCTCTCAATCATATACCACGATTGCCGTCCTCATCACGCTGATCGATTCAACTGCGCACACCCTCTCTCTCTCTCGACTGAATCTGATCTTTTCTACGCCAATGCCCCATTTTGTCGTATCCTTCGCATTCAACAGCCAACTTCGGCGTCGGAAAACTTTCGACCAGCGATGCCTGCACCGCATCTGCTACCCAAGCGCGTCTTTGTCGGTGCCATCATCTCGTCAAGATCTGCTACCGACTTGAGCATCATCGAGCGAGGCATCCTGGGTGTCGGCTCTGGTGGTGTCATTCGCTTCCTCGAAGACCTGGATGTGCTCGAACGCCATTTGCCTCATCCGGCCTATTCACCATCTGCCGACTCCTCCACCTCGGCTTCCACAAGCACAGCTGGAACCGTCTCCAACGCCGAAGACCGATCCTCGACACCTGTAGCCATTCCTGGATCTGCACCACACTCATCTCTCCCGGATGCCCCGGAGCTCACATCGCTCGAGATGCCACCGCCCGCTGTGCCATCACGAGCTCCTTCTTCCGGCCTCGACCCTGCAGCTCAACGAGAGCAGCAACTCATCAAGCATGTCCTCGATAAGCACGGCTGGCGACATGGCCAGTACAAGCTCACTCGCCTTCCGCCCGGAAGCTTCCTCTGTTCCGGATTCATCGACACACATACACACGCATGCCAGGTGCCCAACATCGGTCTCGGTCAACAGTACGAGCTGCTCGATTGGCTTCAGCATGTCACTTTCCCACGTGAGAGGAGGTTCGAAGACTCGAGATATGCACGCAAGACCTACGAGTCGGTTGTACAGCGTCTCATCGACTCGGGCACCACCACTGCATGCTACTATGCTACCTTGCATCTCGAAGCCTCCAAGATCTTGGCAGAGATCTGCAATGAGCGTGGTCAGCGTGCCTTTGTCGGCAAATGTCAGATGGACCGCAACTCGCCCATCGACTACATCGAGAAGAATGCGTCCCAATCGATCGAAGACACCAAAGAGTTCGTGCGCTTCACAAGGAGTCTCAGGCCGTATGGTCAGCCTCCCGACGTTTCGTCACCTTCCATGAGTCCTGCTGACTTGTCCAGCACATCGCCAGAGATGGACGCTAGCATCGCGCGACTCAGCGCCACCATGGATGAGCTCATGTCCCCCACTAGCAGCAAGCCGCCCTCCGAGACTGGTGGCAGCCCTTCCACGACCAAGGTCCTTCCCGCCGTCAAGGCGTACGCCTCGGCATCGCGAGGTGGTGTGCCCGTGATAAGGCAATCCAGCAGCAACAGCATTCGATCGGTCAGCGGTACATCAACGCCATCGAGGCAACGCGAGCGTGACTATGCGCACGCTCTTGTGCAGCCCATCCTTACGCCGCGATTCGCCATCTCTTGTACCGACGCCATGCTCACCGGCATCTCGGCGCTGCTTTCTCGCGATCCTACTCTGCGAGTGCAAACCCATCTCAGCGAGAACGAGGGCGAGATCACCTTCACCAAGCAACTTTTCCCCTTCGCCAAGAACTACACATCCGTCTACGATCATTACTCGCTGCTTGGACCCCGCACTATCTTGGCTCATGCCGTTCATCTGGATGCTGACGAGCTCGCTATCATCAAGAAGCGTAGATGTGGTGTCTCGCATTGCCCTACCAGCAATCTCAACCTGCGTTCCGGGGCGTCGCGAGTTGGAGAGATGCTCAACATGGGTATCAGGGTCGGTCTCGGTACTGATGTGTCGGGTGGTTTCGGTCTCGGCATGCTTTCCGCTATTCGTGAGGCGAGCGTCGTTGCAAAGGTGCTGGCCTTCCAGCGAGCGCAGGCAGAGTCCAAGGCGAGGGAGGAGCAGGCCGAATTGACCGCCACTGCACCACCGACAAGCGAGCAAGCAGCCCAACAGGCACAGCAGCCGCTCGCTGGCGCTGCTGCGGTCGACGGACGATACCCAGGTCCACCCGTCGCAGGGCAGTACCAACCGCGCAAACCACACTCAATCGCCACCTCCAACCTCAACACCACGCAAGTCACCGAGTCTCTCCAAGATCCTGCTTCCTCGCTCACCTCCAAGGCCAGCGTTGATTTCACCAAAGGCCCTCTCAGCATCGCCACACTCTTCTACCTTGCTACTCTTGGAGGTGCCGAGGTCTGCGCCATGGCCAACAAGATCGGATCGCTCGAGGTCGGCAAGGAGTTTGATGCACTACTTGTCCAGACCACCAGTCATTGGGGACCTTCTGGATACACTGGTAACCCAGGCTGCTTCGTCGAGGAAGACGACACGCTGCCAGATGTGTTTGAGAAATGGATGTTTACCGGTGATGACAGGAACATCGCCACCGTCTTTGTTAGGGGTCGTGTCGTGGGTGGTGCTAAGCCGCTTCGTGATTAGTCAGTCGCACCACTGTTTGGCAGAGAGATCTTGGAATGTCTCGTATCCGCCTATCAATCATATTCATATTCCCATTCATGTTCAGCAACATTCTCCTATTCGTAAGTGAAGAAGCTGTGATGTGATAGAGACATTCCGTGATGTGTGAGGATGTGCCAAGTTGCGCGCTGAGAAAAGAAGAGGCTGAGCTCAGCTTGGTGCCATCTCGCACGGTCTCCAACCCTTTTTTTTGTTGCTGTCCGGACTTCGGGAATCAAATTCACGCTCAAGCTCACGCTTTCAGAACACAATAAGTCCTCCCGTCTTCCTGGAAACACTCCCTGATTGACCATCTCTTCAACCAGTATCAATACACTGCAGTCAAGATGCCGCCTCCTGCGCGAGCCACAGTGGAAGAGATTGAGGATGAAGACGATCCTTACGCTCCTTACCGACCGGGGCAGAGGTCACGTCCTTCGTCTTCGTCTTCGTCTTCGTCTTCGAGCTCGTCCAGCTCAGCATCGTCCTCGACATCATCGTCTTCAAACGCCTCTACATCGACATCGAATCCGAGCGCTCGAACGACGACCAGCTCAAGCGGCTCCTCCAGCACTCATTCGAGCTATGGGCAGAACCTTCCTGCATCCGACATCTACGAGCAATCCCCCTCTGCCGGCACCCAAGGCACCTTTCCTCGCGAAGGCGGTGACGAAGAACCCCTCTTCGGCGGCCGACCCTTTCGCGACTCCCACTCTTCTTCTGGACCCTCGTCCGACCCTTCCTCGGCCGCTGGTGCAGCCGACAAGGAACATCTCTACGCCATCCTCAACCTCCCCACCGACGCCACCCCAGAAGCCATCAAAGACTCCTACCGTTCCCTCGCAGTCGTCCTTCACCCCGATAAGCACAAAGATGCATCGCGCAAAGCCGCCGAATCGCGCTTTCGAGAAGTCCAACGCGCCTACGAAATCCTAAGTGACCCCGAGAAGAGGGCGATATACGACTATTTTGGAGAGGAAGGATTGAAATCGACTTGGTCGGTGGCGGTGAGGGGGAGGAGTCCGAGAGAGATGCAGGAGGAGTTTGAGAGGGAGAAAAGGAGGAGAGAGGTGGCGGATGCGGAGGGCTTAGTGAAGAGTAAGGGGGAGTTTACGGCTCATATCGATGCGAGTGCGTTGTTTGCTCATCCGAGCAGGATTCCACGCAAACAAGCGCAGGTGCAGCAGAGGCGACCGGGTCATGGGCAGGAAGTTCAACCTTCTCCAGCAGCCGTGGCAGTTGCTCCGATGGCGTTCCCAAGAACAGTCACGATGGCCGAGAGGATCAGCAGGGTTGGGTGCACGCAGTTGATCGGAAAGCATGGATTCGAGACGCAGGTTACCAATACAACCTCAGCCACCTTCTCCGGTCAGATGGTCTCCCGCAACGGCTTGGGAGGCGGAAACTTGGTCGGCACGCTCAAAACACACTGGAGTCCCCGTCTGTTCTCTGAAGTGACACTCTCCTTCCTCCGCCCGCAGATCATCACGACGAAAGGTCAATACACATTCGACGCCAACTCGTTCCTCTCTTGGCAATCCACCCTCCAAACCCCCCTCCTCCCTCCCACCATCAATCTGACATACGGGCAGAGGTTGTCGACCAAATCCACCTTGACGGGCTTCACATCCTTCCGCTCCGGCACGTGGTCTCTCGGCGCTTGGGGGAGGGAACTGAATGGAGTCATGGTGAGACGCGAACCCGCGGCTGTCTCGGTTGGGCTCACAAAGCAGATCGATGATGGGCATGGATGGACGACTCAGACGTCGATTTCGCCGGTGGATCAGAACATCTCGTTTGACTATGCGATGAAAGTGCTCGGCGGGGTCAAGCTTCGCACCGGATTCAATCTCGGTACGGGGAGTGGGGTTTCGGCATTTACGTCGGCCGAGAGGAGGATTACGGAGAATGTGAGGCTGTCGTTGGGGCTCAACTGCGCGCTACCTGTGGGAGGGGTGACGTTGAGAATCAAACTGAATAGACTCGGGCAGAAGATTTTGCTTCCGATTACGCTCTCGCCTGAGTTCAGGTCGGATCTAGTCGTCCTATTCACCGTTGTCCCCGCCGCCATCTTTTCGGGTGTGCACTATGGCTATCTCGAACCGAGGAAGCAAAAGCGACTACGCAATCGGCTGGGTGAATTGCGAAGTGCGAATCGAGACTTGATTTTGGAGCGGAGACAAGCGGCGTTGGAAGCGTTGCAAGTTCTGCGCGATACGGCGTGCAAAAAGGCGATTTCGGAACTCCAACGTGGCGGAGTGGTGGTGTTGGAAGCGTGGTATGGGAGGAAAGAATCCTTCCCACCCTCTCGCTTCCTCTCGCCTCCCCCGTCGGGCGGGTGGAACTTGCAGGAGGAAGCCGAGACGATTTGGATCGCGGAAAAGTCCACTTCCAACCCCTCCTCGGCGGCGCTGGATGAGGAACCGGTGGATTTGGCTCGCGAAACGTATTGGAACGTCCGCGTGCCGCTGCAAGCGCTAGTGCAAAAGGGTCAGATCATTGTGCCCGGCGCCAGGTCCAAATCCGCCCTGCTCGGATTCCACGACACGGTCATGGGAGAGAAGAAACACGTCCAAGTCATCTACACCTTCCGCGGCGCCATCCATCACGTAACAGTAGAAGACGCAGCCGAATTGGCCATGCCCATGCGCATCCACCAGCTCTAAATCCTCACCACTCCTGTATTCGATCGGGACCGCATGCATATCAACACCGTTCCCGAGTGGTTCCACACACAAACATGGTCCGAATGAATGAATGATAGAATGAATGAATGCGTGTGTGTCTTTCGTTCAAGAAAGAGAGGAAAGGAGTCTGATCAAGCGCGAGGGAGGGTTTGGGATTGGATCAGCCATGTCGGTGGTGGTGGTGGTGGTAAAGTTGTCGATGAGTGCGGTTTCGATGGTTGACCATTTGGCGCTCTCCCTGTGCGCGTGTGACGAGTTTGTGAAGCGGACGAGATGGAGTGCGATTAGGTCGAGTACTTGGTCTGTAGTCACGTTGAAGTCTGGCGAGGTGAGGAGGGTGACGACTGACGTGCTCGCCTCCGGAGGCGCGGTTGAAGTGGTATCGCTGGGGAGCGGAGGCGTCGAAGGCTCGTCGTCGAACAAATCTCCTCCTCCTCCTTCTCTCGAATCGACATTGGCGGCGCGGGTTTGGACCGCTTCAGCTCGAGTAACGAGCGAAAGGATTTTTTGGCCCGAATCATCGACTGCACCGCGAACCGCCTCGCCCGCCTTGACCAATCCCAGAATAAGTCCTAGCGTTCGAACCACACCTTCCACCGCTCCTTCTTGTAGCGATGCAAAGTCGAGCGAATGCACCAACCTCAACACCGGATGAACCTGTCCTATCCGGATGCTGGGAGCGACCAGCCCAACCCACGCAGCTATCGCCTTCTGCTCCACTCCCTCCCTCGCTTCTCCCCTCCTCAACGCCTGCTCCACCTTCTCCACACCACCTTGCCTCGACCTGATTCCGCACAGCATCGACACCACCCCCGATTCCGCATTCGCCATTGTCTGGTTGGCCAAACTCTTCAACCACCCCGCAACCCTCCTACTCAACAACCCCGCCGTCACTCCCGCCGCTCCCATCCTCTCTTTCAACTCGGCCAGCCTAAAAGTCTCACACCCGTCCTCCAACCCCTTCTCCCCCTCCACCGCGCGCACAAACCTCTCAAACGCTGGCGCCACCACCTCCCTCACACTCGCCGCACACCCTTCGGACCCCATCAACAACGCCAACACCTCCAACCCTACCGTCCTCGAATTCGCTCCCCTCGCCAACCCGTTGGCCAAAACCCCGTCGGACGAAGGAACGTCGACCACGCCCTCGGTCAACCCAGCTTCACTTAGAAAGTCTAGGATGGGTTGGAGCGGGGTGCGGGCGAGATGGTCGAGGAGCCAAATCAGTGCCGAGGGGAGGGCGAAGAGGAGGAGGTCTTGCAGGAAGTAAGACAGGCCTCCCCGGAGGGTTTCGAGATCGATCATGCCCGAATTGCAGGCGGAGATGGATTGGGAGAAGAGCAAGGGAGAGAGACGAAGGAGGGTGGGAGGCGGGGAGAGGGAGATGAGGTCGTCAGAGATGCCTTCGTTCCCAAAAAGCGCGTGGATCCAACGACCGACTAGGCTCCTTTCGTCTTCGGAAAGGGTGCTGAGTGGCGCACATACCGACGTGCTCGAGAGGAAGGTCGCTAAAAACGGTGGTGCGTCTTTCTTCGCTGTAGCTTCGTCCACCTCCATCCCCTCGTGGCTGTTGGGTACGGCATAGCGTGTGATGCGAGAAGGCGCAACTTCGTATCGATAGCACAGCAGCTGAACGAACAGCAAAATGTTGGACAGTGTTGCTGGCTCGTCGCTCGTCTGCCCCACTTCCTCCCCATCCAAAATGCCCCCCAGGGGCACCACCAACTCTGTCGCATCCACATACACCATGATCGTATCCAGCATCCCTCCCTCGCCTACCTCGCTTAGCGCTTTACACCACCTTGCAATACTCTCCAACTCATGCTGATCCAGCCACCCCCTCATCACCTCGACCAACTGCTTGGCAAACACAAAGTGCGTCCCCGGATCACTTGCCACTCTATGCAGCAGCTCCATTGGGTCATCTGTGGAGATGCGAGTTTCAAAAAGCGTTTGGAGCGGAAGACCTTCGAGCTGCGCATCCATTCGTAGGGATTGCGGTAAGTTCTGGACTTCCGAAGCAAGTTTGTGGCCATCGGGAAACTCATCAGCGATAGCTTCTGGGCGGGCGAGGGAGTGCTCGATGAACGCGCGGAGGAGGTAGGCTTTGATGGGTTGACTGGGAGGTGTATCGAGACCTACCACATCTGACATCTCTCCTGCTGTGGGGTTTGCAGCCGTCTCGCAGACATTCAATCTCTCTCCCATGACTAGCAACGCAGCTCGAAGCGCACCTTCAAGCCTTACATGAGGCGCTTCCAGCCTCTGCCCGCGTAATGGCAGATCTGGGTGTGCATCCAGCCACTGCTCGAGTTGCAAAACCACTTCAGGAATCAGACCGCACAAAGCGTTGCGCCAGATACTAGCGTACACTTCGGCTCCCTTGAATGCGGGTGGCTGCTCAACTACGCTCGCGCAAGCGTCAATCGAGGCGAGCAGCAGTTCGTAGTAGAAAGCTGTCAGACTCTTCTCGAGTGTAAGACTTGGAGCGGCAGCATTGCGACGAGCGAGGAAGAGCGTCTTGACAGCGTTGAGTTTGGCGTCCCATGTGGTGTGGGTGTCCACCAACACATGCATCAGGAGCGCCATCTCTGGCTCGACTGGTGGCTTTGCGGGCTGAGTCGAGGACGAGGGCGTAGGTGCGGTGTCGAGGAAATGATCCCAACTCGCTCGACTTTGTGCATCTTGCAGCGTCTCTGCTTTCCGTCTCTTCCCCCTGATCGATGCAGATCCAGCTGTGCTAGCCGAGATTGTCTCGGAGAGCTGTTCAATGACGCCGATCTGACTTGTCAATGACCGCAATAGCGCAATCTCATCCTTCCATGCGGGGTTCATCGAGCCCAACACCGCCTCGATCTCGCCCACGCTCGTCTTGGACATGGTACATGTGCGAGACAGAGCCTCGTCGCTGGGCTTCAACTTGGCATCTTTGGAAGCAGAGATAGCGGAAAGACGCTGGATGGTATGCGCGAGAAGAGCTTGACCGACATTGATGAGCACTGTGATTGCCACTCGTGGAGCGAGGAGGTTTTGAGGACTGGAAATGGTCGGATCAGCAGCGAGAGCGAGTAGGCGGAGGTTCGAGACGATGAAAGAAAGTGCTGCTGGTGGGAGAAGACCGTCTTGGTCTTTTATCGATACGGCTTCCTCGCCTGAAAAGAGCTGCTGTAATAAGATCAAGAAGGCAGAGTTGGCGACACGGAACGGTACGGGAGACTGGAAGGTCATCAACAGTCCTTGTCCGATGACGGAGGAGATCGTCTCAATAGCTGGAACATTGGTTGCCGTGCTTTGGACGTTGAGTAGAAGATGAAGCGTGACTGTGATGACGTCTGTGATGGGGCCTTGGTCGGGTGTGATGCCGGAGCGGTTGGCCGAGCCGTAGATGAGGGCTTGAAGGTATTCGATCAATAATGGGTCGATGAAGGTCTGTGAGAGGATGTACTGGACGAGACAGCCAGCTGCATGGGATGCAGCCAGGGAGGCAGCATCATCGGTTGCAGGAACATGTTCGGATGATTCGATGCGTCGTATGAGTTGGTGCAGAAGAGAAAGCCATTGCGATTGTGAAAGACGCCGCGAGAGAGCTTGCAGGAGCAGCTGCTGGATGAGCTGCTGAGGATCGTTGTGCGCCATGGCTGCTCTGTCTGGACCCGAGGACGGAGCTGGTCGAGAGACTGAAGAGCTTATTGCGAGGTCATGAGGGTATATTGCATGGATGAGAAAGAGAGGCACTGCTGAAAAAGGCAAGGTATCTGGTTGGACGAAAGTAAGAAGAACAGTTGATCAAGGGTCCTCACTCACGTACCCTGTCGAAGGATTGAGCTGATCTGAGCCCATCGGCGACTACTGTGAGCTCGATCTAAATTTGTTGTCTGCATAGATGTAACACCATAAAGCCGTGACGAATGGGTCACGGGAACAGCAAGCTGCACTCACTGCACTGTGGTACAGCAAAATGAGGTCATGGTCCCATGGCCTATTGTTCTAGCCCAAGAGGCGAAATTTGCTTGCTGTCACTCTGTCATCACAACTCGAGCCCCATTCTGCTAGATGAAGCGTATTGTATTGATAGAGCAAGTCTCATCAGCAGTGAGCTATCTATCCATGCTATCCTTTGCCGCTCTAGATATGCGGCATGCACATACAGGTGGGCAGCAGAGAGGCGTCGGAGGGAAGGGAACCGAGTGCCTACAGTAAAGACAAAAGAAAAAGAGCGCGGCGAGTTGAGTTATGAGCGAACACGTTGGCGTGGGGCGTTCCTTCGGGTGTATCGGCTGCCCTCTTGTGTGTCCAACTACTCAACTCAAAATCACAAATACAGGCACAGCGGCGGCACAGTCTGCTTTACAGTATATTTGAGTTCTGTTCAACTACAGAAACAACACTTTTCCGTGCTTTGTGCTCTCTTCACTCAACTGGCTCACTCACCCCCGAACGACACTCAGCATACAACTGTCGTCCTTCACTCTGCACACTTCCACACGTCTAACCTTGTTGTGCGACCATCACTTGCTGACCCGTATCCCTTCAACCGCTGGATAGGGGCTAGTAGCAGAGCTGACAAGCACTCCGCTCACTGACGGAAGCGCATACATTCTGGTACAACTCGAATACTCAGCTCCATCTCGCCTAGTACAGTACTACACTAGAGCTAGACATCCTTGAACAAAGTCAAGATGTCGACGCCCAACAACGGCAAAGGCAGGGCCATCCCTTCGCCTCGCCCTACCGAGGACTCTACTGGTACTCCCATCCGATCTCCCTCTCGCGCCTTCAATGATGGCCTTGGTCACGCTTCTCCCATGCTTCCCAACATTCCTCCTCGTATCGGCTCGCCTTCCCAAGAACCGCTTAACCTCTATTCTTCCTCTCAGCAGCGTCACGACTCTTCTTCCTTCGCCACTTCTTTCCAGCGCACCGTCTCTATGGAGCCTCCCTCGCGCGATTCCGCCTCGCTCGCCCCTCCTCCCGCCGACTCGGGCGTCTCCACCCCAAGCAACATCGACAACCTCGACTCGCTTCCCATCTCGGATGAGCGTAAGGCTCGCATCATCGAGCGTCACTTGGCTCGTCCGGACGCAAATCGCGACTCGATCTCGGCTACCTCTATCCCTTCCACAGATCAGGAAGACGCGAGCTTCACTACCGAGTCCGCCCATGACTCGTCCACTCCCAACGCGGCAGCCGAAGACGACGTCGAATCGCCAAGCGAGATCGTCATTGAGCATGCCGATGAAAGCTACGTCGGTCCTCACCAGATGCAGGGTGGTGCCATTACCGATGACGTCTACCGATGGGCTCATAAGAACCGTCGCGTTTCCACCCGTAGGACCAGGAGCGAGAGTCTCCACATGCCAAGAACCGCCACCATCGACCCCGAGATCGATGTTCAGGGCATCAAGGAGCCAGGTGGATTCAGAAGATTCTTTGTCAATACGCAGGCAGAGCAGCAGGGCAGAGCACCGCCAAGGGCGTTGCGCAGTTTCATCGACTTCCTCAGTCTCTACGGTCATTTCGCCGGAGAGTTCCTCGAAGAAGAGGACGAAGACGAGGACGAAGATGAGGATGAAGATTACGAGGACGACGATGGTGATCGCGCTATCCCTGGTACCAGCCGAGCTGCGGGCAACGGCGACACCGAGCGTTCAGGTCTTCTGCGCCGAAGAGGCCTTCAGCGCACCGATACCCAGGCTCGCATGCGCAAAGCCAGCAAAGAGCGTCGTCGTGGTGAAGCTTCCGTCACCGATGCTGTCATGATGCTTCTCAAGTCGTTTGTTGGTACCGGTGTGCTCTTCCTCGGTAAAGCCTTCTACAACGGTGGTCTGCTCTTCTCCACCATCACCCTTTGCTCGGTCGCGATCATTTCGCTAGTGTCCTTCTTGCTTCTTGTCAAGACCAACCTCAACTGCCCCGGATCCTTCGGTGACATGGGTGGCATCCTTTATGGCCCTCGTATGCGATTTGCTATTCTTGCGTCTATCGTGCTCTCGCAGTTGGGTTTTGTGGCAGCCTACACGGTGTTCGTTGCTCAAAACATGCAGGCTTTCGTGCTTGCTGTGACACAGTGTAAGACGCTTGTCCCCGTTTGGGCCCTGATTCTCGCACAGATGGCTGTCTTCTTGCCGCTTTCACTCATTCGAAGAATCGCCAAGCTTTCGACTACTGCCCTCATCGCCGATGTTTTCATCCTTTTCGGTATCGTCTACCTCTACCAATACGAGATCAAGAAGGTTGCCAACGACGGTCTGGCGGATGTCGTCATGTTCAACAGCAAGGACTTCCCTCTGTTTATTGGTACGGCTGTCTTCACCTTTGAGGGTATCGGGCTTGTCATTCCCATTACGGAATCTATGAAGGAGCCCGAGAAGTTCCCTCGTGCGCTCACCGGAGTTATGGCTGGAGTCATGGTCCTCTTTGCCTCGGCCGGATCGCTTTCCTACATGGCGTTTGGCTCCAAGATCCAGACGGTTGTCATCACCAACCTTCCGCAAAACTCTCGATTCGTTCAGGCGATGCAGTTCCTCTACTCGATTGCCATCCTGCTGTCGACGCCTCTGCAGCTGTTCCCGGCGCTGGCGGTGCTGGAGAAAGGGATTTTCAACAAGAAGTCGGGCAAGTACAACTGGAAAGTCAAGACGGAGAAGAACCTGTTTCGGTTCCTGGTGGTGGCGGTTTGTTGTGCGGCGGCGTGGGCGGGAGCCAACGATTTGGACAAGTTTGTGAGCTTGATCGGAAGTGTGGCTTGCGTGCCGCTGTGCTTTATCTATCCGCCGCTGTTGCATTTGAAGGCGAATGCGACCAGGACGCCGACCAAGGTGCTGAATTATGCAATGCTGGTGTTTGGAGTGGTTTGCGTCGTCTTTGCAGGCAGTCAGACGATCAAGGCCATGGCAGAGGGCGGACAGGGAAATGGAGGCGCGCCAAAGTGCAACCCTCGTTGAAAGGTGTTGGGTGCAAAGCAGGGTTTTGATGCCCTTTTGGTAGTGACGAAATGGTCATCGTACATGCAGCGAGTAAGCAATATATACAGTTCCTGACAATCACAACATCACACACACACACACACACAGGAGACTTGAAAAGGGTGCGGACCGTTAAGGTGTTTGCACGGGTTCAAGCTTGCTCGATTCGCAGCGGATACCAGAAGTGTTGCACACGCAGGTTGTTACCCATTGATTAAACATCTTGATTGTTCACATGCAGGCAAATTTTGTGCATTGTGCAGTTTAGAGCTTAGCAAGGACATGGTCAGCGCCGCTAACCTCGACCGCACCTGGGTTGGGTTCGGCGCTAAAGTCGACTACCTTCAAATCGTCGACAATGACGGCGTAGCGACCGGTACGTTGGCCAAAGCCCATAGCGCTGAGGTCGGCAGTGGAACCGATTCCCTTGGAAAACTCGAGGTTGAGGTCGGTAGCAAAGATGACCTTGTCCTCGGCCTTGTTCTGCACGCCCCAAGCCGACATGACGAAGGGGTCGTTTTGGGCGAGCACAATGATCTGGTCGACTCCCTTGGATTTGAACTCGGAGGCCTTTTGGATGTAGGGAGGGATGTGGTTCACGTGGCAAGTGGCTGTTTATTCAAGCAGAGAGAAGGGTTGCTTGGTCAGGGATGGAGAAGAAGCGGGGACTGTGGGGAAGGGGGGGAGGTGGGGAAACTTACGAGTGTAGGCACCGGGAACGGCGACAATGACGACCTTCTTGCCCTTGAAAGCCTCATGGGTCTGGACCTTGGTGGGAGCACCACAAGCAGTGCCGTCGGCAAGCTCGGGAGAGTAAGGAACGTAGGTGAAGGTGGTGTTGGGAATCTGGTCGCCCTTGGAGATAGCCTTTGTTGCCAACGATCGAGTCGCAGTCATTGCCATGACACCGATGCGTCCATTCGAGTTAGGAGAGCGGGCGAGCGCAGGAAGGCCAATTCGAGCAGCAGCGTTAGGTCGAGGGGTAGCAGAAGGGATGCAAGTAGTGGAGATGAGTCTCCTGTTGACCGCAAGAAGACTACCCGCCCTGGAAGAAGCAGCTCGCAGGGTGGGGAGAGTGGAGGTGGAGATGACGAGCTTGCTTACCATTTTGGGAATGTTTCTTTGCGAAAGGGAATTGGAATGGATGGTATTAGATGGTATTGGTACTGGGTTGCGAAGGATGGGGAAGGATGGAAGCGAAGCTCGTCGGATGAGTTTATATCTTTGCCGAAGTGAGGCAAGAGGCGGCGGATGATAGGGTGCGGGAATAAAAGTAAAGCCAGGCGTGCGTTGGTTTATGCGGCAAGTGGAATGGAAAGCCGATGATTTGGCGGGGGAATAAATGGTCAGTACAGTAGAGTGTGTGTTTGTTGAGGCATGCCACGCCTTTTTAGGCCAAAAAAGCTGTCCGTGCGTCGTGGGCCGCCGTCTGAACCTTGTTTGCGCAATCCTGCCAAAGTGAAAAGCCGAAACTAACCTTCTCGCTGATTCTTTTGGCTCGGTCCATCCCCGCTCGAATCGGCAATCTGTTGAGATTCTAAAAGCCGATCCCGATATGCAACCTGATTCTGGAGGCAGACCAACACATTGATTTTGTTCGGCTTGTCGTGTAGAGCCAGCACGCGTCTGGAATTGAAAAGTGTGCGCGTCAAGGCTTGCTACATCATTTCTCACCTTCATACGTTGACAAGCAGCAGCAGCAAGCATGGCACCGATAGCAAAACGCCCCAGACGATCGGACGATTACGAATCATCATACTACGACAATGTGCCTGGCACTTCTCTAACCCGAACCTCGGTCGCACCCAATGGATCTGCCTACTTGGCACCCAACCATTCCGTCTATGCCTCTGCAAATGGTGGTGCGGGTGCTACCAGTCCGTTGCTCACATCGCATCTTTCCGCTCGTTCTTTAGCTGTACCAGGTGCCAACGGCGCACTCTCTTCAGGTGCCGAGGATAACGAAGAGATGGCACCTCCCAAATCCACCTCCACTACCGGCACACGCGGCGCTCGCGCTCGCGGACGAGGACGAGGACGAGGTCGAGGCCGTCCCCGAGGCTCCACCGCGTCTCGCGCCACCGACGCTCTTCATACTCACGAAGATGCTCGACTCCTCAACTTGACCAACGAAGCCGGCGAGGAGGAAGACGACGACGACACCCCACCCAACCCGCTCATCTTCCAATGCCGATCCTGCTTCCGCTTACTCGGCGACTCCATGTCGTTTGTAGCCACCGACACCGAGCTAGGCTACGTCATCCTCTCCAACGTCACTGAAGTCGTAACCCAATCCAGCACCTACGAAACCTCGACCGAAGAAGGCAAGGATATTGGCTCCACTTTCGCTCGTCTCCAATGTGCTGGTTGCGACTCGCCCATCGGTCGAAACTATCGCACCACCCCTCGTGACCTTGATGATCTTCGAGATTGCTTTTCGCTAGAAGTGGACGCTATCTTCACCTACCAGCTCGGGAGCAACTACTCGAAACAGATGGAGGAGGGGGAGGGGAGAGGCGAGGCGGACGAGAGGGCAAGTCGAGTGTTGACGGCGGGTGAAGGGTGGGAGGGGAAGATGGAGAGGACGAGAGCATTGACGATCGAGTTGAGTGATCGATTGATCAAGGCGGAACAGGATATCAGGAGGTACAGCGCTTTGGTGAAGCAGTTAATGAAGGACAAGGCGGAGGTCAAGGAGTCTGTTGTTGAGACGGTGACGGAAGATGTGCCAGCGGCACAAGCAGCAGTTGAGGAGGTGGTGGAAGAAGCCGAACCATCCGCATCGACACCTGCACCCGCAGCCGAAGCTGAGGTCGAAACAACTAAAACACCTCCGCCGCCAGAAAAGCCAGCAGAACCGCAACCTGCGCTCGAACCCACTCCGACCTCGCTCAAGCAAGAATCTCAGACATCGTCCAAGAGAATGTCTCAATCCACCTACTCCTCAAGGCCCAAGCGCGGCGCAGCATCGTCCAATGTCGTAGTCATGCTCGACTCTCCCAACGACATGGATCACTACTAGGTCTTTCATGCTCAAGCTAGGCCCGACTTTGTATTTGTACCTCATACCCTCCCATAAACCAAATGAATGCACATCTTGAGCGCATGTCATTCCACACCAAACACAAAACCAGACACAGCTGAAAGATGACATTGCATGTGTTCACCTAACCGTGATGAGATGATGTACGAGAGGGTTTTAAGACACTCTCGAGACGTACGAGTTGTAAAGTTGGGTCACAAAGTCGGGATTTGTCTGTTGCACACAATCGCATAGAGAGAAAGATTTGTCAGTATACGAGACGCTTTCGTAGCCCACCATACACATCCGTAACGGCTAGCTATACTCACGTGTACCATACTCAACAGCTCAGTAACAAACTCTCTACGCGAGAGCGGCTTGCCATCGTCACCCAACCCGATGCGATCGCGGATTCCGGCTTCGATCAGGTCGCCCATCTTTGGCGCTTCGCCTTTCTGCGTTGATGCTTCGGGCTTTGCTCGTGTCTCTGTCGGTGCGGTGGTTGTCTCTGGCTGTGTCGACGATGTTGGGGCGGGAGAAGGGGTGGAAGAGGCGCCGCCACCCAGAAGCGCTAGCAGGTTTTGCGAATGGTCCTTTTCTGTTGATGCAGGTGGAGCAGCTTTGGGCGCTTCAGGGGTGGCGGCAGGAGGAGGTGTCGACTCGAGCGATACAGAGGACTGGAAAAGAGAGTCGAGCAACGAGGATCCGTTCCCCGCAGGATGCCCTGCTGCTGTCTCTGTTGTGTCTGGCTCTGTTGGAGCTGCTGCACTTGGTGCACTGCCGAACAGGTCATCCAAGCTGATCTGTTGCGACGCTTCAGGTTCCGCTGTCTCTGATGCTGGTACTTCCTTCTCCTCCTCGACATTCTTCTTCTCCGCCTTCTCCTGCTTGCCCTTCTTCCCCTTCCCGTTCGCCTTGCTACCCTTGCCTTTGATCTCGCTCTTATCCGCCTTTTCCACCACCACCTTGCCATCCGCTCCCACCGCGGGTACCGCCTCTTTACTCGCCCCTTCCGCCGCCTTGACCTCCTCCTCACTCGGCGCCTCCCCCATCTGCTGCAACTTTATCATCTTGTCTCCCACCGCCATTCTCTGACTCGGCTCAAATACCCAAATTCCATACACCTCGTTATCTCCGTTCGTTTCTGGTCGGTAGATGATGAATTCTGGTGTGATCTCGAGGTCGTCCTCGGGAGTAATGTCGGCACTGAAGTTTTCGACTCCGTTGCGGTTCATGAGGAAGAAGCCATTGTAGGGCGGTAGGCGACGACGGAAGAGGAAGAGAGGACCTTCGACGCCAGTTTTGGTCCATTCTCCGGAATTGTAGTTGTACAGAACAACGAAGGAGGCCGTTTCGACGATCGAGACGATGGAAGGGTCGTGGCGTCGGAGCACTTTGAGGTTGAAGGAGGTACGTGCTTCTGGTATCGAAGCCATCTTGAGCGGAATATGGCCGAGGATGCTGACGGGAGATGGCAACGGCTCCCAAAAAGTGTCTGGCTGGAGTGTAAATGGTGTGGAAATAGCCAAAGTGACGTGGGTCGTATGCAAAAGATGGTGTGAAGAAGAGAGGTACATGTTTGGCTCGTGCGATCCTCTTCACAAAAGCGCGCTGTCTGGTGTGGAGAATTCCGTTTTCCGAAAAACCACCTGACAGCTTCGCATTCACACTTCAACAACGCACCTCATTCAACGTCAACACTCATGCCTCGAGTTGCAAGCATGTCGACCACGAGAGAAGGCGGAATCGGTACAGGGAAGAGAATGTCAGACGAGTTTGATCTCATCCCTCTGAAAAGTCACAAATACTGTTACATGTCTTGAGCGGCCATCACTCTGTGTATCGAAATTCAACGGCACTATAGCAAGCTCATACCGAATCGGAAGCCCCATCGGTGACCATTTACAAATCAAGCTTCATCTCCCCCAAGTCAGAAAACGAAGCAGGTGTTTGCCCATCCCCTCCCACCAGCTGCATCGGTGACTGCGCCTCTGACGGCTGCAGGTCCGGCCAGCTACCTTCTTGCACCCTCGCACTGCCACGGCCGACTTTGTGCCTGGAGCGACCTCTGTAGTGCTCGTCAAGCGCATCATGCGAGGGTCTCGAAGTATGACTTCGTCCACGACGGCTGAGTTCTTTGTCCTCCTCGTCACTTTCGTTCTCTTCTTCCTCGATTGGGTCGACGGACGAGCGTCGAGGTAGACCGGTGCGTTGATCGAATCCCTCCAGCCAAGCAGCCAGGGCGGGTGCTCCGCCAGGAACACCGTGCGAGCCCGAGTTAGACTGCGACATGGGTATGCTGGTCTGATGCATCGACATGGGATTCTGCTGCGGCTGATCCATGGGCATGCCGAGACTGAGCAAATTCATGGCACTAAAGTCTTGCGGAGGCTGCTGGTGATGTTGATGGATCTGATGCTGAGGCTGTTGCTGCTGTTGTTGGTGTGGCACTGGGTTGCCAAACATGTCAGTGCCGCCAGTGTTGCCATTGTTGCCCTGATCGAAAAAGGCGTGCATCATGCCAAGGCCCTGCTGCGGATCTGTGGTCGGGGGGGCCTGCATACCTGATGCAGCCAGGGCTTGGTGCGACCGTGCCAGCTCGGCTTCAAGGAAGCCGATTCGCCCCATCTGCATATCGAGGAACTGCTGTAGGTGGCGGATATACTCGACACTCTTGCGAAGAATGATGCCCTTATTTGGCTTAGCCTGTGCCGCAGCCAGTGCTGCACTATTAGCGTGCACAGGAGCGAGCGCAGCAGCGTACGCTTCGGTCGAGGACTTGGGCAAATTAGTACGGCCGTCGTCGGGCATCGTCTCGCCTTTGGCTGCGGCGGCTGCGGCTGCTGCCAATGCAGCCTTGGCAGCGAGAGCAGGGGCAAATGTACCGCTGTTACCGCCTTGAGTCGAGGTAGCGATGGCATCGAGAAGCATTGCTTCAGGCAGCAAGGTAGCCAGCTCTGTGATCTTCTCGTTGATATTGTCTCTCCTACGGCGTTCGACAGCATTGTGGGATTCTCGACGTTTGCGACGCTTCTCGGCAAGCTTTTTGGCCTCGGCCTCACTCTTGCCGCCGGTGCCGTTGGTGGACTGCTCGTCGTCATCATCCTCATCCTCGTCGTCTTCGCCCTGATTCGGCTCGATGGGGCTAACTGTCTTGGATGTCTCCGACCTGATCTCCTTGGGACCCCTTGAGCGTGATCGAGAAGTGGCCTTGGTTCGGCGAGGTTTGGAAGCCGGGGCTGCTTTGGTCTCATTGACCTCCGAGGCTTCCGTGCCAGCCTTGCTTGACTGATCGAGCATCGTGTTGCGATCCGCTACGTTCGACAAACCAGATTGTGCCCCAGGCTGTGTGTAAGGCGGGAAGAGGAATGGGTTGAACGTTTGGTTGTCTTCCTCTTTCGCCGGCACATTGTGCATGCCCGTGGATACGGGCGGTGTCTGCAAATTGAGGTGCGCCATGCTGTGGTGGAAGTTGAGCGGCGTTGGAAGCGACGAGGAGGCCGAGGTTGTGCCAGGACGACCATGAGGTTCTGGAGCATGCGAGTTCCAGGAGGTCTGGTCATTGAAGTTGAGGTGCAAATTCTGGCTTTGACCGTCTGTGCCGAACAGACTCCAACGATGAGTGTGAGCTTGGAAGCTGGAAGATAGACCCATATTCGAGCTGCCAGCATTTGGAGTGATCGCGGTCGATGTCGCGGCCCTGATGGGTACTGGTGGGTTGGGACTAGGTTGAAGGTTGTTGGCAAGTGCGGCAGGCCCGATGGTAGCTCGACGGCTGACTCGCGCTCGTGATGATGGCGCCTTGCCGACACCACCACGCTCGAGCGAGGGGGAGCGGTCGGCACCTCGCCTGTCCGAAGCGCCAGCTGCGACTCTTGTTCGGCTTCGACTCAAGCTGCGTGCCGTCTTGGAGCGATTACTTGAGGAGGCATTGCTAGTGGAGCGGTGGTGGCGCACGCCTGAGCCGTGAGGAAGACTTCCGACGGTGGTGCCGACCGAGCTAGTAGACAGCACGCTGGTTGCTAGCGTCGAAGTGGTCTCGCCATTGGAGCCATCAGGAGAGTCACCATCGTCCATGAAGGTGGCATCCTTACTGAGACGGCTCACTGCATCATGCGTAGGCCTGACGGTGCCAAAGGTGCGTGACTGCAGACCGAACATGTCGAGAGAGTTGGTATGTGGAATATTGACGTAGGATTCGCCAAACGCACGATCTGGATCTGACTGTTTTTGTTGACCAGCTTGGTCTGTGCCTTCTGTCTGTGCACTGGCACCGGTGGAAGAGTTGTTGGTGGTGGCGGGGGAGAACTGATTCCAGAGGTCGTCATTGAGCAAGATATCTGTATCGATGAAGCTGCTGGGCAGTCCATTTGTACCGAAGGGGCCGAAAAAGGTGTTGCTGCTCTGCTGAGCCGGTTGTGAGCCGGAACCGGCAGTAGAGGCACTAGCCGAAGCGCCTGGGTCGAAACCCTGTTGACGCTTTTTGGGCATCATAATGTCGATGCTCTGAGGCGCCGAGACCTCTACGGAGGCAGGCATGGAAGAAAGTGGAGCTAGAAGTGTATCAACGCAAGACAGAGCGTCGAAAAGCTCGAAGACGCCTTGGGATTATGCAACCTCCGCTCTGTGGGCGATGAGCGATGAGCGACAGAGGGACTGTATTGCTGCAGATGTGCTCGAGATCCGGTTCAAGGTTGCCTACGATGCACGCCGGATGCCGAGAGTTGCAGCAAGCTCGAGATGAAGTTTACCGGACGATTGTTTGCGAGGAAGCGTGATAGGCTATAAGGGGGTCCGGTCGATGGTCGGAGCTGTGTGAAGCCAGCTAGATAGGCGCTACGGGTGGACCGGTGCTCGAACAAAGTAGGGTCGGTATGGAATGTTGGTGGGTGCGGTCGGGAGTAGAGCGTCGGTGTATTAGGCCGAAGTAACCAAGTGGGTTGAAGCAAGAAAGCGACAGGTTGATGGCAAACACTGTCTTGGTGATGGAGTGCGGTTGCGATGGTGTGTGGATGATGGGTAAGAGACTACGGACAATTGGATGGAGAGGGTGAACCTGAGCGGGTCTGTGGCAGCTTCAGCCTCAATCACAAATGTTGCAGGCAGGGGACCGAAAAGTGCAAAGTGAGGCGCGATGGCGCAGAAATCGAAGCAGCAGCAGGATGAATCCGAGGAATGCAGCAAGAAAGCGACAACAGCAGAGATAGAGACAGAGAGACAGAGAGACAGAGAAAACGCGCGGGGGCCCGGAGGTCGGACTGTCGCACCGGTGAGGAGATGTGAAGAAGTGGGTTCAAAGCAGAGATCCCACGACAAACTCTCTTCACTGAGCAAGAAAAAGGTACAGATAGGATGTAGCACTGCAACGGTGGCGGATTTGTACCGAAGGCTGGATGAAATTGAGTCAATCCACAAGCCAGATGAAGCCATGTTCCTCTTCATGAACAGAAATACAGCCGAAAGTCGACTCGAGCATTAAAAAAATGCGGGGAAGGCTCGAAGCGAGTCGAGACATCAGACTGTGAGGGAGAGTGGAGTTCGAGCACACAAGCACTGAAGAAGAGCCGGGACGCGGGCAACAGAACCAGCAAGCGCCCTTCCGCCCCTTTGTGACTGACCGTACAACCGAGCGTCCATCATGGCTCAATAAAATGTTCTCTCGTCTGCACAACGCGACGGTCCTATAAATGTTGAGGCTGTATTTGGAATATTACAATTGGGAATGTATCGGGTAATGGCAGAGAGGGTGGAATTGAACCCTGAGCCAGCCAGCCCCAGCCCCAAAAAAAGTACAGTAATTTTCTTTGTGGCCGGTAGGGTCTGTGAAGTTACAGTTCGAACTGGCAGAATGGCTGATCGAGTCAGCTCGACACGTTCATTCGTTTTGCTTTTCATCTGAGAAAAAAAAATAAAAATGGAACAAGCACAATACAGCGACTGGAGCGACCGAGCAGGCTCCTGACTCCAAATGTCACACAACTTTGGTCTTGACATTCTGCTCGCTTGGCTCATCCGAGAGCTTTGTTAACAGTGTGAGTATACACTGTCAAGCATGATCGCACAACGGATATTGTCAGTCACACGAGGGACAGGTCCAAAGGTTCACGGCATGGCTTACAGCCACAATGAAGAGGATGGACACTCCCCACACGGATCGCAGACCAGCGTGCAGCTCTCGAACAAAAGACGTAGAAAAAAGTGCGGGGCGGAAAATTGTTCGCGCGTGGCTGACTGACGAAGCGCGTCAATTTCCGCCTTCTTCGTGTGTACACTGTACACGTCAGTCTGACCGGAACGTCTGCTCCAGGTTGTCCTCTTCAGACTAAGCTGCCTTCATGTCAGCACTTTGTCTCGAACGATACTGTACTGCGCTGTTTGGGTTGGAAAGCCGCAACCATCTGTAGATGAACACAGTGCTTCGCTGCCTGTCACCGAGACCAGCAAAGAGGTGCTAGCAGGCAACAGGTCGAGGACCACACAGAAGCTCGCTTAACACAGTAACCAATTGATTCTATGTCGGTCAATTCTTTCGTTTCTTCCGAGCAAGGAGAAACAAACCTGCAAACTTATCGGAACGCAACGGCATCGCAGGCAGATGCTAGAGCAATCTAGAGCAGCGCTGGTCCTCTCACAAGTTGGGTCGGAGTATCCGATGTCTGACAAGATTTGCAAGATTTAGAAGAATTGGAAGAAAGTGTTGTCGGGATTGGCTGCGAGCAGCATGCACGCCTGTCATCTCTGCATACACCACCTTACCGAATCTGTATCGTTCTCGTGACCAAGAAGAAATTCCTCATCGGAAATTTCCGTCTGCCCAATCATCTCTTCTTGATGCCCGCTGCACGTTTCAGAAGCCTGACATCCGGAAGATCGAACTCGTGACGTTCGTTCGACGTGGGATAGGGACATGATCGGCCATGCATATCATTGCTCGGTGATCAATGCGCGCAGCATCGGCAGTTGCCTTATGACGCCACGAAACGAAGCACTGCTTTTTCCGTCACCGTTTTGGTACGTCTCTTGACGTGGTCAGGCCAGCCTTATGGTGATTTTCGGCACTTCCGACGTTTTTGTTCAGCAGTTGCAAGCTGTATATTTGGATGTTACCAGCGAGATCGATGAGTTTAGGGTGACTGAGTGACTGGGCGACTGAGTGAGTGATTGCTGATTCACTCCATCAGTGCATCCTGTGGGCCAGCTGAGCAGCGCAGTCGAAGCTGCCAACTGTCAACTGCAGCAACGTGAAGTCTTTCGAGTCGTGAGGTGGAACCTTCTGGGTATGGCTGAAGAAGTGGGCCCATGTAGTGGTACGCAATCTTGATTGCAGGGCTTGCTTTTGACAACCACGTTCCGCCAGTCATTACCGTTTGCGAACAGTTACAGCAGAGCGATTTATGATGGACAGCTCTACCACAATTCAGGCCAAGCAGCACGACGAACAGGTCATCAGCTCTAGGTCGAGTCCCCCAGCTCCGGAAAACATATCGGAACCAGGGGCTGAGGTAGAATTTCCTGCTGTCTCAAGCGGTTCAGCTCAGCTGGGCGAGCATGAAGAAATCGTGGCCAGAACGCCATATCATCTTACTGAAAGCATCCAGCATCACAATCGCTCAGAATCAGAGCCTGCAGCTTCTCATCGTGCGATTGCCAGCGAACACAGCGCAAAGAAGAGGCCCAAAACTGCCTCTCCACAATCAGCTGCTGACACGCCAGCTCCAGCCAAATTCAGACGTTTAGACGATGATCACAACGGCGGCTCTTCAGGACATGAGATCACTTCGCGAGACTTCGCTGAAGTCCATGACATCCATGAAGGCCAAGGGGGTCCAGAGAAGCTGGAAGAGATTGCAGATCCCAGCGAACAATCAGAGACGTCAAAAGGTCGCAAATCGGACATAGCACCGTGGATGACGCAGAGGCATAAGCAAGCAATTCGACGCAGCTTGCAAGCACAATTTCGGTCGTCATCACCCGAGAAAGGTTCTGAGACCGGCATGAGGGGCGGTGCTGGACACCCACGCTCCAATGGAAGCAATGATACCGAAGCGCTCCATCAACCTGCCATACATTCGGCGGGTAGAAGATCGAGCCAGTGACCATTGCTATAGCACTAATTTTCTCTGCCATGTGAGACCGCAAAGGGTCTACACGTCTTTTCCAACGAAAATTGCGACGCGTTGAAGTCGCGCCGCGTTGAGTGGTGTTGGATTCGCCTTCATGCAGGCTTTCCGCGACAGGGTTCCAACTTCTCTCAAGTTTTGGCTTCTGAGAGGCTTTTCGTATCTGAACACAAATCCGCCGCTCATCATACCTCCCGCACCACACCAGTGCATCTTCATCTATGCCTCCAAGCCACTGAGCCTATCCGAGCACCACAAAAAGGGCGACAACGGAATCACTCGACCCCGTGACGGCTGTTCATGATGGCGACCGAAAACGACTATTACTCAGATGACCTCGAGGGTGACGAGGGCTTCCTCACCGACATCAGCAGCGACGGTTACGGCGATGACCGTGATGGCCGCGAACATGACTACGATGACGCGAACGCGCCAGACAAAGAAGAGATTCGCGATGCGGCCAGAGACTTGTGCATGCAGATCGGCCAGTACGACTATGGGGAGGAGGCCGGAAGCAGCGACGAGGACAAGGTGTATACTCGGTGGATTCCCGGTCCACGAGCACTTGGTGCTTTGCGGTCTTTGCGAAAGCTGTGGAAGCTGGACGACGACGACCCGACAAGAAAGGTTGCGCGTGCCTTTGCCGACAACGATGTGCTAGAGATGTTCATTGTGCCTGCTTTGCTCGAAAGTGCCGGCTCAGGGAAGGAGGGGGATGCTATCGCTCTGGCATGTACCGATCTTCTGACAGCCATGACCTGGCCTTTCGATGGCGTCGCCGAAGTACGTGAACAGGAGAAGCAAGGCACGGACTCGGACGAGTTGCGCGAGATCACCAAGCTCGACAAGAATCTCACCGATTACAAGTCCGTCATCCTCCGTCGACAATCCCTCGACGGCCAGCACGATGTTCTCGGCGTGGTCATGCGATACCTCTTGCTACCCAATCTCGCTACGAAACAGCACCAACGATCAAGTCTCGTGACTGGCATCATTGGCATGTGCCTTCACTTCTTCCGCAATCTTCTCGCCATTCGCGATCCAGTCGTTACAAGTCTCGGCAGCGTCGCTCAGCTCTCCAACGCCAATCTTCAGAGCAAACTCGTACAAGCTATGCACAAGCATCACATCCTTGACACTCTCCTCATGCTAGCCAGCAGTGCCGAGACACCCCAGTTCAACCAATGGAACGCCGTCGCATTCGAATGCATCTTCCACATCTTTGTCGGTACTCGCGTCAAGGAGATTGCCGAGATCACCAACGACCGCTTGTCTTCAGCAGAGACTTCCGCGCATGAGACTGCCGGTAGCACGTCAGTCGCGGGCGGCTCCAAGTCGTTGTCAGCCCTTGCGGACAGCCTGGCAGCTGAGGCTAAGATGAAGCGTGCCTCCAATACAGGAAAAGTCCCTACACGACATTCGCGCTTCGGCACCACCATCAACTTTGTCGGGCCGGATGGGGAACGACGTGTTGCACGAAACCAAGCAGCTCTGACAAAGTCCGTCGCCCAGCTCACTGACGAGGCCATGCACAAAGGAAAGCGACGAGCTCAACGTCGCAAGGATGCGCAGGAGAAGGGCGCTCCCAAACTCAAATCTGGATGGACAATCGACGCAGCGATCATCTTGCAAGAGTGGGCTGACACATTTGTGCAGTCTGGGTTCGAGCCATTGGCCAAGTCAGTCCTCAAGGACATTCGCTCTGAGAGAGACAAGCTCGGGGATCTGGACGTTGCTCGCGTCCGCATCATGCAATTGGGTGCTTTCTTCCTCGAGTACTTCTTGTCACGTCGCGCCGCAGATGCAGCTCGCCGAAAGGCTGCCACAACACGGTCCATGACAGAATCTCATACGACACAAGATACGATCGCTATGCTTGAGCCACAGCAGCAAGAGACATCCGCTCAACCTGCGGGAGAGATGGCGTCAGAGGAAGAAGCTTGGCCTTTCGAACTCGTCAGTCAATGGCTCGAGCCCTGGGCTTTCCGAATGGTGCTCGTACGCACAATCCAAGCACAAGAGTCTAAAGGATGGCTTGAATTTGTTGCTTCGGTCCAACTGTGGATCGTCTTGCTTCGACTTGTCGACGAGCTTGCCGGCAGCAAGAAGGAAGCGGAGCGAGACGTTGCAGAAGGTCTGCAAGCCGAGTTCTACTACATGAGCGAGACTCTGGATGCTTGCCACGCCATCGTGCGCTCATATACAGCTCAAAGCTTCGCCTTCCTCGACATCGTCATCTCTTTTGCCTACTTCATGCCCAAGATGCTGGAGCGATACGCATCCAATCGCGACCACATGTACGTCCAGGCCAAGAAGCAGGTGCGTCGCTCGCGTCAAGACGGCGATCTGGACGCAGACGAAGACGAGGCACGCCAGATCAAGGAACAGCTCGCGGAAACCCGTTCCGAGCGCGAGTTCCGCTTTGCCGACTTCCAGCGCAAGCTTGCCACCAAGCAACTCGCTAAAGCATGTATCGACTACCTCTCCCGCTGGCAGGACTACGATGATGCGGAAGTCCAACTCAACAAGCTCGTCACTGTTATGCACAGGATTGCGATCAAGGCCAACGACTATCGTCAATTTTTCCTCATTACTCACCGCGCAGCACTTCGAAAGGTCCTCAGCGGGGATGGGATCAGGATTCTGGAAGCGCGGGCTCCGACGTCTGCACCGAATCTCAAAAAGCTCATGGACTACATCTTGCGCAAGTTCAGCAAATTGTCGCCGGAGGAGCAGTCGATCTACGATACCGGCAAGAGACCACCACGTCAGCCCAAGCCACCAAGGATGCCGTCTGAGATCGTGGTCCGACCTGGGATGACACCCGAAGAAGAGATTGGCGTAGCGGTGGGCTTGCTGCTCAAGAAGGAGAAGATGCAGGCGGTATCATGGGTCAAATCGGCTCTGGAGATGGCGAGCGCGATGCGTACGGAGCTTGTGCTACGTCACGAGGAGGAAGAAGCTCAAAGAGCTGCAGACGCCATGGCCCTGCACGGCGAAGAGGCAGGCGAGGCTGAGCTGCTGGGCGATCTGGAGAAGCGCAACGAATCACCCGTCGAACGATTCCAGCCGTACGAGCTGGCTTACATGGGTAACGATGACCTCCGCACTGACGCATCGTTGATGCCTGAGCTCAAACTGCTCTGCCGACTCGTGGGTCTGGAAGCCAACGAGGACGAGCTCGTGAACTGGCGCTGGTCAGTACCCAAGGAAATCCTTCCTCACCATCTGGACGAGAAGATCGAGGCAATCGAAAAGTACATTCGCGAGCCACTCGACACCAATGGCCGTGAGCTGAATGCGCTCGTCATGCGAGTTCGAAAGCCAAGAGCCGGTGGCGAAGACGGTGGGCGCTTGCTCAACGCGGCTGATCTACCTGATGGCTGGAATGGCAACCAGAGCGACTCGGAGAGCGACGGCGATTACTTTGACCGCGTCCGTGCTAATCGAAGCTTGGTCAATGGCGCCGATGCTGAGGCGGAAGGCGGCTTGCTTCGCAGCAAGAAGTCCAAACGCACCTCCAAAAGCGGTGCTCCGCGGAAGCAGAAGAAGCAGCGGACTCAGCAAGACTTCATCAACGACAGTGATGACGAGTTCGCTTTCGCTATGGGCGATCTTGCCGCTGAAGCGACGCAGAGGGAGGCTAGCAGGGAAGGCGGCAGTGAAATGTCGGCTGATGAGGGCGATCATGACGAGGACGACGAGGACACTCCGCCTACGAGCTCGGTTGCGGACGCCGACATGGAAGAGGATGACGGCAAGCTGAATGCGCTCCAAGCGCTACGTGCGGCTAAGCAACGCGCAAAAGCAAGCACCAAGAAGGCGTCAAAGCCGCTTCAGGATGCTAGCGAGCGGGCCAATCGCCGCGTTGATACCAAGCGACTCTTCCTGGTGGACAGTGACGAGGACGAAGACGACATCCTTGCTCTGCCATCCCAAGAACATGAGGATGTCTTGGCGAAGCTCGCCGACACTAGCAATAGCAGTCTTGGTTCGAAGAGGAGGAGGTTGGCGATCTTGGACGACGACAACAGTGACGAGGAGTGAGAAATTTTCTGTCCAGCTTCTGCATTTGTTCATGTTTCTTTCCTTGCATCTCATTTCGAACGGTTTTTCATCAGTCAAGCTTGTCTGTGTCTGTTACTGAGACGGCGGACGGCAATGCAGGGTGCTGCAGATGATCAGCTGTCGTACGAGCTTTGAGACAGTGCGAGTGTGGGGAAGTCGAGCCAAGCAATCCGCAGAAGAGCGAAAAGTCCGGCTAGTGACAGCCGGCGCCGGAACTTGTCTGAAAGTCGCACAGAAGAGAGTCACAGGCAACGCCCGCTTTTGGGTGGCATTTTGCGGAGCTGCGAATTTCCACAGAGTCACGCTCAGATCAGTTTATCATCGGAAGTTCAATCGTCGATTCAGATGCAACGGTACAGATAGATACGCTTTCAGCTTGTCATTCTACCGCTGCCTTGTCATTGCCCAACATCATCATCATCATCACACCTCTCACGACTGCGCGAGCTGTTCACGATTCGGCCTCGACACCTATTCTTGGCGCCAATCCCTGAGCCTGAGATCTGATACAACTAATCAGCTCAGCCTCGCTTTTCAGGTCCATGCACACAAGGGCTTAGCTCGCCGCCATACTCTTCAATCTCATCCCGAAAGCAGGACGGCCCGGATTCACCGTCGTCCGTACCTCGCTCCCTTCATACGCTTCCAGCGCCTTTCTCCGTCCAACAGGTTCATCACAACTTCAACCTTGGCATCGAACCTTGACTACCAAGCCACCTTCATATTCTCCTTCCACAATGGCTTCATCAAGCGTCAACAGTAATAGCGCCATCTTGGCGCATCTTTCCCATGCGCTTCTCCGCATTTCTCGTATCCCGCCACGAGTGATTGCATCTCCACCTACGCAGCCACGTCGAGCCTCTGTAGCCATCCTTCTCCGAGTCAGGCCAACACCCGAAGATGAAGCATGGCTCGCGCAGAACCACGATCCTGAAGCCCAGCATACTTCGCCTCCTCCCGCCGAGCAAAGCCAGGAGCTCGCGAGCTCCGGCGTCCACGTGTCTCAAGCGTCGCTCTCGGGCGCTCCTAATGCGTCAATGGCGTCAAGCGTAGCATCTCAGGACCTCTCATCCACGCTTAGTAGCTTCTTCGACCAACCATGGGTGCAACGTGGCACCCCTGAGATTCTCTACATCAAACGTGCCGCTCGGATCGGCGACAACTGGTCCGCGCATGTTGCTTTCCCCGGTGGTCGTAAGGAGGAAGGGGACGAGAATGGGCTGTACACAGCCATGCGAGAGACTTGGGAAGAAGTTGGAATTGATCTCGCAGAGAAAGAGTTCTCTTGCGTTGGCCAGCTGGACGACCGCGAAATCACTACCTCGCTTGGGAAGCGCCTTCTCATGGTTCTTTCGCCGTATGTCTTTGTTCAGACCTCTCCGTTCAGCCCCTTGCCGGATCTGCAGCCAAGTGAGGTGGCAAGTGCACACTGGGTGCCTCTCTCGCTGCTGTACACGCCTAAGCCAAAGTGGGGTACGACGTCGGTTGATATTTCGAGTAGGCTGGCGCCCAAATCGCCATTGGTCAGGTGGATCCTGAGGGCCTTAGTGGGCAAGATGGACTTTAAATGCATCCTTCTGCCGAATGACCCGGTGGCAGTAGCGGAGTACGAAGGAAGCGAGGCGGAGGCACAAATGTTGGCCGATGGCAGCAACCTTGGAAGCGAAAAGCCTGGAGAACACGTTGCCAGAATGGAAGAAGGAGCTGTTCGACCCGAGTTGCGGCTGTGGGGATTGACACTCGGAATGACTCTCGACCTGCTTTCGCACATGACGACGTTCAACTCTAGCTCGTCCTTCCGCTCGGGGGGGACTACGCCAGCCACCGAGCCTTCTTCGCCGAATCGATCGTGGGCATCACTGCCGTCGGTTCCACCACTTGCATCCGATGCACAGAGCTCTCTCCCTAGCGCAGCGGATCTCTTCGCCTCTCCTCTAACTTCGACCAACCGAATCATCTCGCGCATCAGAGACGAGTTCCACCTCAACCCTCCACCCGCCTCGCATGCGCTCGCTCCATCCCTGACTTCCGTCTTCCCGCGCTTCAGCTATCCCGACGTCAACTTTTGGATCTGGTTCTTTGGCTGGAGGTACCGCAATGTGGTAAGGGGATGGGAGGGGAGTGTAGGGACGAGGATGGAGAGGAAGTTCAACTGGTCTGGTATGGCATTAGGTGCGTTCTATTCGGCGGTGAGGAGGGCGTTGGTGGTGGCAGTGATTTTGAGAGCGTTGGGGATGATGAGTGCGGGTGGTGTGGCAGCGTGGTTGGTCGGGAGGAAGGTGAATAGGACAAGGAGAGGGTTGCCTGGTCTAGGCCTGGATGAGCTCCTTTCCTAGATGTCAACTCACGATGTACCAGTTATCGAATGCCACCACTGTGAAAGCTTGTCATGTGCGTTCAAGTCGTTTGTAAGTGATGTTTGATGTGTTCTTCTTGAATATGCTATTGAGCAAACGGAGAAGGTGGGGTGCAAGCTCGGATATCGGAATTACGAGCGGCGTCTACGATTTTTGGGCTGCATGGGCTCAGTCCAAGATTGCGCACTTGGACCCTTGATTCTTCACTTCTTCCCCGTTCACCACGATACATTCTTCGCCTTCTGTTGAGACTGTTTATCGACACTATGGCCGCAAGACCGGCCTCAAAGCCTGCCAATGGCGCCGAGGCGGATGATGGTGCGTCGCCGTTTCGCAAAGCTCCAGCCGACGCCAAGCGTATTCCCGGATCTGCGGCATCGATGAAGGTGCAAGAGCGACCCAAAGGCTCGGCCTCTACCTCGTCGGGTGGCGCCTCGACCTCGTCCAAACCTTCGCCTTCAGGCACAAGCCGCACCACAAAGCAACAAGCCTCTGGGTTGAGAAATAAGGCCGCAATTCAAGCCATGCAACCTTTCCTCGAATCCTCCACCACCTCTGCCTCCCCTATCCAACCCACCGACATTCAACTCCTCACCACCTCGATCCTGTCCAACCAAGAACGACAACGTGTGATCCTCTACTATCAGGAAGCGCTGATCGACGGCGAACCTTCGCTGTCGGACCTGAAAAAGTCGTTGCTGTTCTTGTCGAGTTCGAGCTGGGGTCAGATATTGGAGGAGCGAAAGCTGGCGGGCAAATGCAGCTACCCTCCGTGTGCAAAGGCTTCCCCATCCAGAGGATTGGATAGGGGCAGGTTCAGGATCAATCTTCGAAACAAGTCGGTCAAAGCGGTGGAAGATCTGGACTTGAGTGAAGCGGGCAACACGTACGACGATCTTTGCGACTACTTTTGCAGCAAAGCCTGTTATGCGAGATCCGAATGGATTCTGAGATGGGTGTTGGAGGATACCGAGATTGGACTGCCCGATTCCAATAGCGGGAACAAAGGTAAAGGCGGAGGGGGAGGGGTGTTGGGGGGCAAATGGCAGAAGCTCATGTCGCATCCGGGCGGGTACGAGGAGGTGGAGTTGTTGGAGGATATTGAGCGAGAGGCTGGGTTGGATTTGGAGAAAGGCGAGGTGCGGGAAGCCGATATTGGCAAACATGACAGCGTGGAACGCGAGCCGGTGGTTGAGGAGAAGAAGGCGGAGAAGGAGGTGAGCAACTTGATAGGCAAACTGACGATCGTTGAGCGGTCCAAAGCGCCATCCATGCCCATTCCTGATACCGCTTCTACGAGCACGGCCGCTGCGGCGACTTCGAGAACAGCATACGATGTCGATGTGCCCAACACTGTCGGTACGCGTTTCAGCTCCTCCTCCTCTTCTGTTCACCCCACCAGCGCGTCTGCACACAGGGATGGCGACTTGGAATCCACGCTGTCTAGCACGGAAATGGAGCTCTCGCACATCCTGCGCTTCGCCTCGCTCGCGCCTGCCTCACGTCCCCGACTGCGGAATACTACGGTTCGAATCGAAAACTCCTCCTTCCCGCTCCCCGTCTCGTGCCCGCAACCTACACCGGGCGAGCAAGAGAGAGGAGAGGAGGACGAGGAGGAGGAGGAAGAGCCGGTGCTTGACGCTAAACAGGCGAGAGAGAGGAGCGAGATTCGTCGCATGATGGATGTGGCCTTGCATGTTAGGCGCGATCAACGCCAGTTGGGGTTGCTAGATTAGACCCAGGTCAAGGCGCGATTGTGCAATGCATGGTCCAAACACAAATTTTGATCTTTTGCAAGTTTCGGTGCGCGAACGATACGTGGGTAGATGCATCAACCGAACTCATGAACGTCGTCATCCACCGGCCGAAGACAAGGCAGACGCCAGACGTCGACGCAGCTAAGGTACGAGGTCGAGATGAGATGAGATAAAAGTCTGCATCCAACACGAGCGCCACACGAGCTTATCAACATTCTCACACCCATACTCAGCAGCAGCAGCCGCCAAGCCATGATCCCCAACACCTGCATCGAGAAGCCGTCGTCTCATTCGAAAAAACTCAACACGAACACACGACACAATCACACTTGGACTAATTTGATCATTGGGAAGAGAAAGACGTAGCATTGAGACGACCATGCGGTCGCTTTTTATGAGTTTTGAGGGATAAAGCGGACAAAGAGGTGAGCCAGAGAAGCCTGAAACACCAGAGAAGGGTTGTGACCAAGCAGCTATAAACAATGTATCGAATGACGGAGCACGGTTGGCAAGTTTTGTTTTATGTCGAGGTGTGTGTGTGTGTGTGTGGCTGAGTGTTGAACCCCGCCAATAATCGTAAAAAGAGCACGAGAGGTGGTTTGCGCGAAGCCAAACCAAAGATAGTCGAAGGTCGCGACCGACCGAAAAAGGGCGATGGCACGCCTGTTGTGAGGATCCGAGAGCGAGCAGAGGCGATACGGACGAGGCTCACTTGCTCGAGTTCTCCGAAGCAAATCTCTTCAACTTGGCCCCCTCCTCCTCGCCATCCCTTCCGTCCAACTTGTGTCCATCCATCTCGTTACCCGAGCCATGAATGCCATGCAAACCCGCAGGCCTGTCCTCGGGCAGCGCCCACTTGGATACATCAAACTCCCTGTACTCGAACACGTTATACTCCTTACCCGTGTACCTGCAGTAGATCCAAGTGATTCCCGCCCTGATCCCAAACGTAGCAAAAGTCCATCCCAGACTTCCAAGAGGAGCGGCGAAGAAAGCGCCCAAAACACTAAAGTCGTCAATGTAGAGACCGTTGGGCAAACCGAGGAGCTTGATACCCTCGCTAGCGCTGCGGTAGAAGATGGAACCAAAGACGAAAACAGTGAAAAAGCCACCGACGGCACCACCGACAGCGTCGACACCGTTGAGGAAGTAGAGCTGAGGGATCAAACCGAGTAGGAAAGCCGGGATACAGGCGATAGCGGCAAGATCGGCGACCAAGAAAACTTCCAAAATGTCAATGTTCTTGACGGCAAGAACAACGGAAGGAATGTTGAGAAGAACAAGGATAGCTCGGCACCACCAGATGTTGAGCTTGCCGAGGAAAACATCGTTCTGGATGGTCGAGATCTGGGCAGACTGGAACGTGTCGTAAGCCGACGAACTGAGACAGCCACAAAGCACGATGATGATACCAGTGACCCAGTTGGGAAGGGTGTTCAAGACGTAGAAGAAGGTGAGCGAACCATCGTCAGTGTCGGTGGGACCGTCAAAGAGACCAGCCCACCAGGCCAATGGACCCGTCATGCCAACAAGGAAGCAGACGACGAAGAGAGGGATGGTGGCGAAGATGACCGAAAGGTAGAGCGTCTTGTTGTTCTTGGCGGCGAAAGCTCGCTGCCAGAAACCCTGGTTGAACATCTGGGAGAAGACGATGGCAGCAGTCAGGATGTACCAGAGCTCACCACCAAGACGCTGAGGCCTGAGCAAGCCAGACGACTCGATACGGTCGTGCTGGATGTCGAGGTTGACACCGACGGCGACGGAAGCTACCGCAATGAAGATCAAGATGATGACAGCGTTGACATTGTCAGTCCAGAGGGAGGCTTTGAAACCACCGTAAGCGGTGTAGATGGTGGTGCTGACAGCGACGATCAAGGCAGCAATGGTGGGGTTGACACCACCAAGAGTGTTGACGGCGGAACCGTAGGTGTTGAGCTCGACAAGCATGAAGCAGAACATGAACCCGACAAAGATGACGGCCGAAAGAACACCGACGGGCCAACCGAACCTGCGTCGAATGTACTCGGCAAGCGTGAAACCATCAGGGCAGACCTTCTTGATCTGAGGTCCGAGCCAAGCGAAGGCCCAAAGGGGGGCGACGGTGGAAAAGCAGTATGCAGCAAGGCCGAGAATACCGGCGTTGGGAATCACGGCAAGCTGAGGGTAGCCGAAGAGGAGCGACGAAGACATGTCTGTGGACGGAGAAAAGAGAAAGAGCGCATGGGGGCAAAGCGTGAGTGTGTGAGTATGTCAGCGGAGCGACGATGAGCATCGCGCGTCGCCAAAAAATCGCAGGAGATGGTGCGAAGCAAATTCGTGAGGTCGGTGGCCGATCTGTTCGGTCTAGACTGTATAGCGACATGGGCCGGGGCTGGTATCGGTGGAGCTCCTCTCATACTATGTGACAAGGGCTTGCAGACCAACAAGCATGCCAACTTTGCAAGGAGGAGCCACGACAGAAGAAGCACGAGGCTGCCTAGAGCATACCGTCCCAACTAGATCAAGCCACCTAACGAAGAATCCACTTCCACCTGGACTTGCGACCCTTCGGCAACGCAACGGCCTCGAACGGTACGAGAGAAAAGCGTGAGGAGTGGAGCAGGAACTGGGCCGGGAAGACGAGGGCTTCTCGAGATCATGTAGAAGCAGACGCAATTCAACCGAACGACCATTCGGTGAAATGTCTACATCGCAGCAGCATAAACTGCGACGGATCTCAAAGGAGCCCTCGATCCCCAACCCAGGGTACAAAACAAGAGTACAATTTTGGAAGAGTAGAAAAGCAGGCATGCAGCATTCCCTTCGCGAGTCCTAACTCGATCAGGTATTATCAGCATCCTGGCCACCTCCGCGAGCAGAGACGGACCAATGGATGCCGATGACGGTATAATCTCAGCCCTACGTGCCTAGTCATTCACCTAGCAAGCTAGACTTCCGACCCGAAGGATTCACGACAGACCACCGCCCTTTCCGAAGATCAGGCAGATAGATCTTGTGAACCAAACACGCGAGCACCCGTAGCTGATGCCAAACTGATTGAGTTTGGTCTTTGTGAGGCGTGACGTCCGCCATGCGTCTCGCGATGAGACTGCACAGGAGAGTCCGCGATTCGAAGTCTGAAACGTGGTTCTTGCCGGGATCTTGACTTCTTGAATTACGTCGTGCTTGAGTTCCAGGCTGAAGCGCTCCGGTGTGTGCAATCTTGAAAATGTGATCGTTACAGAAATCATGGCTGTTCTTGAAGTTTCAGATCGAAAGTAAAACTGGGAGCCTTCGTGGGATTCTTGCATCGTTCCAGGCGAAGCGATGGTCGAGAGCGACATGCCAACCAAGGCCAAATCAAATCAGGGAAATCGGCGTCGAGCGACGAGGGGAAAAGAGAGGAGAAAAGCACCGTAGTGATCAAGAGGAAAGGGGACTCGCAAAGGGAACATACCTGTTTGCTACACAACATGTCTTGACGGCGGCAAGCAAGCACGGATGTGCTGCTCTGAAAGACATCTCATTGTTTTGCATCCGTTCGAGATCCGCTGTTTGCAGCGGTGGGATGGAATGAGGAAAATATAAACTTCAAAATAGGGGTAGGAGCCAGAGCCGGATACTAACTTGATGCGAACCAGTTGAGCGTGAGCGGGAAGGTGCTTTGAGTTCGTAGACCGGACAGGAAGTCGGTGGCGTTGCGGACCCTGTAGCCGGCATAGAGACCGACGAGCATGAAACCGCACAAGGTCGTGTAGACCAAGGCGTTGGCATCGGATGTTTTCAACATGGTTCGGCTTGAACTCGTCTGCTCGAAAGGGACAGATGAGAAAGATGATGAGAGTTGATGGTGGTGATGGAAGAAAAGAGAGAGAGAGAGAGAGAGAGAGAGAGAGAGAGAGAGAGAGAGAAGAGGCGAGACGAGTGGCGCCAAGACACCAAATTGCCCCGCCAAAGGAGAACTTTTGGAGGAGCGAATGAGAATTCTCATCATTTCTTCTCTCGGCTCAGGAACACAATTTTGGAGGGCCATCGATAGAAGTCCTCTGATTTCATGCACCGTCGTCTCGAATTTCTTCTCCCACATTTTGGAAGCCATGATAGGGAGAGTCGCCTACTGCCCGCCCAGCTTGAGATAAGCGGACCTTTCCGCTCAGTCTCACCTGGCTTAAACGGCTTTGCTCTTTCTCTCTTCTGTCCAACTTGGCCGGCAATCTCAACAAACCTCAAGAACCCTTCTCCAATCAAAACCGCACACACGCTGCAACTGTCCTCAAGCTTGCGGTTTGACACAGATCATGCCATTGTACTGAATGTCCATATGATGCTACAAAATGAATAGGTCTAGAAAAGTCGAAAGTGATGCCGAGTAAGGAATGTTCTCAATGTGAATGCAAAAGGAAATCGTACTGTATCATGAAACATCAAATCAGCTGCCCCACACCGCCCTGAGGCTCTTGAGCTTGTTCTCGCCAATCGCCTTCGTAGTGCCTCTGCCGCTCATCTTGATCTCGGTGCCGTCAGCGCATCTCAAAGTGGACATGTCATGAGGCATGTTGTTGGCGTCAACCCCCTGAAGAGCGCCAAGGATGGTCGAATCAACGGCGACCTTGCTCATCATTTCACGCACGGTAGCAGTGTCGTCGCCATTCGATTTGGGCGCCTTGTCCTTCTCAAATGTCGAGAGCAACTGCGTACTGATCCGATGAGTCGCCTTCTGTGCACGCATCGCTGTCGGTCGCACCAGCTGAGGAGCGGGCACGGCTCCAGGCTGAAGCACAGGTTTTGGCAGTGGTCGCTTCTCCGGCTTAGCTGCGGGCATAGCCTGGTCGCCAACCTTAGCAAACACCGGCTTCGAGACATTTGTGTTCAGGAATTGAGGAGCCGTGATGCTCTTGAGCGATTCAGGCTTCGAAGAACTCGATGCACCACCAAACGTAGCAGCCATAGCAGTCACGCCCGAGGACGCTGATGAAGCCATCGCCTTTTTGCTGAAGTCGAGCGCAGGTGCACCGCCAGCTGCAGACGAAGATCGTCGCGGCTTCGGCTTGACCGTCGAAGCGCTGGATGGGGAGGCCGAGCGAGGTCCCGAATCAGCCTCGGGCGCTGCCGACGAGTCCCCAACTTCATCGTCACCAGCAATTTTGGACCACAGCTGTGCAACAGATGCTACACGTCCACCACGGCCGCCACGAGCAGAACGCGCATCGTAACTTCCTTCCTCCTTGCCACGCGCAGTGCCCTCAAAGTTGGGCGCCATCAGTGTCATCTCCACTCGGGTGGGGATGCCGACTTCGCGGGTCTCGCGAACATTACGACGCTCCGCACCACTTTGAAAATTAGAGGATGAGCTCGAAGCCGAGATCACACTTCCGGCTGTAGCTCTGGCTTGGGCTCCAGCATCGAAGGTGGGCAGGCCTGGACGAGGCCATGAAGGCATCGACGTGTGACGCTCGCGCTTTGTCTGCGACGAAACATGCGAAACTGGAGGAGCGGGCATCGGTACGACGTTCGCCTTGTCCGTTGAATCGAGTGCAGACAGACGACGGCTTATCGGATGCTCCTTGAGCGCAGTGCCTGACTTGCGAGCTGGGCGGATCTCGCTGTTATCCACGAGAGCTCTGAGTTCAGCCGATAGTTGCGGGACGGGCTCGTCCTGTGTCGCCGAAGTCTGTTGAGCGACGGTAGAGGTCTTGACAGATGAGAGGTCTGCCATTGTGCGAGACTTTGGCATCGAGATAACACTTTCCACGTTCTGAGGACGAGTCGACTTGCCTTCCCACAGTGGGTTGACCAATTGAGAGGGCGAGCGGTACGAGGACGGAGATTGGATACCCGCTTTGCTAGAAGCAACCTCCTCAGGCTCTTCCTTCCGCAGGACAGAGAGCACAGATACACTGGGCGTACCCGGAGTATTCATGTGCGATACGTTGGGGCTACCAGCGTTCGAAAGCCATCCGCCGATACGATTGACAGCTTGCTGCTTCAGCGCAACTCGATCCTGATCGCTTGTTCTGCCTGGGGCGGAGAACACCGGTCGAGACGTCTTGGATGGCACAGAAGGAGCGATCGAACTTGGTGCGGCAGCGATCGCAGCTTGGATCCTCTCGGTACGCTCACTCGCCGCTGCTGCCTTCATGCTAGCAGCTTCAGCCAATCGTCGCTCTTCTCTGGCCCTTTCCTGCTCAGCCCGTTCGGCAGCCGCAGTCTCCGCAGCCTGACGCTCTCGTCGCTCTCGCTCTTCTTGCTCCTGCTTCTGACGTTGCAAGAGCTGCTCTTTGGCGATTCTCTCAGCCTCGACCCTTTGACGCTCCTCTTCCTGTTCGCGCAGCTCGCGCTGGCGACGAGCATGCTCTGCGATCCTCTCTCGTTCCTGCCTCTGCTGTTCTTCCTGGCGAATGCGCTTCGCCTCCTTAGCCGCAGCTTCCTTCTCTGCAGCTTCAGCAAGACGTTCCTGCTCAGCCTGCCTTTGCCTCTCTCGCTCCAAGGCCGCCTGCGCTTGTTGCTCAGCGCTTTTTCGTTCGGCCTCCTTCCTAGCGATAGCTGCGGCACGCAGAGCACTGTCCTTGCGTGACCTAGGCAGCTCTTCCCCGCGCATTGCAGGCGACGAGAGCGGGCTCGACGAGCTCTCAGCGCGCGCGACGTTGGCCATCGTAACAATGTTGCGGGATCCGGAGCTGAGCTTGGGTGTGGTTGATCGCACAAGCGTGGACTCGAGTGCTTGGAGCCCGAGACCTGCCGATGAAGCTGAACGACGAAGCGATGTAGTTGATGGTTGACGTGCCAACTTGTTTTGAGCTTCAGCAGGCTGAGGTTGGCCCGGGTCGGCACCTGCACCCGGCGAGCGTGCAGTATTTGCCGCGTTGGTCTGAACGGGGGCCACGGGCTGCTGAGTCTGCGATGCCTCTGGTTGGGGAGCTGCCTGGAAGATGTCGCTCGCCTTCATCCTGTACGTGCCCGTCGAAGACGCCTGTGATGCTTCACCTTGACGACGCGTTGACGCAACAGGCGCAGGCGCGGCTTCGGGAGCTGCACTAGGAGTCACGTTCGCCGCTTTCATCTGCGAGTCGCGGAAAGCATCCTCATCCGGCTGCATGCCCATCGCGATCATCTGCCTCTTGACCTCTTCCTCGTCCTCCTCAGCTTCGGCCATTGCCTCAAAGTGCTCGATGTTGTTGCGTGAGACACTGTTGCCATTTACACCCTTTTTGCCAAGCGTGGGCAGCTTCTGCAGTGTCTTTACTGTGCCCGCTTGGGACTCGCCGTCCTCCTCGATCGTGGCCAAGCCAGCAATCGGTGGCGCTGTGCCCAAGTAAGCGGTGGACTGCGGCTGCGGCGGCGGCGGCGGCGCAGAATACTGTTGCATGCCCGCGCTGGATCCAGCAATGGTCTGTGGTTCCGGCATTGGTGGCAAGGTCTCATGCTGAGCGGCCTGATAGCCAGCATGCTGTGGCGCGGGTCCTCCGTGAGGTGCCACAGGTGGAAGCATACTTGAAGTGTGAGGTAATGACAATGTTGGAGCGTGCTGAGGTGGAACGAAAGGAGCGTACTGCGGCATGTTGGCAGGTCCGGGAGAAGTGGACATGGATCGCTGCGCCGCCACCCAAGCCGCGGGATCATTCGGAGCAACACTTGCAGGGCTTACAAGCTGGTGAGGAGCCACGTTCTGGAACATGTCTGGCCCCGCACTGACCGACGTTTGGATGTTGTGACCAGCTGCTGCTGGTGGCATCATGAATTGACTCGCATTCCAGCCATTTGCTGCAGGGTTCCAAGCAAGGTTGCCGTCAGGCCCCAACGTGAATGGCTGCGCCTGAGATGGAAGCTGAATCATCCCTGGAGCCGTACTAGCAGGCCTGGAAGAGGGCCCGGCACGGCCGATGGAGTCAAAAACTGGTGCCGGTGACCATCCACGCTCCGCTGCAAGGCGCTCGACCTCCAGCATCCCTGGGTCAGCGTGAGGATTAGCAAGGTGTCCATGGACGTGATGATGAGGATGAAATTGCGCACCAGATGCGTGATGATTCTGTTGATGCTGCTGGTGATGATATTGATGATGAGGATGGGGATGCTGACCGTGCCCGTGAGCTGGGGGCTGAGAGTGACCCATAGACGAGTGTGGACGTTGAGGAACCGAATGCATCGGTGGGTGATGCACATTGTCAAGGTTGGTTTCGACTGGCTGCTGTCCACTCGCAGTGTGAGCGACGTAGATAGGGATCTCGATGGTGAGATCTTTGGCGAACGAGCCGAGAAGCAGGCTGACGAGAGCGAAGGTACGCACTTCGAACAAACGGGTTTTGCGGATCGTGCGGAGATCCCTCGGGATGTCAACAGCAACAGTGCAGACCGACTCGTCGTTGGGACCAAATTCGTATTCTCGGCCCTTGAACACCTGATCATGGACAATCTCGGTAATGCGCGGCTCGAGAGAGACCTTGTCGGGGCTATCATGCAAGCCTTCTGGGCTACCAACGGGGAAGATGAGGCGTCGAGCCAGCGAGACTTTGATTCCGCTGAGGTGTCGTTTGGTGTTGTTCTTGACACCGCATCTGACTAACATCTGACCGCCACCCCAAAAGAGTTGTTCGGTGACGCCTGCTTCCAGCCAGACTGCACCATTGCCGCCCATGAAGAGGCGTGTATCTCCCACTGCCTCGACTGGCTCGAGGAAGCGAGGGTGATGTTGATCAGTCCACCTTTCCAGGACAAAGGCCTCCCTTCGTGCTGTGACGACCATCTTGTCATCGGTATACCATGTCTGCACTGTAGCCTTGAGGCCGTAGCGAAGCGATGCATTTCCCGCAAAAGTGACGCAGGATGGCGCCGACTTTGGCAAGCGGAATGAGAAGGGAAACGATGTACGTCCCTTTCTCGCGGTCCAATAGCCATTGACGGGAGCTGCTGGTAGGACAGCATTTGATGGAGGAAGGTTGTCACCTTGGAACATGGTGCGGTTGTAGAGGAAGAGTTGGGTCGCCGCATGATCGCGAGAGGTGAGCTGCTCCACCGCTTCGAGCTCTATAGCGATGTGACCGATTCTGAGCCGCTGGCTGGTTGTGCATGTGAGCTCCACCTTGCCGCTAATTGCCTTACCGGCTTCGAAGATGTTGCTGTCGAGCTGCACATCGATCTTGACTTTGGGATGTTTGGTGACCATGTTCATATGGTCCTGTGTACGGTCGCGTTGCTCTGCTGGGTCTTCGAATCCGCCAAATTCGAGGTCATAGCGAGACGGAATCTTTGTTGCCGGGGAAACGGTATGAGCTCGAGATGCTGGTCGGGCATGTGGGATGAGAGCATGGTCGATCGAGTTGCCGAGAGAATCGATCTCGCCAGGTGGTGGTGGCAATCCGAGCTCATGCTTCCAGGAAAAAGAGTTACTTCGATGCAATCTTTGTTGCTGCGGAAGTGGTGATGTTGGAAGGTCATATCGTGGATAGTGCTGGTGACCAGCTGCCGATGTTGGGCGGCTGTTGGGGATCGGGCTTGGAGGAGCGAACATGATGAACTCGTGTCTTGGATTTGATGAGGTCGATGCTAGTTTGATGTGTGCGATGTCTGACAATGCCTATGATTTCCGTTCTGTGTCGTTAAAACAAGTCGTAATTGGGTAACGTTGATAGTGTTGTTGATGTCGAAGCCCTTGATGTCGAAGCCAATGCGCCCAGGAGTGCAGCTTGTTGTCCTTGGGTGTACAGAAGCCCTGTACGTGCTGAAGCGTGATGCTTGACTTCGCCTGCGCTTGACTGATCGAGTCAGGGTGAAGGTGGGAGGGGAAGCTAGGTGATGAGCAAAGTAAGTTGCTCGAGATGAAGAGGCGCCTTGACTCCAGAAGCCAAAAACAGCAGGTAGGAGCAAGAGCAGGAGCAGGAGCAGGAGCGAGTGGAAGCCAACTCAACTCCGCAACACTAAAACATGCACAATTTGGCAGCCTCAAGCAGGCGCCTTTAATTTCCACTGCGCTGTGCTGTACTGACCATTTGGCCCCTATTCCAGTTTCTGCTAAAATTCCCGACAGTCACACTTTGAGTGCATCTGTGGAGGCAGCACACAGCAGACAGCGGAAACCAACACTTTTGTTCGACTTGGACCCCTAAATTCAGGGAGACCCAGCTGACGCGCAAAACAGAAAAGGAGAACGCGCTCTTTCCTTTCTCAGTCAGCTGCACAGGAAGGAAAGTCGATACATTCGCACATAAGCTGAGAGCCGCAACAGCTTTTGGAATCATTTTTTTCGTCGACTCAGAAACCTGTCATGCTGAAATGACTTTCAGAACTTGGCCCGTTCAGCATCACGGCATCATGCTGCAGTGCCGGCGTTGACCGACTCAATCGGGCGTGAGCGTCGATGCAAAATACAGGGCTCACCACGTCAACAACCAACTACATCTTAAGCATCCTTCTGCAATGTCGATGGCTCTTTTCGTAACTGCTATCTCGCTCTGGGCAACACATACGACCAGCATTGAAGCTACCTTTCATCTTCGTCCGGAAACGTTAATCTCTTCGAGCAAAGGAAAGACAATCACAACGAGGAGAAGAATACAATCTGCTTTTTAGGGGTGGTGACGCAGGTAGAGTGCATATCAGAAAAGGTTTTGGGCGACTTGAACTCACATGTCCCAACTTCGCGAATACACGAGTGGATCAGTGAGCCGAGTCTTGAGCGGGGGGAAGCCCCCCTACCAATGGCAGCAATGCGAAGAGTATTGTCGGTCAGGTCAGCATGAGGATTGTATCAAAGACCCTGCGACAATGGTTGCTTGCTGGCTTACCTCGCAGCCTTGATTTTAGGCGAGCGAGGGGAAGGCGTTCTTGTCGGCAAGGTTGACCTGGGCGCTGTTGCCACGGCCACCGCGACCACCGCGGCCACGGCCGGCACCACGCTCACCACGGGGAGCGCCACGGTTGCCGCCACGGGCACCGCCACGGCCGCTGCGCTGGACAGCGGGCTGGTTGAAGGTCTGCTCAATGTCGAGGAGCTGCTTGCCCTCCTTCTGGGTGCGGGTCTTGGCCTTCTGGGTCTTGGTCGAGGCGAAGTAGTCGGCCTCCTCCTTCTCGTGCTTGGAGAACTTGGCGTAAGCAGAGTCGTCGGCAACGGTACGGGGAGCCTTGGACTCGATGTTGAGCTTCTTGCCGGACTGGGCAGCAAGGTACTGGTCGAGGGTCATGGTCTTGTCCTCCTCCTCCTCGGGGACCTTCTCGGCCTCAGCGGCAGGAGTGGCGACGGCGGCCTCAGCGCCCTCAGCCTTGGCGTCAGCCTCGGCCTTCTGCTCGGCGTCGAGCTCCTTCTGGCCATCCTCACCGCCCCAACCCTGGGCAACAGCCTTCTGGGAGTCGACACGGTCGGTCTGCGAGTGACGGTCGAAAGCGCGACCACGAGGGGCACCACGGCCGCGACCACGGCCACCACGGCCACGGCTCTCACCGCCGTTGCGCGAACGGCGGGCGTCCTTCTGCTGCTCGCCCTCGGCGGCGTCAGCGGCGGGGGCAGCGCGGGGAGCACCGTTGCGGGCACCACCACGGCGCTGGTTGCCGGCACCGGGGATGTTGCGCTGGGGCTGAGGGGCAGCGGCGGGGGCAGCGGCCTTGGCGGGAGCGGCCTTGGGGGCGGCGACGTCCTCACCGTCGTCTGTTGATGAGCCACGTGAGTCAAGAAGCGAGAGGATACAGGGTCAGCGAAGAGTTCGCGAAAGCATTGGAGAGAGATAACTTGAGCGGCAGCGGCATGCCGGGCTGAGGTGTTGCCAAGTTTGACGCAAGAAGGAGCTGGTACTTACCACCAAGGATGGCGAAAGGGTTTCTGTTTGCGACCGACATGGCGTACGGTCGTCTTTGATCCTTTCGAGCGTAGACTGTGATTGTAATGGCGAAAGGTGGATGGATATGTTGAGATTGTTGTCAGTACGTGTGTTCTCGTGTGAGACGGAATTCGTTGCGACTGGTTCAAGGAGGAGCCGACATCAGGGTGTGGGGTTGTTGCTGGACGCCTTGAGGTGAACGCTGTTTGCCAGACTTGCCGATGACGATGAGGAGGCACGTTCGACACTTCTTCGGCGAACGGAGTCCATACCATGGCCATGAGAACGTAGGCGAGACCAGTCCAACCGAAGAGTTCAAGCCACGTTCACCGAGAACGAATAGCTCGAAGGGCTCGACCGTGTTACAACGTCATGCAATCCAGTAGTGAACGCGCAAGGACGTGAGCTCCATGACAAGGCTCATGTCGTGGCTTGCTATCTATCGTTGCTGCGTGCGGCTTTGACAGTCCATGCCGTTGTTGACGTCGAGGATGCCAATGTTATGTTTGCATGGTCGCGACATAGCCTGGCAGCCCCTCATGTCGCAGCAAGCAGGGTATCGAGTGGTTGTCGAGGGTGATGCCCAGTCGATCTTGTTTCAAAACATATGCCAAAACTACTAACCTTCTAAAAAGGAGCGAAACGCGAGAGCGGTCTGCAGGAGATGGAAGCGGAAAGCACAAGATGATGACGAGGTATGGGACAAGTCGGGTCAGTCGAATGTTGCAGATTGTGGTGGAACGAGGCGCAGTCGGAAGAGCTGACGTTATTGAACAATGCTGGATATGCTTTGGTAGATGAACGATGTCGGTACCGCTTCAGACCAACCAGCGTGTTATGTGAGATTGGAGGTGATTCAAGACACGATCACTCGTTTCGACGTGCTGTAGCTGGTTCCCTTTCTCGATGATCTGCTGAGCTCTGGCTACGGGATTGCCGAGACAATAGCTTGAAAGCAGGCTGGAGAATGGCTTTGCAAGCTTTCGAAGAGCGTTTCCGAATCTCTTTTTCAGTGTCCAACACGGCACGAGCTGGAACGTTGGTCTGAAGAGGCCGAGATGTGTCTACGAGAGCGATTGCCGCTTGTGCTGAATGGTTGATGATGACACGTACTTTCCGTGATAGGAATAAGGTGACAGATACGTAACACCGAGATGATAGGGTGAGGGAGCGAGAAGGAAGCCTCGTATGACGAGCGGATTCTCAGACAGCAGACTCAGGCGACGACGACGAACGCTGCTCCTTTGTGGCCTCTTCTGCTCTTCTGCTCTTCTGCTCTTCTGCTCTTCTGCTCTTCTGCTTTTCTGCTGCTTCTCTTTGCTGGCTGGCTGGTGTTCGGTGGTGCTGCTGCCTTTGCTGCTTCTCTGCTTTTGCTTCTGCTTCGGGAAGACAACCCCAATTTGGCTCGACTCTGCGCTGCTGCCCTTTTTTTTCCAACTCTTTTCTTCTTCTTCTCTGGCTGTCTCTGTGTTTGCCTGTCCTTCTGTGGGTCTCTCTCTCTCTCTCTGGATTCAATTCAAATTTTTGTATTCAACTCGCGAAGAATACTTTAGCTTTTGATGAGAAGACCCTCGTTTTTTGTACCTCCCATTCCAGTCTTCATGATCGCAACTTGGACTTGAATTCGCCAATACAAAGCTTGAAGAGAAGTTGTTGTTCTTCCTGCATCCGCTCGACCGCGAAACAAAGCTTTGCTTTTCGACACACAGCAACACACAACATAAGGGCCAATGAAGTCTGTCAGCCGATCAGCCCATTTCTTCGTATGGATCGTACGTATGGGTGCGAAAGGCTTTGGTGTGATCTTGTTCAATCGGGCTTGAATGATCGTCTCCAGTACCATGCCCTTTGGCGTATCGCCGTGTAGGACTGAAAACGTCACCTTCATGGATCAGACGTTGACAATACTTGAACAAATCCAACAGAGGCGTTGGATGGCTCGCGCGACCTGCCTTCATGCGGGTCCGACCTTTGACATGACCGCAGCAGTCCAATTTTATAAATTCCAATATTATCATGCGGTCTAACAATTTCGATTTTTCAATCACATCGGCGTTATTCGCCTCACTTTGGGTTTGTGGTCCTCGTCATGCAGCTCAAGCAGTCCGTGTGAGCCGTGCAGGCCTTTGATCTGATCGCATGTTCCCCAGACCCACTCAACGCTCACTCAATCCGAGTCACAACCACCTCAACTAGCGAGCACAGATCAAAGATATGAGGCAAAGAGGCACTATGGCCATGATGATATTTTTGTCATACCAAACGAGCAACAACTCGCTTGGAGTCTCGCGTGAAGTACAAAGTGATGCAGAAGTGTATCTTTTGCAGCTTACAGAGTAAAGCTCGCTAGAAGCTGATCGCATGGACCAGCCAAAAAGGGCGTCTGAGAGGCAGCGTGCAAAAAGCAACGTCACCTCGTCATACGAACGAAACTAGAAAAGGGGGAATGCAGGGAAGCTTGGGGCAAGAGAGAGGGCGAGAGATGCATAAAGGGGAGATACCAAGCGGTCGCGAATCCGCTTAGTAGGCAGCCTCGGGCTGGACCTCGGCGGCGGGAGCAGCCTGGGCGGGGGCGGCAATCTCGGCGGGGGCGTTGCGAGACTCGGAGACGGGGGCAAGGATGGGAGCCTCCTCCTTGGGCTCGAGGATGGTGACAGCGTCGGGGAGGGGGAAGGGCTTGCCAGCACGTCCCTCGGGGTCCCAGCCCTGCATGATCTTGACCTTGATACCAAGAACACCCTGCTTCATGAGAACGTGACGAACCGCCTCGTCAACAAAGTCCTTGACGGGCTGACCGGAGTGGATCATGAAACCGTCGGTGAACTTCATCGACTTGGCACGGGCAGCACGAAGCTTACCAGAGATGACGACCTCGCAACCCTTGGCGCCGGACTCCATAACGAAACGGAGGACACCGTAAGCGGCACGGCGGACGGCAAGACCACCGAGGAGCTTGTATCGGAGCGACTCGCACTGGGCGACGGCGTGGAGACCACGGTTCTGCACCTTCTCGGCGTAGAGCTCGAGCGAGTTGTCGGGGAACTTGAAACGCTTCTGGACGAGAGCAGTGAGCTCACGGATGCGGCGACCCTTGTCACCGAGAACCTCCTGGGTGTGGGTGGCACGGATGATGATTTCGGTGCGGGCGTGGGTAACACGGACCTCACAGCCGGAGTATCCCTCCTCGGAGAGCTCACGAGTGAAGAACTCGTTAAGCTCGGCGGCGAAAACACCGTCAGCGACAAACTAGTGGATATGAAGAATCAGAGTGAGGATGAGAGGGTCAGCATGCTGTGCTGAAGGGTTGGATTGATTTTGCTCTGCTCTAGATGCACGCCACCGGGAATGCTCTGTGGTGATGTCGAGCTGAAGGGGTGAGGGCCTTCAGTGGTGTTACATGCGGTCGGCAATTTGTCCGATTGGACGCTGTGTAGTGTCAGGGTGGCGCATTGCATGTGTCGTGATCCATCTTCAAGTGTCGAGAACGTGCTGAACTGGGACGTGGCGAGACTGCTACGGGTGCGATGGATTCTATATAATGCTGATCCGTGAACATGGTACACGGAATAGAAAGACTGAAACTCGTGCTGTCCTGCAGGCGTGATTGCGCAGCAAGCGGGTAGGGCGATCCAGACGGTCTTTGCTGGCTGAATTAAGCGCTGAACTGTTGTGCGTATGCCTCTATCGAATCGCACTCTCTTGTAACAGCCGGTACCAGAGTGATTGAAGTGGCTGCTCGCGATCGAATCCTGCCATCTGCAGGATTTGCAGTTGCTCTTTTCTGAAATACGTTGATGATCTTCCAACTGCAGAAGGTGCCAATTGATTTGCGCTCATTCGAATCGTGATGATGTCGATATTCTGATATGTCGAAAAATGCTGATGCGTACTACTTGGTGGACATCATTTGGTGGTTTGCTGATTGTGCCGACCTCGTATGTCATTTATCATATTGATGTCGATACAGAGCAAGACTGTCGTGTGGCGTGCATGGAGCAGAAGCATATATGGTGTAGAGTCGATGATGATGCCTTACCTTTCTCCTCTTGGAAATGTTAGCGGAAGCCATCTTGAAGATATGTGTGGTGGTGTTGAGACGATAGTGTCGACGATCAATTCAGATCCTTGAACCCAGCTTTGCGGTGACTCTCGCTCTCCCTTGGGAAGTTGTCAGGGAGGGATTGCTGCTGTGGTGCTGCAGCCTTACAGATGCTCGCCTTCTTTGGCCTAACTTGAAGATCTGCCTTCTCAGCGCGGCACATCTCAGCTCAGCGCAAGCCAATCGCAAGCCAGGCGAAGGTCTTGCGCGCTCCTTCCTCAGATTCGAATTTTGCCCTTGACTCGGTGCGGCTCCTCTGACCTTGCAGGCCCTGGCTAAAGTGCCTAGTGGTAAAATGCGGCCGAGCTTATTGGGTCACGTGCTACTGCTTTTTTCGCTCACCTGCATCGGGAAAAGCGCGTATCTCGATAGAGAAAGGGTTCGAATCGGTCTAACACTTGATGAATTTTGCTAACGATCTGCAGGGTCCAAGCGCAGTTCCACACATGTCCGTGCATAGTGGAGGGCTAAGCTTAGCCATGGCTCGATGTGATAAGGTCTTTGACATTCTGATAGTCTCTCTTGACCACCACCTACGACAGCATTCGTCGGCAACTTCGAGAAGAGGTAATCTCGAGCTTTTCCAAGTCACTTTTCAAGCCCAACATCCCCCCTGACTGCCTCGAGACGGTGCTACGATGGCTCCTGCGCAGTCAGGATCCACCAGAGCGGCCTCGCATGCGGGGAGCTGGTATACTGATGATGGAGATGAGCTGAACGAGTCCCTCAATGAGTGGTTGGCCAACGCGAAAGCAGAGAAGCTACCTCAACCATTGTCAGTCTGCGAGCGCGAACCATCCGTCGGAACGATTCCGCTTCCCATCTCAAACTGTCGAGCCATCATCGGCCCCCACGCAGGATTCGCATACTCTGGTCCTGCAGCTGCCTATGCCTATAAGTGCATCAATGTCCAAGACATCGAGCGCGTCTTCATCCTCGGGCCTTCTCACCACATCTATCTGGACGGCTGCGCTGTCTCCGGCTGCTCCAAGTACGAGACGCCGTTGGGCAATCTCAAGATCGATCGCAAAACCACCGATGATCTCAAAGCGACAGGCAAGTTCGACATCATGACCAAATCCCAGGACGAAGACGAACACAGTATCGAGATGCACCTTCCCTACATCTACAAGGTGTTCGAAGGCCGAAATGTTGAGATCGTGCCGATTTTGGTGGGGGCGATCAATACGGGCAAGGAGAGTGTATACGGCAAACTCCTCGCTCCCTACCTTAAAGATTCGAGGAACTTCTTTGTGGTTTCAAGCGACTTTTGCCATTGGGGCTCTCGATTCAGGTACACCTACTATCGTCCTTCAGCATCAAGTCCGGCCACTTCAGTCTCATCAAAGTCGCCCCGGTCGACGTATGACACCAAACCGATCCACCAAAGCATCAGAGAGCTCGATGAGAGCGGAGTTTCTGCCATCACCCATCCCTGGGCTCACAACGATCAGACAAAGACCGCAGAACAAGCACGCAACGCCTTCGCTGCCTATCTCAGCGAGACAAAGAACACGGTCTGTGGAAGACATCCGATTGGCGTACTCCTCGCAGCACTTGCGGAGCTCGAAAGGACGGATGGGATCAAGTCGGAGTGTCGTTTTACGAGGTACGAACAGAGTAGCGAGTGTAAGACGCCGCAAGATTCGTCAGTGTCGTATGCAAGTGCGTACGTTCGCTTCAGAGACTAATACCTAGCAGTCACCTTCATTAGTCTACGCCGCTTCCATCGTCTCTCAAAACTTGCTTGTTTGCTTCGTTCAGTGCATTTGTCGTCGTTTCTGTTTGCAATTTCATATTCTCGTCATCACACTCATTTTATGACATTGTGAAGCACATTCGAATTGGATGGAGAAGTTTGACGATTGCGAAAGACCGGAATACAAATGACAAGTACGCTCTGATCTGGAGACGACTTATGGACCAGGCTGACCCGGCTGGGTCTGTGCCGCTTGCGACTGCAACTCCTGCAACTTCTCTGCCAATCTCTGTGCCTCATTCACAATGACAGCTTCATCGACCCATGCGCCACGGAACGTCTCGGCTCTGCGCATCTCCTCCGCCGTGAAACTCGACACGGATCCACCTGCGCCAGGCACGGGGTTGTTTCCCAAGATAGCATCCAAGTCCCGCGCTTGGCTGGCGATCCAAGTGCGCAGATGCCCCTGCGGATCCTTAGCGAACGCAGAGAGAAAGTCACGCGCCGCAGCACGGTTGCGAATCGTCGCAGCGGCTTGGGCGATCTTGTCGTCCAACTCGGCGATCTCGCGAGAAGTAGCGTCGTTGGCCGTGTCAAACTGCGCCAAAACATTGTGCTGTTTCTGACGGATGGCAAGATCCTCGAGATCGAGCTCAATGTCGTAAGCAGTCGAGTGCTTGTATTCGGCCTTGTCGGTGCGAACCCAATATTCGATGACGATAGGCTGAGCAGGGTGCAGGTGACGGTTGATGACTTCAGGGATGTGATGGAAGTTGATGGTGTCGGTGGCGAAGAGCGAACGCAGAGCAGCATCGCACTTGACCTTCTTGCGGTCGGTCTCGTCCAGAAGCTTTTTCTCCTTGACATAGGACCAGAGAGCCGAGATAACGCCAGCACGCGACTCTTCGCGGATGTCGAGCAAAGTAGCAAGTTCGGGTGCCAACGAGTAGCGCTCTGGGGTATATGCGGGATAGAGCACAATCTTGACTTTGGTGGGCACGTTGCCCTTTCGTTTGATCTCGAAACCATCTAGCGCTGGCTCGGCACTGGCTACCAGCGGCGCCTCCATGCCCTGAGTACCTCCAAGACCACCGGCTCCACCACCGGCTTGCATACCGCTAGCTGGCGCAACAGAAGGGACAGGACGATGCCATTCGACGATGTTGCTGCCATCAGGGTAGAGAGCGGGATCACGCATCAATTCGACAACGCATGTCTTGACCAGATTGCTGAACTTGTGCGCGCCGGTACGGTTGATGCTTGCTTGTGCCGAAAGGGCAGTGTTGGCACGCGACTTAAAAGATGGCTCCAGCAGACGACCCTCGATTCTCAAGGTCCAAGAAGGCACAGCATCCTCCTCTTTCGTCTCGCTCGATTCGGCGGTACTTTCCGCCTTGACGTCGCCAGCTTCTCCCGCCTCCGTTGACGCGTTAGCGCCGCTACCACTTGCCTCCTTCGCCTTCTTCTCTGCGAGCTGGAAAGGCTGGTTGGCGCAAGTGTTGCTGAGGAAGATACGCAGCGTGCGCTTGATTTTGGGTGGACGCGAAAGTCCGTCGGTGAGTTCGGCGCGCTTGCGGGCTACGGTCCAATCGAGGTTCTTCTCCATGCGCTGCAGGTCCGAGTAGAAAGCAGACTCGGGCACCTGACGTTTGAGCGAAGGCGGCAGGCTGCGGTCGGTGGGACGGCCGCGCTTCAAGCCACGGAAACCCTGTCCTACGAGGACATCCTGTGCGTTCTTTCGACGAAGACTTTGTGCTTGTTGTTGTGCTTGTGCCTGAGCCTGCATCTGCATTTGCATTTGCATCTGCATTTGAGCATGGGCCTGGGCTTGAGCCTGAGCTTGTGCCTGAGCCTGAGCCATGTGAGCGGGACTGTCCATGCTGGGAGTGACGTGACCAAGGCGAGAAGACGAGCTCGGTTGATTGAGGGGATACGGATGGAAGGCGAAAGCGTGTCGCGATTGCGGATGGTCCCGAACGATGCCACGTACAGGGCCTGTAGAAGCTGGTTGCAGCTGACCTGAGCCAAAGCGCGGCGAATAGGATGCGTGCCGAGAGACAGGGACTGGCGCTGGCGAAAGATGGTGTGGGAAGTATTGCCCCGATGGAGCTAGTGGAAGTTGACCTCTGTGGCTTGAGAGCGATGCGTGCGAAGCCTGTAACGAAAGATGATCACGCTGATGCTGTAGCTGTTGTTGTCGGTGACACGGATCGTGGTGGTACGACGAGTTCGCAAAACCAGACGGGCCGTGTGGTGTCGATAGGACTACGGCTGGGGTGGAGCCGCGCGGATAGTTCTGAGGTGTTGGCGTGTGTGGATGCTGGTACAAATTGGACGGATGCGCGACCGGGGGTTGCGGAGTTCGCTGATGAGGTATATGCGGTCGCTGGGCAGCAAGAGGCGAGCTCGGGAGAGGTGCACGACGATGCCCTGAGGGGAGCTGCTGGACTGGCGTGCGAGATGTAGAGACGAAGCCCTGTTGTGAGGCTGCAGGATGAAGTGCTGACTGAGGTGCAGGTAGGTGAGGCTGCTGTTGCTGCGAGCTCGACGCTGAACGTTTTGCAGGCGAGTCGATGGATGACTTTGAGCGACGAGATGCTGTGGACGCTCGCGATTCGGCTCTGGTCTTTCGTGTGCGTTTCTTCGGGCTGTTTGGTGGAGGTGGGGAGCCTGGAAGTCGGGGTGAAGGAGCGGATGGAGTCGAAGAAGGTGCAGGTGAAAGCGAGGAGGACGATTCACTAGCGCACCGATCGAGAGGCCGTTGCTGTGGCTGAGGCGAATCGGCGTGAGGACGATGGGGGTTAGGAAGACCAGAAGGTGAAGCAAATGTCTGACCGGGAGTGGGATGGTCGGATGCAAAAGTGGATGCAGTAGGACCAACAGGTGGGTGTGATGGCTTGGGCAAAAGCTCGGAAGCTGGATTCTGAGCTTGAGACATGGCCAGCAGTGAAATTCAAGCTTCGCGCTTCGAGTCTCCGAGAATGTGAGATCGTCGTGATGTTTCGCGGCGCGCTCCTAGCTTCCTGACGATATCGAATGCGGATAGTCGTTTACTGCCTTGTCTTAGTTTCCTCGCTCGCTCTCTCGACTTTCGCGTCTGTGCTCCTCCTCTTAGCTCGCGTATCTGATTGACAGCCGTCTTTCGGGATCCAGGAAGGGTTCAGAATATAGAATATGCAACAATAGCCTCTCTCTCCCAAGCTTGACCTTGGCTGACACGCTCCGAGAAGGCTGAGCTTTGTTCAGTATGCTGCCTGCCGGATTGATTGCTTCTGTCGGGCCAAAGTGATGTGTTCTGCCAAGTGGTTTCGAGATTCAAAGTCCTGGACAGCGGTAGGTCCGGCCCTGTGCTGCTTCAGTTGGATCAATAACGGCCCCAGATGATTGCCAAGCTGTCGTTTTGCTAAAGACAGGTCGTTTCCAGACCTGAACGCCAAAAGATCGCCGAGCCTGTCGGGCACACAAGACAGCGTCAGGGGCTATCTGTTATGGAGGAGCTAGCAGGCCCAAAGTAGGTCTCACGGCAGCGCCTGGAAGGAGCGTAGATCGGGGATTCAGGGCCGGATCAGCAGTCCAATCGAGGATGAGGGAGGGAACCCTGTCCGGCTAGGGACAGTTCACTGTGGCAGATGAGCCAGATCGGTGATGGCCAAAGGCAGGGCCAGGGACACTGAGGAGGCAGCAGCTTGGCGGAAACAAGCGATGTAGACTAGCTGGCAGCGAACCGGCAGAGCGTAAGGGCCGAGGGTGGTTTTAGGCGGGATGAGGAGATGGCATTCAATCAGAAGCGAGCCGAGCGGTGTATGGAAACGCGCAGCAGCAATTCACATCGCGCTCAGCTCGAGCATGGTGATCGAATACAATCGCCCGAGTGACGTGTTTTTCAGCTGTCAAACATGCGGTCTAACAATTTTATCCTCGCGGACGTATGGTTCCTTTTGATCATGGTCAACACTCAATTGTCTGGCCAAGTTCTATCTTTTGACTTTCCAAACATGGTCAGACCTTTGAACACATGTCGGAAAAAGTCGTGGATCATCGATTTGGTGCAAGAAAGTGGGCTCAGGAACATCATCGGCTGTACAGGTTGCAGTGAGAGCCGTCATAGAAAAATCGTGTTCAGCCTCCACACCGAGACTTGGGATCGACAACGCTTTTGGTGAGGACATCGTCACCGAGTGATGGGCTCAAGGATATGTGGGGCAGAAATACTCTCTTTTTACGCGAGCGTGAAAAGCATTTCTCACTTTCACCGGGCCGTGCGCACTGCTCAAGTCTGATACTTTCTCTGCACAGTCTCCTGTCCCCAGCTTGATCTTGATCGTTAAAGATCGGCTATCACCTTTCTCATCAACCACATCCTTCTCGATAAACTACCACTCTATCGTCTATATTCAACATGTCTGTCGAAGCCAAGTTCAACAAGGCCGTCTCCATCGTCGGCTCGCTTCCCAAGGACGGTCCCGTCCAGCCTTCCCAGGACGACCAGCTCAAGTTCTACGGCTACTACAAGCAGGCCACCATCGGTGACGTTAACACCAAGAAGCCCGGCATGTTCGACCTTACCGGCAAGTACAAGTGGGAAGCTTGGAACAAGAACCAGGGCATGTCCAAGGAGGAAGCCCAGCAGGCTTACGTCGATGCTCTCCTCGAGGTGCGTACCCCATTTTCGCCGCCGATCCTGTTCTATCTCGATGCCTGAAGAATCTGCTAACACACCCGCCACTCTTCTTTCACGTTGTGCTGATGCCGAATTCAATAGATCCTCAAGAAGCACGAGGGTAAGTCAACTCTGTCCCTGTTCTTACGACAAGGCATCTGAACGAATTTCTGACCACCAATACTTCCTCCTTCACTTTGATTCGTATCGAACACAGGCGAGGGTGACTCTGCTCAGTACGTCAAGGAGATCGAGAACGCCTAGATCTGCGACTCATCAGTATGAATCATATGTTGCAATCGCTATCCAGTCGGCGCCCTTCACAGTAGAGATAGCTGTAATGAATCTTTTATTGTAGTCGTCAGTCGATATACCAAGATTTGCTTCGTACATATGTTTTCCAATGCGCACAAGTGACAAATTGACCAAGGTCTACGACGTTGCTGTGATGACCATCATCAGCTTGCGAGGCTTGAATTGTTGTGATTGTTGATTTGACTGTGAAATGCTAACAATTAGTTAAACGTTTTCATTGCGTTCCGAAGTCGAGCAAAAAAAGCGCCTGAAAAAGGCGACCTAAAAATCAGACTCATGTCCATGCACAACCCTCCCTCTTCCTGTCCCGAGTCCCGCAACACTCAACCGACACTCCAACACAAGCACCATCAACGCTTCGCACACACAACGAAAGGACAAGCCACTTTCAACAATTCAACAAAGAGGTTTTGAGATTGCAAGACGGCCAACGAAACAATGTATGATATTCAGTGTACAGACGTTTTTCTTTTTTCCCTGCGCTTCTTTCTCACGCTTGCTGATTAGCAGCGTCCAGAGCCTTCTGCGCAAAGAACCTCACATCTGCATCCGAGTCCTCCTTCAACTTCTCCAGTGCCGGTGTGATCTTCTGCTTGATCACCTCCTTACCCTCCGGTGTCTTGACCAACACACTCGAGAGCACCTCGAACGCCTTAGCAACGTTGAATCGGATGTTAGGGATAGGGTCGCTAACCATGGGAAGCACTGTCTCGAGCACATCACCGGTGATGGCAGGTGTGTCGAGCGAAGGCGCCATGGTGGTGATGGCAAAGATGGTAGTCATGCGATAGAGGTAGTTGGGGTGTGTGCCCATCTGAAGCACCTTGGGGATGATGGTCTGTCTCGCCCACTCGACACCGAACACATCTGTGAGCTTCTTGAGGTTGACGGTAGCTGCTTCTCGGATGCTGAAGACGGTATCGCCGAGCCACGACATGCAGAGATTGCTGAGCTGCTCATCGAAGAATTGAACACCGAGCTGGTTGGCGAGCAAGGGGATGTACTCGATGATGGCCTGACGCACACGCCACTGCTTGTCTTCCGCAAGCTCAACGATCGCTGGGAGCAGCGACTGTGACAAAAGGTCGATACCGATGACCTCGTTGACCTGTTCCAACTTGGAGATGATGTTGAGACGCACATCTGGGAACTCGTCCTTGAGAAGCTGCAGGAAGAGAGGCAGGAGGTGCTCGATGGTGGCCTCCTTGCCAAGCAGAGGAGCAAGGCCAGAGATCTGCATGCCGAGAGCAGCGCGAACGTGCTGCGAGTTGTCGCCAGCAAGATCACGAACGCAAGGCATCAGTCGAGCCAGGATGATGTCCTGGTCGACGAGTTTGGCAAAGCCGGGGATCTGACCGGCGCCTGCTGTGCGCACCTCAGCCTCGTTGTCCTTGAGAAGGTGAACGAACGCCATGACGAGCTCGTCACGCACGACGTCTTCACCCACAGCGGAAGCCAGCTTGACAAAGTGGTCGGCGACCATGTATCGTACCCTCCAGCTCTTGTCCTGAACGGCGCTGCGAATGGATGGGAGAAGGTAGTTCTTGGACTCGTCGTGGCTGAGCGATTCTGCGATGGCGATCAAGTCCTGAACGGTCAACAGACGGACAGAGTCCTGGTCGTCGGACGAGAGCTTGCGGTAGAGGGGAATGATGTCGGAAACTACGAGCTCTTTGGAAAGGTTCTTTGCGAAGGGGCCGAGATCGCGGGCGGCGGCTCTTCGGACCATAGGGGTATCGTCGTTGCAGAGGGCGGTAAACATCTTTCGGAGCTCCTCTTGTGTGGCTGGCTTGGCTTTGAGGTACACTGCGGAGAAAAGAGAGGTGGAGCTGGTACGCGATGTGAACCAGTCTCCGCCGGAGAGTCGCTTCAGGAGGGGAATGTAGTGCTCCTCAATCTGTGTTTCCGAAAGAACTTCGGCAATCTTGACAATCGACTCGGCAGCCTTCTCGCGGACAACACTCTCCTCGACAGCAGCCAGGTTTTCCAAAGGTCCGAGCAAAAGGTGTGCATAAGTAGGTCCACCAAGGTACTCTACGAAACCCGATCCAAGCTCCTGTGCAAGTGCGAGAAGAACCTCATCTTCGTCATCGAGGGAGTCCTGGAGGAATGGGATGAGCTCGTCACGAGCACGTTCTGGGCCAAGAGCAAGGGCGATGGTGGAGATGCGGTGGATGGCGTTGAGACGGAGAGTAACATCATCGGACTTGAGCTCATCGATGAGGATGGCAATTGGGAATAGTTGCTCATCGGCCTCCATGGTGACGATATGCAGTGTGTGGTGGTGGTGCTGTGAATTGCTCGAGTACGATCCCTGATGGGCTTATGATCTTTCCGTCTGTGTCTGTTGAAGAGACCCCTGAATTCGATTGTGAACTCAGCAAGAGGCTGGCAAGGAGACCAAGTCGTTCGAAGTGGAGTAGCTGGATGAGGAATTGGCGTACCGAACGAATAGAGGCGCGTGTTGTATTCCGAGCTCTGGCGTGCAGGAGAGTGACGGAGGTACGTGAGAGAGAGAAGCAGATGCGAGCCCTGCCGACTAAAGGTGCAGAAGTCAAATAGTATCGTGGTGGACAAGAAAGAGTTGAAGGAACAAAGGCTTGCTAAAGCCAATTGACGCGATAGCGATCGTGCGGAAGACGTGAAGCCTAAGCCTGGAAGCCCAAGCCTGGCTTCACAACACACAGACACACACCGAGAAGAGTGCCTCTTGCGTATTTGTTGGCTTTTGCTCGTGAAGCAAACAGACACACACGCCTCAGCTCTGAGACTGGCCAAATCCAAACGTACAGCCACGCTCCCCTGTTTTCCTTCAGTAATTTCGACTTGACGCTTGAATACGAAGCCCGTGCGGCTTCCGCTGTCGTGTTGAATGCCACTCGAAATGTCTGAATACAATTGCAATGAGAAACAGCGTCTGCTCAAATTCTCACTTGAATCCAGAGAATGGATCCTTAATCAGCTTTGTAATTGACACTTCCATTTGATCGACTCCTGACGCGATCTGGAAAGATACACAATCGTGAATCTTAACAGTCGGAAACAGTTTCGCAATGCTTCACAGTCCTTGCTGAGGTGTCGTTCACCTTCGAAATTTTGGTGTCAAGTGTTGGTATTGCTGCTAGTACAAAGACCGGTGCTCCCCTCACTCGACTTGCTCGAGATGAAGATCGGCATAGACGCTCTCGGTAGGAGTTTGCCAGGCATGCTTGGCCTCGTCGAACAACTCTTGGAAAGCGAATCGAAGCTTCTGTCGTCGATCCATTGCGCTGACGAGATTCTCAGGCAGCTGGGGGCGAACAGGCCCATTGTACGGCGCACCACCAGGCTGGGGTGTGCCGGTCGCAGACTGAACGCCATTTGCACCTTGAGAAAGATGCAAGTCGTCATGATGAGATGCGGCGCTGTGACCGCCTTTCTTGCGCTTGCCCAGACTCGCCTTGATCTGACGCAGTCGCTTTGTCCATCCGGCTTCAATTTCCTTTTCGACCGAGTTGAGACAATTGAGATAATCTTGGTAAGCCATTCGGTCTTTGGCGATGTCGAAGAGCCGATCCTTGCGCATCTCGTTGACCTTTTGTTGACGAGCAAGCTCGCGCTGAACCATTCTGAGCGTGGTCGAGATCTCGTCATCAGCGCGTGAAGACCAGTCAAGATTCTCGTCAGCACCGAGCACTTCGAGTGCTTTGAGCTCCTTGGCGATGCGCTCCTCGAACGAAGCCATATCCTGATCCTGTATCACCCCTTCGGCGTCAAAGTCGGGTTCTCCCTCTGCGTCCTCATCGCCACCTTCGTCTTCATCTTGCCTGCCAAAGCTGTTGAGCTTGGTGATCAACGTTGCAGGCAGCACTGATTCGACCCCTCCAGAAGCTCCTGTGGCCGTCATATCTGGATCAACTCTATCATCATCCGGACGCGAGGGCAGCAAAGACGCCACCAAGCGCTCGGCAAGAGGTCCGCTGCGTGCATCGACAACGGCAGGAGACTCCAGGCCAAGGTGCTGATCCGACATCTGCTTGACTCGGAAGGTCGGCGGCGGGGGAAGCTCGAGCTCCGGCCGCGATATCTGCTTGCTGTCTTCCGCAGTTCCATTCCTTGCAGCTGCCAGGGCGCTGACATCAAGGGGCAGACCACCACCCACACCCAGACTGATCGAGGGAGAGCGTGAAATGGTCGTCAAAGGATTGCCATATGCGTCGACTGCGCCGCTCGCTATAAGAGCATCCTCGTCGTCCCACAACTCCCTGTAGTGGCGACCCAGCGCCGGCATTTGGAATGGTTCGTGATCGTCTGACTTGTGAGAGAGCCAGGCCAGATCGTCTTCCGTCAGTGTCTTGAAGAATGCATCTGCATAGTTGTAGAAAGTCTGGATAGGGGTCTGCTGCAAATCCCTACCGCCTCTTCTGCCCGTTGTAGCTTCCTTGACCAGGCTTTGGCCTGGGCCGAGACCTGCTGGTGTGCCTGGTCCAACACTCTCACGTTCCAGAAGACGGTCGCGCTCCCTCTCCTTCTCTTTCCAATCCTTTTCCGCAAAGTCTTCCATGACCTCACCCGGCTTTGTTGGGTATGCACGAGGCTTGCGTGACCTTTCAAGCACAGGCATGAAGCTGGCCGGTGTTCTAGCAGGAAGCTCCCATCCTGGCGCTGGCGCATAGAGAACAGGAGGTACCGGTGCCAATGTCGACTGGGCCAGCGGCGTCGAAGGCAGCGGGGATGGGGATGGCAGGACGCTGTTGCGCCTGGTCGATGCTTGGGTGGTTTCGGATGCCTTTCTCGGAAAGCCTGGCGGGGTGGCAGCAGCAGCAGCACTACCGGTACCATTGTTGGCTTTGAGACGCATTCCCATTGAGGGGATTTTTGGTGTCGCGGCACCACCAGACGAGGTACCAACCTCGGATCCTCGGCGGGATGCCGCTCCGAGTGCAGAAGACGAGACTCCTGCAGACCTTGCACCGGCCACTGCTGCTGAGGCTCCTAGATGCTTCGAGGTTGCCGAGGCTCTTGCTGAGCTACCCGCAGCTCCAAGCAGCGCGCCCGCTTCGAACTCAGAACCAGATTCGTCGTCGTGCGAGTCGGCATTCACATCTTTGCGTTTGCGCTTCTTGTTCTTTGCATAAGTCCTGCCCGGTCGACTGGGCATGTCTTCATCCAGATCCCACTCAGGGTCGGTCGATGCCATGCTCTCATCGTCACCGCCGATGTCCAGACTGTGACCTCTTGCCGCTTTGCTGCGAGCATTGGCTTTGCCTCCAGCACCTCCGAGCTTGTGAGGCGATCGAGCATCTGAGTAGAGAGCGGAAGAGGTGGCGGGCGCGCTGTCGTTGTCCCTCTCACGTTTGATCTTGACCTTGTTGCTGCTGAACGATCCGTTGAGATTGGAGCTGGATGCTGGAGGCGCAGGTGAAGCAGCGTTCAGAGAGCGCTCACGAGCTTTTTGTTGTTTCGATAGCAAGCCTGATGAGGACGTCGGCGGGGTTTGCCTGGGCGAGTCCGAGTAGAGGTTGAGCGCTGCATTGGAAAGGCCGGTTGGACTGAAGAGATCGTTAGGCGCAGAGAAGAAGATGGGTCTCAACGGGTCGGATGAGCGCCCTTCGAGGCGGGTGAGACGCGCGGCTGACTCGTGTCTGATTCTGCCGAGATGTTTGGCGAGCGCGGTGAGTTCATCAAGAGTTGGTATGGAGTCATTGGCTGAGATGTTGGAAAGCTGTGTGGGAAGGAACTGGCGATAGAAGGGTGCGGCGGTATTAGCGCGGACCGGACCATGTGAGTTCGAACTGGCATTTGAGTCGCGCGAAGCTCTTGAAAGCGCAGGGTTGGCGTCCTTGCCTCCCATGGTGGTCGGCAGCTACCCTGCAGGAAGAGTCGATATAGGGTCGCCAATAGTCTCGATAGGCACGACACGATGCGACTGGCCTTCACGCTTGGTTGATGAGGCAGCACTCTCAAAGAGGATCCGGCGGGTATCGAATCGGAAGCTTGACGTGATCACACGACAATGCAAGCTGCGCGTCCAGTCAGGGTCCAAACAAGTGTTGCCGAGTATCTGCGTCCTGATGGCTTTGTGGGGGCTTTGCTGCGGACGAAGTGTTTGTGACCAGCGACACGGCTTCGAAGCCTCAAAAGCGGCCAGATGTACGCCTTGGAAGCTGGCGTTGATGATGCCGTGTCTGCCTTGCACGTTGTGAGTGATGGTGACGAGAAGGTAAATACCGTTGACATCGGAAAGTGACAGACCGCTGGACGTGACGCGGGTCGAATACCCGGTGCCAAATTCCGATTTCCAGGAATTGTTCAATCGGCCGGCTTGATCGAGATTTAAACTAACATCTAAACTTGATCAAAGAGAGGCACGTTGTGGCCTTTTTTTTAGCAAAGAACGTGTCGAGTGTGCGGGTGTGTTGAATATGCGTGGGGATGAGATATGCAGCCGAGAGAGAGTGCGCACCTATGATGCAAAGCAAAAAGAGTTGAGCCGGAATTGAGCGTTGTGCCAAGTCTAATTTGAGCTCCTGTATCGTCCTTGCCCCGCGTCGGACTGCTTTGTCGCTGCTCCCCCTCTGTGTGTTGTTTCATCATTTCGAGACTTTGCCTCACTCAAATTCGGCTTGGTCCGTGGGTCGTCGTCAAGAAATGACATCCAAAATAAATGGATCGTGCAGGGCAGCCACATCGCAGCGCATTGTCACATTTGGCAATTACAGGAGGCAGCTGTGTTGCTTTTCTTTTCCCGCAACTCATGGGCGCTTGCGTCACTTCTTAGTCGATTTTGCATTTTCGTATGAGCTCCGATGTTCATGTCGCACCACTTTGCATTCACGCTCACACATATTCACGACTGACTTATTATTGTGCCTTGACAGTCACAGTGTTGGAAACGATCAATCCTCTCTAGTACATCTTTGTCCTCTATATCACTCGCTTCTTCTCCTTCTTCTTCTTCTTCTTCTTGTTCTTGTTCTCTGTGCGCATCCTGTTTACTACATAGTGCAAGCTGCAACGATTGCACCGTTCCTTTGCAACCTCTACAGCTGCCTGGTCCCAACCACACCAAGCTCACTGGTAAACACATCAACACGTGCACTACCATATTAAGCGGCACGGCACGGCTCGGCCTCTTCACTCGCACCTGATCAGACTCGATCACAAGCACACCTCGGACGATTGCAAGAATCTGGCTGTCGAGGACGCATATACCCACATCTAGTCTATACAACCAATCGGCACTTCCAATCGCATAGATCGGTGTAGACCATCCTCAGATACAACCAAAGTCTGTCTTGCGACTTTACACCTGGACACCATGGCCTCAGCAACAGATAACTCGACCTCGGCGCCTGTGGCCGTCAACGACAAGGATACTACCGCCGATGAGATCGCTGCTCCACCAGAGGCTGTTCAGATGACCGACGAGGAGGAAATGGGTGCTGCTTCCGACAAAGACCAGACCGACTCGGGCAAGCTCAAGACGCTCATGGGTATTCTCAAGCGCATGGTCGGAGTCAAGGACATCGCCGCTATCCGCATCTCGCTTCCCGCCAATCTTCTCGAGCCTGTACCCAACCTCGAGTACTGGAACTACCTCGATCGCGGCGACTTTTTCACCCTCGTCGCTGACCTTGACGATCCTCTCGACCGCATGCTCGCTGTGCTCCGCTTCACCTTCACCAAAGAGCTCAAATACGTCAAGGGAAAGATCTGCAAACCTTACAACTCGATCCTCGGCGAGCACTTCCGCTGCCACTGGGACTTCGAGCCCGCCAAGATCACAGATACACACGTCTTGCCCGTGCAGGCACTCAGTGTAGATGCGCCCGAACCGTTGCCGCTGGTTGGCAACCAGGCTCATACACCCGTCATGTCGGCCAAGAAAGGCAGTGCACCGCCCTCTCCCCTGGTGCAGCCTCAAGACAAGTCTCGACCTGGCTCCATCCGAGGCGTGAGCACGGACAGCTCCACCACTTCTACCGCGAAAAAGGGTCTCTCAAAGCTGCTCGGTCGCAAGAAGGGCGCAAGCAGCTCATCATCTGAGCCTCAGGCAACCGCCGAATCTTCGTCCGCATCCATTGGAGCGGGCGAGGACGACAACGCTTCGATCTCCGGTTCCAGCACAAGACGCACAGGCAAGAACCGCCTCTGCTTCTTGACCGAACAGGTCAGCCATCACCCTCCCGTTTCGTCTTTCTTCTGCGAAGCCAAAGATGCCGGCGTTCAGCTCTACGGTGTCGACCAGCTCGGTGCCAAATTCACAGGTACCAGCGTCAAGGTCTTCCCAGGCGAACAGAACCAGGGTATCTTCCTTCGTCTTACTGAGAATGCGAAATGTGGAGCCGTGGGCGAGGAGTACCAGATCACGCATCCCACCGCCTCCATCAACGGCTTGCTGCGCGGCAGTCTGTGGGTTGCAATCTGCGATAACCTCTATGTCACCTGCCGCGGTGGCAAGAGGGACAACGGTGAAGACGATGGCACACGCCTGCGTGCGATTGTAGAATACAAGGACGAGAGCTGGATCAGCAAGGCCAAGTATGCGCTCGAAGGTGTTATCTATGCCTACGGTCCTAATGACGACCCGGAAGAATATACGAATGCCAAGCAGGTGCCGCAGGATAAGGTGCTTGCTACTTTTGAAGGATGCTGGAAGGGCAAGATCACATACAAGAGGAAAGGTGATAAGGAATCGCGACTGCTGCTCAGCGTGCTGGATGTTGATCCGATCCAGAAATCGGTCAGACCGTTGTCGGCACAGGAGCCCATGGAGAGTAGGAGGATTTGGGAGCCAGTCACCAACGCTATTCTGTCCAAGAAGTTCAGCGAAGCGACCAAGAATAAGCAGGATATCGAGCAGCAGCAGCGAAACACGGCTGCCGAACGCAAGAGGAAGGGAGAGACGTTTGTGCCGCGTTTCTTTGATGCGGACATCTCGGATGGAAGACCTAGATTGACCGAGGAAGGGAGGAAGGCCATCGATGGCGAATACAATTTGGCGGGCTACGACGTCGCGGCTGACGACAAGGTAGCGAATACTGCGGGTAGTGTGGCAAAGGAGGAAGAGGAGGAGGAGGACGAGTTCCAGGACGCCGAGAATTGAAGGCGGTTCGCCTCAGCCCAGCTCTACAGATCGAGTGCGAACACGACGGATGTTTTGCACGGGATTCTTCCCTCTTCCGCCACTGTCTCAACCATCCTGTCAGTATACTCATAGGGATCTCTGAACGATAATTAAAGCATGCTCTTTCTCAATCTTCAATCCTTTGTCAAATCCCAAGTTCGTGGGTGGAATGCGGAACGAGATGAAATTTCTCAAGATGTGTCCATATCATCTGCCCCTGCAGTGCCACTCTTCTTGGCTTGATCCTTAGCTTGCCGCTTCGCCAACGTTTGCTTCTTTCCCTCCCGCTTCAATTCCGCCCTTAGCGAGTGAATCCGTTGCTGCATCTGCATCTTGCTCTTCTTCCATCTGGCTGACCTTTCTTTGCGTTTGGTTTTCTTGGCCGCTTTGCACGCGTTGAGGTCGTTCGGCTGGGTTGTGCGGAGCAACTTGATCGTCGTTGGCTCCTGCGGTAATGAAAGCGCGCAGGGAAGGCGGGTGGAGGATGGCTTGGCGGCCAGCATGGCGGTCTCGAGCCAGGACGCGCGGAGGTGGCAGATGGAGCCAGTCTCTCGTGAGATAGCCGAGAGCAGATGGGTGAGGTGTGAGTCGGAGAAAGCGGAGGTGAGGGCGACGATGGAGGCTCGGCGCAGCTTGAGAGCTTCAGCGAGCAATGCTTCAGAGCCAGAGGGGAGGGCGAAGAGCAACACGCCGGAATGGAAGTCCACGTCGCCATGAACGGCGCGTGTTACGGCATTGCGAGCAGCGACGAGCATCGGAAGGTGAGCGATGAGGCTCGGATTCGGGAGATCATGTCTGCACACAAAGACGATCTTGACGCTGGGAGGAGTTGCAACTGCCTTGCCCTTTTTCTTGTTGTCGGTCGAGTCAGAGGTCTGAAGATTCTCTAGGTCGATCGCAATGTCCTCTTCGAGTGCGCGAGTAATGCTGTTGATCCCTGCAAGGACTTGAGGAGGCGCCAGCTTGGATGTCGATTCGCCATTGCTGTCTGCTGTAGCAGCTGCTTTTGCTTTAGCAGCAGAGGAGGAAGCTGAGCGTGTCCTCCTGCCCAAATCTCTGCACAGAGCGCTCTGTACTGGTGCCTCGGCTAGTGTCTCGAGCAGAGTATGCAAGACCGTCTTTGAGCCTGCCACGGGCATCTCCGGCCAGGACACTGCTGTCGAGCTCGCGAGGACTGGGCGGAAGACAGGCTTCCTTCCGGCAGGAACATTCGGCACGACAGGCTGAGAGGATGAGGAAGAGGCCTTCGCAATGCCATGTTTCTGCTTCTGTTCCTTGGAGGTCGACGGTATGGGAGTCTCGTTGCTTTGTGAGGATGTCGAAGGCTCGAGCGTTGGTGCTGCAGCATTGGCGTTGGAGGATTCGGTGGGATTTCTCTGGTTAGACTTGGTAATGTTCTCCTTCTGCTTGCCCTTTTGCTTGTCGTCGAGAAGATTCGAGGCAGCTGTTCCAGTGGAGGGCGCTGGGGTAGGTTTCGACGGCTTCGAAGATGAAATTGAGCCAAAGGCAGCCAAACCAGATTTCTGACCGAGATGCACAGGCGGCTTTGAGCTTGAAGCTAAGAGTGAGGCCAGGGCAGCATCTTTGCCATGTGGTTGTGGAGAGAAGAGGGAGGATAGGGAGGAGGCAAGCGAGCCGCCGCTTGATGCACCGAAGGGGCTGGCAGAGGATTTGTTCGAGGCTTGGGACCGTTGCTTGTTCTTGGAGGCAGCTCGGATGGTGGTCCCCCTATTGGCACTGGCCTTGTTGTTCGGGGCCATGGCCGCGCTTGTAGCCGTAGCAGCACCCTGGCTTGTATCGGATAGTTTATGCTGTTGATGATGAGGAGAATGGACATAAGAAGAAAAGGTTGGACGAAAAATTAAAATTTGGTGGTGCTGAATGCGTGTGGAGCAACAGGGTCCTTTCGGCTTTGGCTGTCGACGCACGGGCAGAGATAACGCTCCTGAACCGAACTTGGAGGCTTCGAGTCCTTAACATGCATCCTCGATAACCACCACGCACTCCTCCAACACGCTTCACATCACCTCGCGACTGCTGGCTTCGGACGTTGATTCTCGCCTCTTTCGTTTCAGCCTGTTCGAGCAGCCCTACTTCGACCGAGCTGGGCTTCCAGAGTGCACACCTCCTCTGCTTGAACAGTAGCATCCGCCCCCCATTCTCTCCCTCGAGGCACACAGCACGAACGATGGACGCAAAGAGGCTGCAGGTCCCCATCCTTGGGCTGCGTAGGTCAGGCAAGACCTCTATCCTTGACGTGGTCTACAAGGGATTGATATCAACCGACGCCGACTTTCTCGAATCCGGCACAAAGGATAGCTATATCCTATCAGACAGCTTCCTGCCCATCCGTGTCATCGATACGCCCAGTCGCATTTTGCTCGGCGAAGTTCGCCTGGAGAAGGGTATTCCTCTTCCTAGTGTCGCACATGCTCGACCTGGTCCACCTCCTCCGGTTCCCGCTCGAAATGCACCACTTCAGCAGCACAATGGTATTCCAGGTGCCTCCACGTCTGCACCCGTCAGTCACACGCCAGAGCTCCTGCCATGGACCGAAGTCTCGGCTGTCATCTTTGTCATCGACGCTCAAGACGATTACTACGAAGCGCTCTCCAAGCTGCAAACAGTCATTCTTTCCGCTTTCGCGGAAAACCAGACCATCGAGTTTCACGTCTTTGTACACAAGATTGACGGTTACTCGGAAGACTACCGACACGACACCTTGTCCACCATCCAAGGCAAGATCCTCGATGACCTTGTCGACAGCAGCGCAAGCTTCATCGCTCAACCATGGTCCTTCCCAGAACCTCTTCCTGTGAAAGAGACCAAAGCATCCAAGAGCAAGGATCGCAGCAGAAGCAAAAGCAAGGAACTCAACTTCTCCCGCTCACCAGCTGGAGGCAATTCCAGTGGTGGCGGATACGATGCCAGTGCGTCCGAGTTCTCTAGCTATTCGGGAGGCGGACATCGTTCCGATGTGCCGCTTGAGCCGGGACTCATCAACCTCGATCAGGCTGTTCGATTGCACTGCCATGCTACTTCGATCCACGAGACTAGCGTCTTTGTAGCTATCAGTAAAGTTCAGCAGAGCTTGGCGCAGAAGGTCAAGCCCGAGGAGCCTCTCGAATCCGAACCTGCCTCCACCTCGAACGGTAATGGTGATGCTGCAGGAGACGCTAGCAAGCCCACGAGACCTGCAGTCGGCAGTCTTCAACGCCGCAGTCTGACCCTCGCTGAATCGATGGAGCAAGTTTGCGACTCTATTTGCTCATCTTGCAAGTTTGAAAACGCTTTCCTCTTCGATCTCCCCACGCGCACATTCATCGGTACCGACTCGGCACCTTTCGACGCTGATAGCTTTGATCTTGTCTTCGACTATGCTGGCTTCCTCGCCAAGTTCGCCGGCTTGTATGCTGGCGTTGCATCAGAGCCATCCCAACCCGCGCCTTCAGCCACTCCCTCGAGCACCAACTCCTCCACTGCTCAGCTTTCGACATCCCCAACTTCAGCACGACGCTTCCTCCTGGGGCGGATGACGAAGGAAGCTGCTAGCAAAGACACTACTGCATCCAAACCTGTTCAGCAATCAGCAGCAGCCTCGTCGGCGACACCAAGATGGGCATCGTCAGTGGCAAGATTGCATCCAGATCGATCACTTTGTTTCTGGCAGATCAATCATCGACTTGCCCTGATGGCTTTGATGAATTCCGACGTCCATGCAAAGCAGCAAGGCTTGATCGATTACAACATCACTTTCTTCCGTCGCGCCGTGCAGGGGTTGTATGGTCTGGCACAGACCAGCATCTAGGCATTTGTATTTTGGCTCTTCAATACCAGAACTGTCATCGTATCACAGACTGCTTTGCTAAGATTGTGATTGAGACTTGTGATTTCTCATGAGATCAAGAATGCCTTGCCTAAAGTATGTAAGATCAAGCCGACGTACGAACGGCCCGTCTCAGCCAGCGCCTCCTCCTCGTTTCCGCCCTCATTTTCGGATCATGATCCACCACCCCTGCACTGAGCGGCGGCAACGTACTCTTCGCATCATCCTCTCCATCCTCATCCACCAGCGTGTCGTTATCCCCATCCCCCTCCATATCAAAGATCGACGGCGGGTAGTCCGGCACACCCCCACCATGCCCATACGAATAACTCGCAGGTTTCTGCCAACTAGAATCAGTATAAACGTATCCTTCATCATCCACCCCCACGGCTGACCAGCTACCGCCCCAATCGATACGCCAATCTTCGCCAGAGATCCACTCCCAACCCGGCTCAAGCTTCATCGCGACTTGCCTACTGTTGTGTACAAAAAAGAGAAGAACAAGATGGGATGAGGTCAGTGTTTGTCCGTATGGAAAGAGGCTTCCTTGTCTAGGAACGCGGTTGAGACTCACCTTATGTCGATCTTTGAACCGGGCAAGACCTCCACCTCGTCCGAACTCCACCCGTCCGGCCGTTTCGTCCACGGCAATCTCTCACCCATACGCAAATTATGCGCGCTCCATCCACCCACGACCCCACTCGAACTAGCCGCTCGTTTCGTCGGCAAGTATCTCTCGTTCTCAAACACTTCGACGTTCCTCCACCCCCGCTCCCAAACATAGTCATCCAGCCGGTCCTGCTCGATCCACTCGCGAACCTTGTGCCCGCCCTCTTTCATGACCTTGATGATCTTCCTGCCTTCTCTGGATGTGTCGATGCGTTTGAACAGACCCTCGAGTGCGGGTTTGGTCCATGGATGATTGATGATGAACGCACCTTCGCCTGCCAAGAACATGACTGCTCTGTATGGCACGTATGGTGCAATGAAGAAGAGCAAAACAGTCGTGAGAAGCGAGAGCTGCAGAATGTGGAGGCTGCGACTATACGATGACCAATTGAGATAAGGCACCGTGGGAGCCAGCAGATCGTAGCCGTCGATGATCATCTTCATCATGTTTTGTATGTCTCGGAGATTCTCGTAGTATTTCACTGTGCCCTCGTGAGGTGGATTAGGCACGAGCGGTGGCTGCACTACGCCTTCTCCAGTGCTCATGGGGAATGTGGTCGCATAGGCTAGCACTTCGGCTGGAGGTGCGGCCGCTTCCTTCGCGTCCGCGCCGCGGGCCTTGGAGGAGGGAGACTTTGGCACCTCCATACGGGCGATGTTGGGCGTCATTGTGTCTTGATATCGAGCGCGATGTGTCATGACGAGGATGACCGACAAAATCGTGCTGGGCGCAAGCAGGAGCAGCCAGGGGTAGACCGAAACGACGGCCCAGATAGCCATCCACATGAGCGTCCAGCTAGTATCTTGCCACATGAGCGTTGCCTCAACTCCATCTTGGAACCAGAACATTGGTCCCGACTTCTGCACAAATCCTCGAAAGTTTTTGGTCGTCGTTGGCAGCGAGAGCGGCTCCTTATTCTGAGCAACCGGCAGTCTTGGCGATGCCGCTGAAGCGGCCAGCACCGACTCGAGTGCAAAGTTCTGCAACGCCATTGAGGTCTGCTGAAACAGCCCGCTTGTGCTTCTAGATGTGGACATTTCGGACGGAGAAACAGATGATTGCGACGAAGAGGATGAAAGTCGACGCCCGTTGGCTGGTGATGAGGAAGGGAAAAGCGAGTTGCTGAATAGAGACGTCCTGCCTCTGCCGGACGTGGGCGAGGAAGAGATGTCGTCCATGTTGGATGATATGGTGGGGCTTGCGTCCCAGCGAGCGGACAAAGTATAGAAGACGCTGTGATGGTAACGGAAGGAAGGATCAGAAGAGTCAAGTGTCAGAACGGTGCGTGACGTCCGCCGATTACTTGCCCCGCAGACCTCTTCTTGGAGGTGCATGCCGCGGCCAACTTCTGGCTTGAGCGCTCAATTTTTGTCTGCGAGCTCCACTTGAATGTACGGCGTGAAACCTGAGTTTGAAATTTGCAAGATGTTAAGCTGCTACGTCACAACAAAATCAGTCAAAAATTCGAGTCTTGCGCACACAGCGACGATGTTCGAACATCAACGTCAGGGCTAGATGTCGCAAAGTAAACGGCGCAGAGAGCCGTACGGATTAGTATAATGGATGCGAGGTACAAGTACAAATGCGAAAAGTGTCAAGGTGCGTGCAAGCAGAGGGCGTCAAGGCTGATGCGGTCAACCGTAACGATGAGGTTGGAGGACCTAAGGAAGAGCGTGAAGAAGATAGTCTCTAGGCTTGGTCTTGCACGTCAAAGGAGTCTTGCTGCCTGCGAAGAGCTGCGCGTCAAATATCTGTTGAGCCTCATGCGAGCGTTCGTCTCTCCATTCGAGATCGATCCATCGCTCTGCATCTGCTTCTCTTTGTGCTGCCATTAGAAGATCTCGCGCCTCACTGCCAGATCCTCCTCCCATACCCATACCTCCACCCTTCTTGGCGTTGGGATCGGTGCGAAGAGCTACACTGAGCGTCTGTGCTGTCGGCTTCTTGACGTCCTTCTTTGCCTTGGAGCGCGAGGAGCCTTCTCCCGGTGCCTCCATTTCGATCAGCTCATCCTCGTCCTCTTCGTCCGAACCGAGCTCACCCGCGAGCGCGGCACGATCTCGACGCTTCTCTGCTTCGCGTGCCTCGTCAATGGCGTCGAGGTAATTCATCGAGGGCCGCAGTTGAACGATTGATTCGAGTTGGGTGAGGTGAAGCGCCTGGTCTCGGATGACACCGACCATATACTCGGTAGCGTTGGGCACCTGGATACTCTCGAGTTTTATCTTTTCCAGCTTCTTAGGTCCCCTGCTTGCCTGTGCTTCCTCCTCCTTCTCCTTCTTGACGCGAGTCCTGCTGCTGGAAGCGGCAGCGTCGTTTGAGGTGGATCCTCCGTGCGCAGCATCAGCGCGTGCCTGCCTTTGTGCGAGCACTTCAGCACCTGCGCCAAAGTCGACGCCTCTCTCTGTGTTGTACACCTCCTCTCGAACATCCAATGGCAGCTCTACCTCGACTCGATTCGCTCGTGGACGCCATCGACTTGAGACCTTGAGGCCACGGGCGGCTGCCGAGTAAGGCACCGGCAAGGGTCGATCACGTGGATAGATTGGATATTGGAACAGATGCAGAGATGAATCTCCGAGCAGCGCCTTGCTCAAGTAGACGGGGAGCGAAGCCACCAGTTCCGAGTCGGGAGGCAGGTCGGATGCAGAAGAGGTTGGCAGAGTCGATGCTGGCTGTGGTGCTTCAGCAGCTGAAGATGGCTGCTGCGCCATTTGAACGTCCTCCATATCTCCGCTGGAGCCTAAGAAGAGCTGTTCCGCTTCCATCTAGCTTGTGCTGCGGATGCAGTGGGTATCCGCAGATGGTGGTTTCGCATCACAAAGTGTCAAGACTTTATGAGCAGGAAGAATCAAAATTTGGACATAAAAAATTAAACATTTTAATTCCTTAAAAAAAGGTCAAGAAGCGGAAAGTTCAGGACGAGATCGCTAGGATGGCCAGTGCTTTTTTCAGGAGTCCTCCTCCTCAGTCTTCAGACAAGAAGAACCAAAGGTTCTGTAGCATCTTGTAAAAAGCATCTCCCTCTTCTCCTCCACCACCCTCAAACGACTCCTCGGCCTTCAGATCACCAAACCCAAACGGTAGCATCTGCAATAATCATATCTCTCTCTTCTCCACCATTCTCAAACGACCTGCTATCCATCAACATGTTCGCTCGTACTGCCATCCCCGCTTTCCGTGCCGCTTCTAAGCGTGCCTTCTCCACCCAGGCTGCTACCGCCTCCAACGCCTCGGCTCGTCGCTACCTGGGCGCTGCTGCTCTTGTTGCCGGCGCCGGTCTCACCTTCTCGGCTTTCACCGCCCCCTCTGTCCACCTTGAGGGCCCCAAGACCATCGCCGGTGAGCTCGGTACTGCCACCGAGCGCTCCTACGTCATGATCAAGCCCGACGGTGTCTCGCGCCAGATCGTCGGTGACATAATTTCTCGATTCGAATCTAGAGGCTACAAGCTCACCGCAATTAAGAGCGTTATCCCCTCTCAGGAGCTTGCCAAGGAGCACTACATTGACCTCGCCAAGAAGCCTTTCTATGCTGGCCTCGTCGCCTACATTACCTGCGGTACCCCCGTTATCGCCATGGTTTGGGAGGGCAAGGACGTCATCCGTCAGGGTCGTCGCCTCGTAGGTGCTACCAACCCTCAGGAGGCCGCTCCTGGTTCAATCCGTGGTGACTACTGTGTCTCGGTCGGCCGCAACATCATCCACGCCTCGGACTCTCACGAGTCGGCCACCAAGGAGATCGGTCTTTGGTTCCACGAGAAGGAGCTCGCTACTGAGTACCAGCCCATCGCTTGGAACATGATCATGGCTGACAACTAAGCTGTCGCTTGAAAGCCATGCATTTTAGCAGATACAACGATGGAAATAGAATCCAACACAATCTTTCCCTGCTGTCAAAGTGTTTGGACTGTGCTATGTGATTAGTCCCGACCCTGTGCCTACCGACCGAAAGTGTTGTTCAAGTCTAGAGGACGATACATCTGCTGCTCTTTTGAAAGTTGATTGCTCGTTGCGTAATGTACATCTGAGAATAATGTGAGTTGAGGCGACACAAAAAGGACAAGAAAGCAAAGGGGTCGATGGTATCGTGCATGGAGCATGTGCGTCTAGTACATGTCGCCGTCTCCGCTCTTGTCTGCGCAGAAACCGCGAGCTATACGCAGGATGTCGGCCTTCTTTGCTTCGCTCTTTGCTTTCGATTCCGCTTCGGCTTCCTTGGCTGCCAAAAGCTGCGGGAGTGCTGATGGAGGGAGGGGTGCTGCGATCGAAGGTGGGATCTCGTCCTCGGCGTCCAAGTCCTGAAAGGCCGTTGTTCAGAGTCGATGTCAGAATACTGTCGAAATTGCCGAAGTGGTCTGTAGGGACGACGGTACTTACAATCTCGCCCATGAGGACGACGTTCTCTCCTCTTACCAGGAAGACTCCGCGGGCAATATCTCCGTATCTGTTGCCGACGAAGACTCTCTCCACTGTGTCTTGCAACACGAGATTCGCTGTGGTGACAGGAATTGTTCAGGATGATCAGTGTTCACGACACTCGTATGACGGGATACGAAAACGGGCAGCCAGGGTCGACATCATTCGAGCGCACGATTGAAGACGCCTTGACCACTGACATTGCCTACTTACCAAACTGGTCGTAGGATCTGAGGACACCGATGAGTTTCTTTCCGTCACGAAGTACCACAAGCATCTTCTTGTCGACGCAGTCTACAAGCGACCCGGAGGTCGTGAAAGCGATGTTGGACACAATGTCTTGAGCATCCATATTGACCGAGGAAGACAAGTAAATGGTGTCCTGTCACTGGGAAAGCGAGATAATGCCGTGGTTTCGGTGCCGATGCTAGTGTGTGTTCGTATGACTCGATATATGCAGCTGTCTGGCCAGACGATGTGCTTGCAGACTGGGGAAAGTGCTTCGTTGATGTCGTCGTTGGAAGATTGCAGCTGTCAGGAAACACAAGTTGGAGGTTAGGTGGATCTGGCGGTCCGCGGTGAAAGTTCACGTGATGTTGTCCCGTGCGAGAATAATTTCAAGTCCAACACCTCCACTTTCATGAGGAGCTGTGCGTGACGTCCTGCGTGGCTGCAGGGTCAGGCGAGCGAGATAAGCTCCTGCAATCAGCTCGCTGGATCGGTCTACAGAGTCGAGTGCTGCCAGAAGGAGCAACTAGAGGTATGTGCATTGAGGTTTGTGGGTCAAGGTTGACAGACTAGGAGGTGGAGCAGATGAATGTGTCCACTAATGCGGATACCCTTCGGGTATCTCAAGGCTTGGAGCGGAACAAAACCAAAATTCAGAGGTGTGATAACCTGAGCGGCGTGTGAGCCGAGGTCCAGATCGGACGAGACCCTGACTCGCCAAATATGCATCCACCGCTCTGGCCATCCTCACCTCAGTCCAAGTCCTTTCGACCATCCCAACTTTCCGCAATCACCTCAACATCAAACATAGCCGCATCTCTCCACAACACATCATTTCCCCTTACCGCATCTATCTGCCTAGCAATCGTCAAACATTTGAACGTACTCACCTCAAACCGCCATCATCTGATACCAAAACTCAAATACTGGCACTCAGATACCGCGCATTCAGCCAATTCTAGCCCCACTCGAACTCACCGCGGCACACATTCACGCTGCGCTGAAACCGAGAAACCACAGAAAAAGAGCCAGCAATCGTAGACGGGAGGTGCTGTCTGCAGCAAGTAGACAAAGATGACGTCCCCAAAGCGTCGTATTGAGACGGATGTGATGAAGCTGTAAGTGTCCAATCCGCTTCTTGCGCAGTGCAACCGATTTGAAGTGCTGACAGCAGCTCTTACTCTTCCCCATGCGTCCGCGAATGGACCACAGTCTGATGTCGGACTATGAGATCACACTCATCAACGACAGCATGCAAGAGTTCTACGTCCGCTTCCACGGCCCACAGGAAAGTGAGTATCTCCGCGACAGACAAGCTTCTGGAAGGCAGTCCCCGCACTCCCTTCTTCGGTGGATCGCATCGCTAATCCCCTTGTTCTACTTGCGCTCTGCCTTCAAACAACGCAGCGCCGTTCGCTGGAGGGGTGTGGAAGATTCACGTCGAGCTTCCGGATCAGTACCCGTACAAATCGCCTTCGATCGGTTTCATGAACAAGATCTTCCACCCGAACATTGATGAGCTCTCAGGATCCGTCTGCCTCGACGTCATCAACCAGACATGGTCGCCCATGTTTGACTGCATCAACATCTTCGAAGTCTTCCTTCCGCAGCTTCTGCGCTACCCAAACCCGACCGACCCTCTCAATGGAGAAGCAGCCGCTCTGCTCATGCGCGAGCCCAAGACCTACGAAGCACGAGTCAAGGACTACGTTCAGCGCTTTGCAACCAAAGAGGCGGCCAATGCTGCGGGTGAAGAGGAAGATGAGGACGAGGACGAGGAGGACGAGATGTCGGATGTGGGGAGCTTCTCGGACCATGAGCCAACGGGAGACATGGAGATGTGAGAAGCCCGCTCGACTCTCGGCTCTCGTGTCAGCCTTCATGTTCAAAGGGCATCCACCCTGTCGAGCACCCACAGCATTGCCTTTGATCCCACGTCCGTACTCCACCATCTGTATCATCTAGTACCCTTTGCATGTCTCGTAGCTCCCTTTGTTCTCAGCGTTCAATCTTGTTCTACACTCTGACCTTACCTTTCGCATCTAATGTTTCGTACTAGCCCGAAGCTTTGTTCCGCAATCAAGTCATCTCCATTCATACTGCGCAATGTCGACGTAGTTGCGGTGTGTGTTGATTAGCTGAATTGCCCTGATAGGGAAGGCCTGATGTCTATATGCGTGAAATAGTGTGGTGAGATGTGAGAGGTGGAAAAGCCTTGAGTCGGGTCGATGTCTAAGTGATGCTGGCAATGTGGTGTGACGTGTTGAACCGATGTGGAGTTGGCTTTATTGCTGTCGCTGCTTGCGTTCCGATTCCTGCTTGACCTTCTCATCGCGACTGAGAACCTTCTTTTCCTCCTCCACCACCTCCCGCAACACATCCTTGGTCTTGTCGATAAGCCCACGTGCGCTCTCGGCCTCCAGAGTGCTCTTGACGTCCTGCAGTGACGAAGCGTTGTACATTTGGAGCGGAAGCAATGCTACCGAGTGATTCGAGATGCTGCGTGTGTCAGGGTTCTTGGTGGTGTAGCGAAGCCATGTGCGGAGCGATTCGAACATGTCACGGTGCTCGATGCCCGAGCAGCGCAAACCACGTTCACTGCACGCTTTGGCAAGCGCATCGACGTGCTGAGGGATGGCCCCAAATCCACCATCGGCACACATCAACGCATCATCTTCGCGAACGTAGTTGATGTGCGAGTCTAGACGCCTGCGAACCATAGCCGCACCACCCCAGGTGGAGAGGGAGTACATCTTGGCGAGCTTGGCGAGCTCTTCACTCGAAAGCGATTTGAGGATGTCTTCGGATGACTGGTCGAGATGCGCCTGCGAGATCCTGAGACCCTTGTTGGCTTCCTCGATGACAGGAACGAGCTTTTCGACGTTTTCTGACTCCTTGAGCTTCTCGAAAGCTTCTGCGCGCTTGACCTCTTCGCTCATGCGAATCTTGGTGAGCTGATTCGGCAGAATGCACGTCGATGGCAGCAACGAAGGCGCCCAGATAACCACCAACGGCAACGCCTCTTCCAAAATGAGAAGAATGAACAGGAAAAGAGGCAACTTGCGCATATCGGCGTGATGCGTGTGTATCAACTGCGACTCCTCTCTCGTCAACGCCGATCCTCCACCGTCGACTCTTGCTTGAACCTCCTTTACTCGTGTACGATTTGCCCAGATCTGCTTGACACCGTTAAAGTAAAACTTGAAGAGATACTTTGCTGTCGCCCAAAGCTCCTTTGCTCGTTCTGTTAACGATTTGTTGGGCTTGGCATCTGTGACGGCGGTTTCGGAAGCGTCCTGTGTTGTGAGCTGTGTCTTTTCAGAGCTCGAGGATGACGGTGTTGTTGGCTTGCTGGATTGTGTTGATGTCGATTTCTGTGCCTGTAGCAAGAGATGAGACTGATGCAACATACGGACAGCACCGAACAGGAATTGCTGCCGTCTTAATGTTGGCGCTGAGCATTGCGAGGCTGAACAAGGTGAGGCAACGAGTCTAGGTGTTGACAAGGTTGACCGTGTTGCTACGACGCTTGATGGTGCTTGCGCGCCGGACCGTCTTGTGGACTGAGCAGCTGCTCTCAAGGCTCTTGATGCCTGCATATCGACCAAGCTTAAAGAGCGCGAATGCGCTACGTTCTCAGTGTAGATTGAGATATGCTTTCAAGGCTCCGAAGATCTGAAGATGGGTCACCGCTGCTTCGGCTAAGTCCTCTGTCTTGTCTGGCAGCTCGCTGGTATCTTCCGTTTTGTGTGGTGCGGAGACTCGGTGATCACTTCAGTGCGGGTAGGAGAGCCACTTCCAGAAATCGGTGCAATGTAGGACGAGAATGTGAAAGCAAAAGCCGATGATGAGGAGGAGGATGAAATGTCAAAGCTCAATCAATTTTGTTCCGCTTTCTGACGAGGAAAGACTGCAATTTGTTGCTCGCTGAATGGGATTCCGGCAAAAAAATAGAACACATTCTTCGCAAGCACCCTGATATATTAGCCTTTCCGGGAAAACGGGCGGCTCCGAACACCGCCTAACACTAACAGCTCGGCAGCTTACTCGAGCTTCCAACTTTTTCTTCTCGAAAAATGTTAGTTAGAGAAAGTACACGATGTAATTGTGATATGACCTAACACATTTTGTTTAGGAGCGAACAATCGCCGATGCTGGTAAGCCGATTGATTCGAGATCGATGAGGGCCTTCTGAATAGCACGTGCTCGTCGTCAGAGATAGATCTAAAGCTTCGCACCCGATATCGATTCTTGACAATATCAGGGTGTATGCGTGGCTGAGCATCCTCGGGTGAACAAGGGTTAGAAACTGGCTAGATCCGGTGCAAGCTCAAGTGTTGTCTTCTATTGGAAGAAGAATCGAGAGAGGATCATCGCAAAAAGGGACAGTCGTCGAAATTTTGGGAAGACGTTCGACTGAGGCTTGTCGTAGCGCACGAGGAGGGTCAGCGGTCAAAATCTTGAGAAATTTGGGGCAATTTGTCGAATTTTGCGAAGAGAGAGCAGTCCAACAAGATCATATCTAAAGGCGGCAGGGATGCGCTGCCACGCAGCGCTCTACGACTGCTCGGCAAATCCTGTTTTTGGTTTTTTTTTCAACTCTAAATTTTTATTTTCTCTTTGATACCAGAGCGTTAAAGCCGTCTGCCCAGAGCAAAATTTGAAGCTTAATCGAGACAAGGGTTCGCTTAGACTGACGAGAAGCAGCGGAAAAGGAAAGGCACACGAGCGCAACATTCTATGATCCCGTCTTTCCACTCAGACCGTGTTGGACCCTGAAGTGTCAAAATTTGGAAATCCCGAAGCAGGCCAGACTGCACAAGCAACGCTCTTTCTCCATCACAGTCATGTACCAGATATGGTAGCCCACGACTTGTCTCAACACTGATAAATGCCAGCTGTGCGACAGCCTAGGGAGCACTAGCCTTCATCTAGAGAGACACGTCAGCAATGTGGGAATGAGACGAGACATGAGCTCGTGTGTCAAGCAAGAAGGGGTAGCAAAGGAAAGGCAAGGACGCCGGCTTGGTTCGGGCGTAGCGTTTTCCGCTTCCGATCGTTGGTCATCGGAGCCAAGCCTTTACTGTGGCGCATCCTGTAGCAGATAGACAGTAAGGCAGGTGGAGATAGACATTTCAAGCCGGAACCACAGTCTCGTCGATATTCGGGCCACGCACCGATCTTGCCCGGCGGGTTATCATGGCAGTATATTGACCGCAAGCTTTGGGCCAGACTACAAGATTGCGGCCGCAAAGCGCTTCAATGGCCAAGCACCTCTCGTCAGCTGTTGGCAATTCAGCTCGACCTGATGACTATGAAAAGAAGGAGATCCACGATCAAACCGAAACATGAGCGTGGGTGTTATCTTTCGTAGATAATGTGGCCAGCAGCGAAGAGGCAGGGCGTGATGAGGATTTTGCAATCCGCAAGAATAGGACCATGGTCGACGTAGGAATCTCGAAGAGGCAAAGGGACGTCAGCCTTGCGGTCGATTCTCGGACCAACCGTTAAGAGCAACACACTGGACAGCGCAAATTCAATACTGTATCGGATTGTCCGCGTGTGCTCAAAAAAGGGCAACAGTGAGAAGGCTTTGCTTTGGAAGGCGCAGTTGAGTTCAACAGCAAGCCCCGAATTCTTTTTGAGAGGAAAAGATACAAATGGGCGAGCGTGGCTGGATTTGCAGGCTTTCTTGCCGTCAAGTTTGGCCAGAAAGACGAGGTGGGGGTGGAGGCTACATATAAAATTGTCCACCAAAGGGGAAAAAAATAGGCTCGCTATCGATGCGGATATGCTACCTAACCGTCCGTGCGCATCCAACTCAAATATCTACTCTTCTTTAGCCATTGGACGCCATTCGAAGAGATCTTCGCGTAACGTCACATTGTGAAACGGTTAGCGGGATAGACAGCGGAGAGCTCGTGATGATGCATTTCTATGGCTGAAGGTGATCTGTGCAGTTTCGGAGCGGCTGAAGATAGTGACAAGCGGGTGTTCCGAACAGGCTGCAGGGGCTTCTTTATCGACGACGATACGGTCTCGAACTGGCTCTAAAGCCAGATGATGGTGATCAGCATGTGGCAGCTTGCTTCCATTCTCTCTCGAAAGGAAAGGATTCTAGTCTATCGGAACCCTGAGAATAGCTGCGAGAAGCAGATGAAGCAATCGCCTGATGGCCTAGTTGATGTTCGATATAGGGCGAGCTGAGTCTCCCCCACCATGCCGAACTGATCACTCCTTGCGATTCTAACAGCAGTGTCGAGCGCCTCGAGAAGGGTTATCGGGAGCTCTTGCGACGGTGCTGCTGAAGCTCGTTCACAAGCCCGAAACTTCTTGTAGACTCTTGTCGATGGACGGCGATATTCAGCAACAACAGCAGCAGCAGCAGCCTCTTCTGAGCAAAGAGAAACTGTCGAGTCTTTTATTTTTCTTAAATTCAAATTTCCAGTGGGGGGTCTTTTTTTCCTCTTTTTTTTTTTTTTTTTTTTTTTTTTTGGTCTACTTTTTGTGTGCGGGGACTGTGCGTTTTGACCTGCTTGTTGGGGCTCTTCTTTTGACCGATTGCCTTACAGTAGAAAGGTGTTGGTTTCTGCTCAGCGCAAAGACCAACAGCAACTTCGCAACTTTGCAACTCTGCGCCTTCTCTTGACATCTGGCTATCTTGACTACTCAGATCCTCTTGCCACTCCACCATCACTTCCTTCATATCATCCTCCTTTCCGATCGCATTGCTCTCTTTCCGACGCTCTGCACATTCATATCACCTTCTTCTGCTGAAACCGAGTGACGACGGGATTGGCTCTCTTCCTTCTCTCTCTTCATCAACTGCTTCGCTTGACACTTCCACCTGACGACTGGATCTTCAAGCTTCGACTTCCATCGACCCATCCCCATCTCGACGATCAAATCATTCACACGACTCCTTCGCCGACCACGAAAGAGTGTATTTGCTTCGATCCGCTTCTTCTATCGCACATTTCACACCACACAGACTGCCTGCTGCCTGACGATCAGCTTGCTTCTGCACTCTGCTACCGACTTCATCCGATTGTGAACATTTCTCTGTTCCTACTCTTCTGCTCTCCAACAAAAGTACGACACCATGTCGAGCATCAAAAACGCTCCTTCTGACGACAGCTACGTCGAGCTTTCCAGCCAGTCTAGCGGCAATGGAAACGGCAACGGCACCCTCCGAGCTCTGACCATCGCTTCCACTTCTGGTCTCGAGGTTCAGATCCCCGTGCCTGCCCAGCCTTTCGATGCTTGGATCGTCGCCGACGTCCTGCGCGAGGAGTTCCAGCGCTCCCTTGCTGCTTCCCCCGAGACCACCGACGTTCTCGAGGTCCAGGAGGAGCAAGACGACGCCGATGCAGCTGCCAAGATTGCCGGCGAGGCCAAGATCAACCTTGCTGCCAAGTTCCTCGGCTTCCTTGCCTCGCGTGCTTCCGTCAAGACCTCCAGCCACGAGCTCAACCTTCTCCACCACGCTTGGTCTCACTTCCACGAGGAGTTCCTTGCTGAGCACGGTAGCGTTCATGACTTGGTTGCTGCTATCGACACCGATCTGCGCACTTCCGTCTTGCGAAGCTACTTTGAGGCTTTTGCTCAGCTCGAAGCTGCTGGCAAGGCCAAGCCCACTCTTGTTCAGCCCAAGCTCTTCTCTCTCTCTGCCCAGAACAAGGCCGAGGTTCACGCCGTCTTCGGTGGTCAGGGTAACAATGAGGTAAGTCTTCCCACTCTTTCCATGTTCATTTCGCATTCCCACCTCACTCCGGTTCTTTCCAGCCAGCGACCTAGCTTTGAAATGCAACGAAGATGAGCGACATCTTCAGCTCTCTCTCATTTAGCTTGTTGGCTGGGAAAGGGCAGGATCAAAGCGTCAACTGTCATCATTCGTTCGCCCTTTCGGTTTTCGGCTTTGGTTTCCCCTCGCTCTTTTTCGAGTTGGTTTTGGATTTTAGGCGAGTTGGTTACTTTCGATGACGTGTGGAGGAAGACAGGCATGGGACCACTCTCCTGCTTCTCTTGCCTCGCGCCTTTGCCATTTCCCAAAATTTTGGGAACGGGCTCATCGGCGAAACCCTTTCCTCGCCAGGCACGAACGCGCGATTTTCGGCCATCCAGCGGTCCAACGGCCATTTCTGGTCCACGATCGCAGTGTTGGAACGCCACGCCAGCTGCCAAAATCCAAAATGTCTGCAGAGAACAAAAGACAGCTCAAACTTCGGCTAAATCGAGGTGTACGCGACCCTGCAGCTCAGAGTGGAGGCGAGGACGTCGAAGACGGCCGCTTTCGCTTTACTGGCGAAGGAACCATCATCTTCGTATTGCAGCAGCATGGCGAAGAATCGAATCGAAACCGCGGATATGCGAACTTTTGATGTCAGCCTTGCAAAGCTTCGATCCAGGACAAATTACTGACAAACATTGCCTTCAAATTCTACTCGTCGAATACAGGCTTATTTCAAGGAACTCCAGACTCTCTTTGACTCTTACCGACCTCTCGTTCAGCCCCTGCTCGAGTCGACTCAGCCTGTCTTCGAAAAGCTCGTGCAAGATGCCGCCAAGCAAGGTTTCGCTAGCTACTACACCCACGGCCTTGACGTTCTCGGATGGCTCACTGGCGCTGTCCCCGAACCTTCGGTCGCTTACCTGGCCAGCGTTCCCCTCAGTTTACCCCTCATCGGCTTGACCCAGATCACTCAATTCCTGGTGAGCATCCGTGCCTCCGGTCTCACCCCCGCCGAGTTACGGTCGCAGATCAAGAGCGCCACCGGTCACTCGCAGGGTATCATTTCGGCCGTTGTTCTCTCGGCTTCGGAGAGCCTCGAGTCGTTCTACACCAACGTGGCCAAGGCGCTTGAGCTTCTCTTCCACATCGGCAAGCGTGGTCAGGAATTCTTCCCCACCCTTGCTATCGACCCTGCGCTCGTCAAGGACACCGTCGATGGCGGCGAGGGCGAGCCCACTCCAATGCTTTCCGTTCACGGTCTCGAGCAGACTGTTCTCGAGAAGCACATCCAGAAGACCAACTCGCACCTTGCCGAGTCCCAAGCCGTCTCGATCTCGCTCTTCAACGGTCCTCGCAGCTTCATCGTTACGGGCTTTCCCAAAGCTCTCGTTGGTCTCGTCGGCAGCCTCCGCGCCATTCGCGCCGACACTGGTGCCGACCAGGGCAAGGTCCCCTTCAGCAAGCGCAAGGCTGTCTTCCGCATGAACTTCTTACCCGTTGGCGTTCCCTACCACTCCAGCTACCTCACCGGCGCCACCGAGAAGATGCTCCAGGAGGACTACGCTGGCCGCACCACCGTCTGGGAGGCCTCCGAGCTCAAGGTCTCCGTCAAGAACACCGAAGACGGTTCCGACCTTGCCAGCTACCGCTCCGAGGACATCCTCAGGAGCATCGCTGACCAGATCTTTGTCAAGCCCATCTACTGGTCCGAGGCTTCCGATCTGCCCAAGACCGCCACCCACCTCATCGACTTTGGTACCGGTGGCCTTTCCGGTATCGGCGGTCTCTCCGCTCGGATCCTCGAAGGTCGCGGTGTCAGGATCGTTATCCCCAGCGGCACTCACCCCCGCAGCACCGAGCTCTACAGCGCCACCAAGGTCAAGTTTGAGGAGCGCTGGGAGGATGTATGGTCGCCTCGCCTCGTCAAGACCAAGAACGGTATCAAGATCGACACCCCCTTCTCGCGCACCACTGGTCGCGGCATCCTGATGGTCGGTGGTATGACCCCCACCACGGTCAGCGCCAACATCAACGCCGCTGTTCTCAACGCCGGCTACCTCATCGAGCTCGCCGGCGGTGGACTTCACAGCGAGGCTGGTCTCCGCAAGCGTGTCAACGAGATCCTCGACCAGCTCGAGCCTGGTAACGGTCTCGAGCTCAACGGTCTCTTCATTGACCAGCGTCGATTCGGCTGGCAGTACCCTCTCTGGGGTCAGATGCGCCGCGAGGGCTTCCCGTGCAAGGGCTTCACCGTCGCTGCCGGTATCCCTTCGACCGAGAAGGCCAAGGAGATCATCGACGGTCTCAAGGCTGCCGGTATCGAGTATGTCGGCTTCAAGCCCGGTACCGCTGACGGTCTCCGAGCTGTCGCTGCCATCGCTGCCGCCAACCCCGACTTCAAGATCATCTGCCAGTGGACCGGTGGCCGTGCCGGTGGTCACCACTCGACCGAGGACTTCCACCAGCCCATTCTCCAGACGTACGCCAGCCTTCGCAAGCAGAAGAACCTCATCCTTGTCGGTGGTTCCGGTTTCGGTGACGCTGAAGGTGTCTGGCCCTACCTCACCGGTGAGTGGTCGGTCAAGCTCGGCTACGCTCCCATGCCCTTCTCGGCCTTCCTCTTCGCTTCGTGGATGCTCATCGCCAAGGAGGCTGCTACCGCTGACGCCGTCAAGCAGCTCCTCGTCGACACCCCAGGCTGTGGTGACGACAAGTGGCAGGACACCTACGGCAAGGGTGCGGGTGGTACCATCACCTGTAACTCGGAGCTCGGCGAGAGCATCAGCTACGTCCACAACCGTGCTGCTGCCTTGTGGCGCCAGCTCGACGACCAGCTCTTCTCTCTCCCTCGTGAGAAGCAGCGCGTCTGGCTCTCTGAGAAGAAGAGCTGGCTCATTGAGCGCCTCAACAAGGACTTCCAGAAGCCTTGGTTCGCCGCCAAGCTCGACGGCACTGCGCTTATGAACGTCGCCGACATGACCTACGAGGAGGTCACGCGCCGCATGCTCCAGCTCCTCTTTGTCAGCCACCAGAGCCGCTGGATCGACCCTTCGCTCAAGAAGCTCTTCGGCGACTGGTGCCGTCGTGTCGAGGAGCGTTTCGCTGGTATCGAGACTGCCGGCAAGAAGGAGTCGCTCCTTCAGAGCTACTCGGTTCTCGACAAGCAGCCATCCAGCTTCGTCGACAGCTTCTTCGCCGAATACACCGGTGCCAAGGAGATCCGCCTTGCCGCTGAGGATGTCGGATACTTCCTGACCATCTGCCAGCGTCGTGGCCAGAAGCCTGTGCCTTTCATCCCCGAGCTCGGTGACAACTTCCAGACCCTCTTCAAGAAGGACTCGCTCTGGCAGTCCGAGGATCTCGATGCTGTCGTCGGTCAGGATGCCCAAAAGGTCATCATCCTTCAGGGTTCCGTTGCCGTTCAGCACTGCACCAAGGCCAACGTCCCCGCCGGCGAGATGCTTGGCGAGATCGAGCGCGACCTTGTCGCCAAGGTTCTTGCCAAGTACTACGACAACGACGAGAGCAAGGTTCCTTTCGCTGACTACGTTTCGAGCGACCCTGCTGCCATCGACGAAGCCGACTTCGCCGCTCGCTCTGGCGTCGACGTCGCCGTCGAGGGCAACGTCAAGACCTTCAAGCTCGGCAGCCAGGTGCCTGACACCAAGGAGTGGCTCGAGGTCCTCGCCACTTCGCGCACCAGCTGGTTGCGTGCCTTGCTTCGCAACGTCAGTGTTGTCCAGGGCAAGAACTACGCCGACAACCCGATGCTTCGCATGCTTGCTCCTCGCAAGCATCAGACCGCCAAGGTCGCCTATGCTGCCAACGGTGAGCCCATCAGCCTCACCCTTTTCGGTGCTGCCCGTTCCTACGGCCGCCACGACGACAGCTTCAAGGCGCTCGAGATCACCAAGTCGCCCGAGTCGGCGCAGATCCAGGTCACTCTCTTCGAGGAGCGTCTTGGCGAGTCGGTCCCGCTCACCTTCTACTTCACCTACCGTCCCGACCAGCCCTTCGCATCGATCCACGAGATCATGGAAGGCCGCAACGACCGAATCAAGCAGTTCTATTGGCAGCTGTGGTTCCACGCCGACATGCCTGCTGCTGCTCAGCTCGCCGCAGCCAAGGAGTTCAAGAGCCCCGTCAAGTCCCTCGACGAGTCGGCCATCCGCAGCTTCTGCCGCATTGTCGAGAACCGCGGCGAGGTCTTCACCAAGGGCCAGGCTCCCATGGACTTTGCCATCGTCGCCGGCTGGGAGGCCATCATGCAGGCGCTTATGGCTAGCTGCGATGCTGACCTCCTCAGCCTCGTCCACCTGAGCAACTCGTTCAAGATGCTCGACAACGCTCGTCCGCTCCGCGCTGGAGATGTCTGCACCGCCACAGCTCACGCCAGCAGCATCCGCATCTCGGACACGGGCAAGTCGGTCAGCGTCACCGGTACCGTTTCGCGCAAGGACGCCAGCGGAGAGTTTGTGCCTGTCATCTCGGTCGTCTCGAGCTTCTTCTTCCGCGGTCGTTTCACCGACTTCAACACCTGCTTCGAGACCTCGCAGAACGAGTTCACCCTCGAGATCAAGACCAAGGCCGATGCTACCGTCTTGCTCGCCAAAGAATGGTTCGACTGGGTCGCTCCTCAGCCCCTCGTTCCTGGCACCGTGCTCCACTTCCAGATCGAAAACGTGCTCAAGTACAAGGACAGCGCTTCGTACTCCGATGTCGAGGTGGTCGGTGGTGCCTACATCCGCGACTTCAAGGACGACCTGATCAAGGTCGGTGAGGTTGAGTACACTGCGGACGCCATCAGCTATGGTAACCCCGTCATCGAGTACATCAAGCGCAACGGCGGTGCTTCCGTCGGCGGTGTTGCTCCTCTCGAGACCGGCTACACTCTTGGCGAGTCCGATGTTCCCACCACGTTTGTCGCTCCAGCCACCAACGAGCCTTACTCGAACGTCTCTGGCGACTTCAACCCCATCCACATCAACCCTTACTTCTCTTCGTTCGCGTCCCTCCCCGGCACCATCACTCACGGTCTCTTCTCGAGCGCAGCTTCGCGCAAGTTTGTCGAGGTGGTTGCCGCCGAGGGCTACCCCGACCGCTGTCTGTCGTTCGAGGCCAACTTCGTCGGCATGGTCCTTCCCGGTGACGAGCTTACCGTCAAGCTACGCCACATCGCCATGCGTTCCGGTAACAAGGTCGTCAAGGTTGAGACCTTCAACCAGAGGGGCGAGAAGGTCATCGATGGCCAGGCTGAGGTCAAGCAGCCCAACACTGTCTACGTCTTCACCGGTCAGGGTTCGCAGGAGCAGGGCATGGGTATGGACCTCTACAACTCCAGCCCCACTGCCAAGGCTCTCTGGGACGAGGCCGATGGTCACTTGCGAAGCACTATGGGCTTCAGCATCCTCGAGATCATCAACCAGAACCCGCTTACCAAGACCATCCACTTCGGTGGTGTTCGTGGTCACACCATCCGTGAGCGATACATGTCGATGACCTACGAATCGACCGATGCTGATGGCAACACGGTGACGCTCCCCCTCTTCCCTGAGATCACCGCTTCGAGCCAGAGCTACACCTTCCAGTCGCCGAAGGGTCTTCTCTTCGCCACTCAGTTCGCTCAGATCGCTCTCGTCTTGGTCGAGCTCAGTGCCTTCCGCGACATGAAGCAGCGAGGTCTCATCACTCCCGACGCCGCCTTTGCCGGTCACTCGCTCGGTGAGTATGCTTCGCTCGCCGCCGTCGCCGCCGTCCTCGAGGTCAAGTCGCTCTGTGACGTCGTCTTCTACCGTGGTCTCTCGATGCAGAACTGTGTCCAGCGTGACCCCGTCACCGGCGCTTCCAACTACGCCATGATGGCCTGTAACCCTATCCGCATCGTCGGTGAGGGCAACCCCGCTTTCGCTGGTCAGGCTCTTGCCGAGATCGTTGACTCGATCAGCAAGGAGTCGGGTCGTCTGCTTCAGATTGTCAACCACAACGTTGCCGGTCAGCAGTACGTCACTGCTGGTGACCTTGTCGCCCTCATGACCCTCGGCAACGTCCTCAACTTCATCAAGATCCAGAAGATCGATCTCAAGAAGCTGAACGAGGTCATGTCCATCGAGGAGGTCCGCGAGAAGCTCGCTGAAATCGTCCGCGAGGTCCTTGCTGCCGCGATCGAGGAGGAGAAGAAGGGTCGCATCGAGCTCAAGCGTGGCTTCGCCACCATCCCCCTCCCTGGTATCGACGTGCCCTTCCACTCGCGCTACCTCACGGGTGGTGTTGCTCCTTTCCGATCCTACTTGTCGAAGCGCATCAACGTCGATGCCATCCGACCTCAGCTCTTGGTCGGTCGCTACATCCCCAACTTGGTTGCTCGCCCCTTCGAGCTTTCCAAGGCGTACGCCGAAGTCATCTTTGCTCAGACCGACTCGCCTCGTCTCGACAAGGTGCTCAAGAACTGGGAGAAGGACGAGTGGGAATCGGCCGAGAAGGTGCAGAGGCTCACCGCCACCCTCGTCGTCGAGCTCCTCGCCTACCAGTTCGCGTCGCCCGTTCGCTGGATCGAGACCCAGGATATCTTCTTTACCGACTACAACTTCGAGCGTCTTGTCGAGTTCGGTCCCAGCCCTACGCTCGTGGGCATGGCTAAGCGTACTCAGGCGCTCAAGTACTCGGCCGTCGACCTTGCCCAGGGCCGCAAGCGTGTCATGTACTGCTCCAGCAAGGACAAGGAGGCTCTCTACTACTCGTTCGCTGACGAGGAGAGCGAGGCTGAGGTTGCTCCTGCTGCCGAGGCTCCCGCCGCCGCTCCTGTGGCCGCTGCCCCCGTCGCTGCTGCTCCCGCCGCCGCTCCTGCTGCTGGTGGCGCTGCTGCCGCTGATGTTCCCGATGAGCCTCTCAAGGCTGTCGACACCGTCCGTGCCATCTTGGCCCAGAAGCTCAAGAAGAGCATCTCCGAGGTGCCGCTCTCCAAGTCGATCAAGGACTCCGTCGGTGGTAAGTCCGTGCTCAGCAACGAGCTTGTCTCTGATCTCCTCGCTGAGTTCGGCAACCTTCCCGAGCGAGGTGAGGAACTTCCTCTCGAGGAGCTTGGTGGCGCCCTGCAGGCCGGCTACAGCGGTTCGCTCGGCAAGACCACTTCGAGCTTGATCACCCGTACCGTCGGTGGTAAGCTTCCTGGTGGTTTCAACCTGTCGGCCGTCAAGTCGCACTTCCAGAAGGCTTGGGGTCTCGGTGCCGGCCGCACAGACGGTGCTTTGCTCGTCGCCATCACCATGGAGCCCGCCAAGCGTCTCGGCTCCGAGGCTGAAGCCAAGGCTTGGCTTGATTCGGTCGCTCAGACCTACGCCTCGCTCGCCGGGATCAGTCTTAGCCAGGCTGGCGCCGGTGGCGGAGGTGGAGGTTCTGGTGGTGTTGCCATCAGCAGCGAGGAGCTCGACAAGCTCAAGGCTCAGCAGGATGAGCACGTTCGTCGCCAGATCCAGGTGCTCGAGCGCTACCTCAACATGGACGGCCGTGCCAGCGGTCGTCTCGCTGAGAGCACCAAGGCCGAGCTCGAAGCTGCCCAGGCTCAGCTCGACGCCATCGCTGCCGAGCACGGTGACTTCTACACCAACGGCATTATGCCCAAGTTCACCGAGAAGAAGGTTCGTCACTTCAGCTCGTACTGGAACTGGGCTCGTCAGGATGCCATGACCCTGCTCTACGACATCATCTACGGTCGTCTCACCACCGTCGACCGTGAGATCACTGCTCGTTGCATCACGCTCATGAACCGTGCCGACCCCAGCTTGCTCCGTTACATGCAGTTCCACATCGACCAGATCGACGCCAACAAGGGCCCCACCTACGCCCTCGCTAAGGAGTACGGCCAGCAGCTCATCGAGAACTGCCGCGAGGCTTGCGCCGAGGACGCCGTGTACAAGGAGGTCCACGCTCCCACTGCTCCTCACACCGAGATCGACGCCCGTGGTAACATCGCTTACAGCGAAGTCAAGCGCGCCGGTGTTCGCAAGCTCGAGGCCTACGTCAAGGAGATGGCTGCTGGTAGCCGTCTTCTCGGAGCTGGCAGCCAAGTCAACCTCGACAAGGCTCAGGAGAATGTCGCCAAGCTCTGGACGCTCATCCGCAACGAGCCCTCGGTCAGCAAGCTCAGCAAGGCCACCATCAAGAGCTTGTACAGCGAAGTCGTTCGCTCGCTCGGCCCAGCCCGCCAGGCTCGTGCCCCCGTCCGTCAGGCTCCCCGTAACCGCCGCTTGAGCTCCAACACTCAGCGTCCCCAGGTTGTTGATGGCCCTGTTGCCGAGGACCGCACTCCCTTCCTCCACGTCAAGAGAAAGGTCGCCGGCCAGTGGCAGCTCAGCCGAAAGCTCACCTCGGTCTACCTCGACATTCTTGGCGAGATGGCTTCCCAGGGTGTCAGCTTCAAGGGTCGCAACGCCCTTCTCACCGGTGTCGGCAAGGCCTCGATCGGTGTTGAGGTCGTCAAGGGTCTCTTGGCTGGTGGTGCTCGCGTTGTCATCACCACCTCGAGCTACAGCCGCAGCGTTGTCGAGTACTATCAGCGCATCTACCAGGAGGTCGGTTCGCGCGGTTCTACCCTTACCGTGGTCCCCTTCAACCAGGCTTCCAAGCAGGACGTCGACAACCTTGTCAAGTACATTTACGGATCGCTCGATCTGGATCTCGACTTTGTCGTGCCCTTCGCTGCCATCTCCGAGAACGGCCGAGAGATTGACGGCATCGATGACAAGTCCGAGCTTGCTCACCGTCTCATGCTTACCAACCTCGTTCGTCTTCTTGGTGCCATCAAGACCGAGAAGGCCAGCCGCAACTTCGACACACGACCTACTCAGGTCCTCCTTCCCCTTTCCCCCAACCACGGTACCTTCGGTGGTGACGGTCTCTATGGCGAGAGTAAGCTCGGTCTCGAGACGCTCCTCAACCGTTGGGAGAGCGAGAGCTGGGGTCAGTACCTCTGTATCACCGGTGCTATCATCGGTTGGTGCCGTGGTACCGGTCTCATGTCTTCGTCCAACACTGTCGCCGAGGAGATCGAGAAGCTCGGTTGCCGAACCTTCAGCACCACCGAGATGGCCTTCAACTTGCTCGGTCTCTTGGCTCCCACTGTCTCGGCCGTCAGCCAGGTCGAGGCTCTCCTCGTCGACCTCAACGGCGGCATGGACAAGATCGTCGACCTCGCCGAGCAGACTGGCAAGTTCCGTGCTGCCATCCAGGAGGCTTCGGCCACCAAGCGCGCTCTCGTCGCCGACAACTCGGCTGACTTCAAGGTCATCAAGGGCTCCGCCGCCGAGGCTCTTCACAAGAAGGTGCACATCAACCCTCGCTCTAACTTCACCTTCCGCTTCCCCGAGCTCGGAAGCCTCGAGTTCAACCGCGAGATCGCCAAGAGCTACTCGCACATGGATCTCGAGAAGGTCGTCGTCATCACCGGTTTCGCCGAAGTCGGTCCATGGGGTTCGTCCCGCACTCGTTGGGAGATGGAGGCTTTCGGCCACCTCACCAACGAGGGTGTCATCGAGCTCGCCTGGATCATGGGCCTGATCAAGCACCACGACGGTCAGCTCAAGTCTGGCGCCACCTACGTCGGCTGGGTCGACACCAAGAGTGGCGAGCCTGTCGATGACAAGGACATCCGTGCCAACTACGAGGAGCACATCGTCAAGCACGCCGGTATCCGACTCATTGAGCCCGAGCTCTTCCGCAACTACGACCCCAACCGCAAGGGCTTCCAGCAGGAGATCGAGCTCAACCACGACCTCGAGCCTCTCGAGGTCTCCGCCGAGGAGGCTTCCAAGTACAAGCTCGAGCACGGCGACAAGGTCGATGCGTGGCAAGACGCCAACGGCGGTTGGTTCGTCGTTCTCAAGAAGGGTGCTCGTATCTTTGTGCCTAAGGCCGTTGCCTTCGACCGTCTCGTTGCCGGTCAAATCCCTACCGGCTGGACCGGCCAGCGCTACGGTATTCCCGACGACATTGTCGCTCAGGTCGACCGCACCACCCTCTGGGCTCTCGTCTGCGCTTCCGAGGCCCTTGTCAACTCGGGTATATCGGACCCCTACGAGCTCTACAAGCACATCCACCCCAGCAAGGTCGGAAGCTGTATCGGATCCGGTATGGGTGGTATGACCTCGCTCAGCAAGATGTTCCGCGATCGCCGCAACGATATCGACGTTCAGAAGGACATCCTTCAGGAGACTTTCATCAACTCGGTTGCTGGCTGGGTCAACCTCCTCGTCATGTCGGCTGCGGGTCCCATCAAGACCGTCGTAGGTGCTTGTGCTACTGCTCTCCAGTCTATCGACGTCGCCGTCGAGACCATTCTTTCGGGCAAGGCCGAGCTCATGCTTGCCGGTGGTTTCGACGACCTTTCGGAGGAGGGTTCGTTCGAGTTCGCCAACATGAAGGCCACCTCGAACGGCAAGGAGGAGCTCGCCGCTGGCCGAGAGCCCTCGGAGCACTCGCGTCCCTTCTCGACCTCGCGAAGCGGGTTCATGGAGTCCCAGGGTTGTGGTGTTCAGGTGCTCACTACGGCTGCCAACGCCATCAAGCTCGGTATGCCCATCCAGGGTATTGTCGCCTACTCCAACACCCACACCGACGGTGCCGGTCGATCGTTGCCTGCTCCCGGTCACGGTGTCATCAGCAGTGCCGACGGCATGCAGCGTGCTCTTGCTCGCTTCAACCTCACTGCTGACGACATTGGTGTCATCTCTGCCCACATGACTGCCACCAAGGCCAACGACAAGAACGAGTCGCACGTCTACCAGGAGCTCTTCACCCGAATGGGACGTACTCCAGGTCACGCCGTGCCTGTCATGGCGCAGAAGTGGCTCTGTGGTCACGCCAAGGGTGGTGCTGCCGCCTGGGCTCTCAATGGTGTCATGCAGTCGCTGCACACCTCGATCGTCTGCGGTAACCGCAACGCCGACGACATCTCGCCCGAGCTGCAGAAGTTCGACATGCTCCTCTACAACTCGACCTCGATTCACCGTACACCTCAGCATGTCAACGCTGCCGCCGTCTCGTCATTCGGTTTCGGCCAAGTCGGTGGTATCATCCTTGTGCTTCACGCCGCTCACATCCTCGGTCGCTTGTCGCCCAAGATGTTCGACGAGTACGTCGAGCGACGCAAGGCCCGTCAGCACCAGACCTACACTCGCATGCACTCGGCGCTCACCAAGGAGGATCTTGTTCGCATCAAGGACAACCGACCTTGGCCCGCCGAGATGGAGGACCAGGTGTTGATGAACTTGAACGCCCGCGCCGTCGAGATCGGCGACAGCTACGGCTTCAAGGCACCTCTTCCCCCCATGCCTTCGCTCGCCACCGTCGAGAGCATCGTCACGCCTGCCAAGCCTGCCGATGTCGCTGCTCAGCAGGAGTCTTTGGAGAAGATGATGGGTCACGTCGCTGGTGTTGGCATCGACTGCGAGAAGATCTCGACCTTCCCTTCGGACAACGAGAACTTCGTCTCGAGGAACTTCACCGATGTCGAGATCGAGTACTGCCAAGCTCAGCCTGACCCCAAGGCTTCGTTCTGCGGTCGCTTCTGCGCTGCTGAGGCTGTCGTCAAGTCGCTGGGTGTCCGCACTCAGGGCTCCGGTGCCTCGTTGAAGGATGTCGAGATTGTGCCTACACCCGAGGGCCCTCAAGTCAAGCTGTACGGCGAGGCTCTCAAGGCTGCCAACGGCTCGCGCTTCTTGGTCTCGATCTCGCACGGCGATGATACGGCCATGGCCATCGTTCACCGCTTGCCCAGCGCTTGATCTTGTTTTCCTGCATCCTCTCGGTCACGGTTCTTGTCATCTGTTCTCTTCATCGCATACCATCCTCCGACGATCTGGGTCGAGCGGATCTGGATCTTGCACGAATCTTTTCACCTCACAAGCTGCCTTGAGTCCACAGCTGGACAGGCGCGCTCAGGAAAGATGCAGGGAAGGAGTCGTCAACCATTCCTGCATTCTTTCGTTCGGCCGCCCAGTCTAGCCTCATGTGCCTTTCAGCCGCCCATCTGGCTTGATTCGATCGATCTCCATTTCTTCTTGACCTGGTTCCGTCTTGCATTTCCACTCCAACTTTCTTCTTTGCTCTGACTGTTTCCTCACGCTCGTTGGGCGTCAGCCAGTGCTGGCAGAGTGCAGCGACTCGTCACCGCTGCCGCTCTTGTCACCTGGTTCCCCACCTTGTACTTGGAGGTGCACTTGCTTGCCAGTCGGGTGCGACAGATTTGTTCCATAGCTTCCACATAGATAGTTCGTACGATTTCTTGTTACCTTGCTTCGTGTCAGAGATTGAATGTCATGATTGATTCTCATTTGTTCGTGTGTGCTTTGTGACGAAGAAGACAGTCCCGAACTCGATACGCGTGGTCATTTGTTGGACAGCATGACCTCCGTGAGGCTTTGAGTCGTTAGACTGGGGTTGCAAGAAATTCAGGCACACAGCCTCTGAAAGTAACACAGCCCGCCGAGAAATATAGGGTTTCTTGGCATGGTTAAGCTTGGGCCGGCTGGTAAAACCTTGGCGCGCTGCTCTAATTGATTAAGCCGCCCCGCGGAGAAAGCTCCACACGAGGCTGATTAGACTTGACTTTGACTTACTTACTTGGCCGGTGTTGCTTGAAGATTGCTACACCACCGATATCGTTGCGCAGCAGAGCGTGCATCAAGTGGCTCATCCTTCATCCTTCTTGTTCGCTACCATCTACTAATGGCGCAGGCTGGCGTTTCCTCTCAACGAGATCAGCGGCACTAATCCACATCTATGCCAATCTTCGAAGCTCGTATGCTTCGGTAGCGTCCGAGATAAGCCTGCTTCCTCGCCGCAGTCTTGGAGGTATCCCACCACGTCAACTCGACTCACACTTCTGATCAATCTTGCGATCAGCGAGATCAGGGGAAGGACGCCAGAGTCGCTGCTCACAACCTCATCACTCCGCTTCGATCATCGCGGTCAGCCTCACATCATGTCAACGAACGCCGAGACCTCGACTGCTGTGGCTGACCGTGGGCCAACAACCAATACTATCAATATCAACGCCATCAGAAATGCTGCCCAGGATCCAGCCGCCTACACCGAAGCGATGACAGTGCGACGCAACGTGCTTCAATCACTTTGGACGAGCGTTCGGCAGCTTCCGCGAGGAAGGCGCATCGTCCTTATGATCCGTCTCGTCGTCTCTGTAGCCCAAATCATCGCCTTCATACCCATCCTAGCGCTTCCTGGATCACTGCGCGTATCGCGCTCCCACGAAACCGGTCGCGTCTGCGACCCAGACAGCCTCTTCAACTACCTAGTCGTGCACATCATCCGACTCGCCATTGATGTACCCGTCGAGCTCTATCTCGGCCTAAGCCCGCACCGAACGAGGCAAGCTCGCAGAGCCAGCCCCGAGGCTCGAGCCGCTGCCGAACGCAATCGCCTTATCGGCTCGCAGCGACTCGATGCCAAAATCAGCAAGATCAGTACCCTGCTTGGCCTCGCATCCGTCGTCCTCTTCTTTGTCGGCAATGCAATCGTCTACAGCTCGACCGAGTGCTCACGAAAACCAGCTGAGGCGGTGCCACTCTTCTGGGCAGCACTGGCTTCGTTGATCGTGGTCTACATCTTCATCATCGAGATTGCAGTGCTAGCGTTCCTCATCGTGTGCGCACTTCCCTTGTTGCTTGCGGTTTTGCGCGCGCTGGGGCTGAGCAATCGGTTGCCGCAGAGGGAGCTGCATCCCGAAACGGGCAAGATCGATCAGGAGCAAGTGGATAAGCGAGTCAAGCTGGTGTACTACACACCAGCTGAGGATGAGGAGGGGCGTGCAGGTCAGGAGGCATCAGGAGCAACGGAACCGCAGCAGACACTTCAGCAAAGCGACGCAAATGGAGAAGTAGAGACACCAACGACCCGGCCTGGGCTTGGGCCGAGGAGCATCTCACAACGATCGACACAGAGCACCTCGCAGGCAGCGCTTGGTCACATCAGCCGCCTAAGTCGTCTTCTCGTCTCACGGCGGCGTTCAGCAACCTCAGCAACCAACGCAAATCGCGGCAAAGCATCTACCTCTCCCTCCGCAGCCGGCACTCCTGCTGCTGGCACACCTATGAAGGAGAACCCAACCTCGGCATCATCAGACGGCAGGCCGCACAGCTCCAGACGTGGGAAACTCAAATACCCGCTCCACCCTCTCCCCGCACACCGAGCAACATGTCCCATCTGCCTTTGTGACTTTGAAGAGCCAGAACCAGACCAGGAGCCCGAGCCAGAACCGTTGAGGCTGTTGGAGTGCGGACATGTTATGCACAGGTCTTGTGTGGATCAGTGGTTAACAACGGTTTCGGGGAGGTGTCCGGTTTGTCAGAGGGCTGTTATTCCAGAGTTGGCGACAGGAGCTGGAGCGGTTGACGGGGGCCAAGTTGCAATCGCACCGGGAACTGCTCAAGCTGCAGCTGCCGAGTCGACGTCGCACGTGGAATCGACGAGCAGAGAGGAAGCGTCCCCTCACACAGACCCAGTGCCAGCCGCAGAGGGCACAGGAACGACAAACGCAATAGGCTCGACGACGTCGCCCACCCGCGCTGGCACGGATATGGTCGAGTCACATGAGATGCACCCAATCGACCCAGCCCATCACACAGACTCACCAACCTGATCACGACTCCCCTTGACGACTGGATCTGTCTTCAACCACGTTTAGCACAAAATTTCAAGCAATGCCACTGGCATGATTGTGATGACGTGAAAAGAGTGTGATTGCAATGCTTTGACCTGAACGGTATGAAATGCTGATATGCTAATGAATGACAGGGTCACGATTAGAATCGCCGAGCGAGACAATGACTATCGTCCTTCATGAACAGCTTCACCTGCCTCATCCAGCTCCCAGTCATGCACCAATGGCTTACTCCTAACAATCTCACTCAACGCCTCGTACGTTTTCTGTTCCACACTTTCCCCTCCCTGATCCTTTGACGCTAGTGGCCTCGGTGCGCCTCCGAACCTGTTCTTGCTCTTGGCTGAGCCCTTTTTGCCCCTTTGAACTGCTGCCGAGTACGAAAGTATTGCGCCCGATCCGGATGCGTTGTTGGACGTCGAATCCGTGGTTTCGGACCAGATGTCGACGAGTTTCGGTTGCGCGCTGGTGCTGGATGAGCTGGGTCTTCGTGAAGACTGAGAGACAGAGACGCGGAGTGTGTGGACAGGTGTGACGTGTTTCGTGGCCGCTTTGAGTGAGGATGTGCTCGACTCCACCCCTCGTTCCGCCGATTCTTCATCTTCCTCTGTCAGCGCCTCCGCTCCCCCAGCCAGCAAGCCTCCGCTCTTCTCCCCCACCATCGCTGTCGTCGAATCTATCGCAATGAGCTTCCCTTTGAAATCATCAAGAATGCCCTTCAAGACGTTCGCATCGTAAGCGGGGGAGGGGAGGATAGAGTTTGGCTTGCGCTTTCGTTTCGTTTCTGACCCAGGCGTTGCAGCCCCATCAGGCGTGTGAGATGTTGACGCTATCGAGCCCGAACCTTCGCCAAGCAAAGGTGTGCGTTCGTTGAGGTCGGATCGACCTACATCTCGTGTGCGTGAATGGCGGTTAGGGAAACAGCATGGGAAGATCGTGCTGAGGAATTGCTCCATAGTGACTCGAGCCCTGGGTTCGGATCGGCAGAAAAGGAAACAGCCTACGAGTCGAAGAAGGATGGTGTGATTGTGGATCGATAGGAGGCGTCGTTCACGGCTTATGCGTCTCGACCCACCGGCTACAGATTCAGCTATTGCTCCGGATGCAATCGGTGTGCTTCAAAGTCGGAGTGGGAGATGGATGGATGGTCAATGCGAATGAGCAAGATATGCGCCTTGACGAGGGTATAAAGTCGAACGTGAGTCGGGGACGACGATGAGTTCTATGCAAAGGATGAGGAGGACGTGATGAAGGAAGAAGCTCAATCTCTGGAAATCAACCGAGTCAGCTGCGCCTTGGCCAAAGCTCCGCTCAACATTAATAGGCACTCTGGTGAGCCTTATCAGCTGGCCTTGGCGCTGCCCGCAAGCTCCACTTTTTCGGAAAATCTCGAGAAAATCAAGCTTGCCAGGCCGCTTGATGGCGGGAAAAGTTGGAAAAATGTAGCCGTATCCGGTCATTCCGTTTGAGCGGCCAACCTGACTATCAGTGACAACGATGACAACGATAGCAGTATTCCCTGCGATGAAGGCAGTTATCGATCACATGTTGGGCATTCACAACAACGAGCCTCAACAACTATGTGATCTTACGTGCCGCGATCAGGCGATTTGGCCATTCTTGGCTAGGACTCGAGGACACAACGCTGTAGGACTTCAAAAGGCAAACTAAGGCCGACTCGGCAGCCAACAAAGCAACACAGACATCAGACATACCTTACAAGAGCAAAGAAGAGTCCATGGGATTGAGTGAAACAGAGCGAAAGACTAGACCAAGAGCAAAAGATGGAATGGAAGTGCTTAGGTTGACGAAGGAGAAGCAACAATCAGGATATATTCTTGCTTCAAGCGTAGGCAGCTGGACGCTCAGCTGACTTGGGAGAAGACTTCTGTCCCCTGCGCAACTTGTTGAAGAGCGAGCCGTTGCGAGTGAGCCCCGAGTCGTTGGCTGGCGAACGGCCGCCTGTCCTCGAGTCCTGAGAAAAGCCATTAGCGGCAAAGTAAGACGTGTCATCGTCACGCTGAGCTCGTGGTGTGAGGACGTCCTTCTCGTTAGGAGTGGGTGGAGCACGACCAGTGCGACGGCCGTAGCTGCCGCTCGAGACAGCAGCATCAGCAGCAGCAGCGCGCGATTCGTACGAAGAGTTGCCCTGGGTGGAATCAGTGCGAGGAGGGGGTGTGCTCGGCGAGTGCTTGTGCTGAGCTGCCCTTCGACGGCGGTCGCGAACTGATCCCATCTCGACACCATCCTCGGGTGCTGGAACGTTGGGGTTCTCTCGCATGCTGCGGATACGCTTGATGAGACTCTTGCTGCGTTTGGGCCCGTCGCCTGAAGCACCACCTTGAGGAACTCTCTCATCCCAGTTAGGTTCGGGGAAGGGGCTGGCACTTCCAGCTGCAAGCTCTTCCTGTCCGCGCGAAGGCTTCTTTTTGCCAGTCATGATGGCTTCCATGTCGAGAACACTGCTTGCAGCGCTGGTGGTGCCGCTGCGGTCGCCTGACTGCGAGTATGGACTGAGAGTGGATCGAACGCGAGCCTTTGGTTGAGCAAAGTCTTGCCATGGCTCGGCACTGACTCCCCAGACATCGGCGTTGGGGTTGGAGACATCGTATCGGCTGTCGGGGACATTTGATGGTTGCGTGTGGTAGCCTTGATGGCTTCTCCAGATGCGTTCGGCCTCTGCATCTCGATCCGCGTCAATGTCTTCTTCGATTGGGAGCTCTGCAGTGGAGCCCTCAGCGTGCATAGACAGCGAGGGGACGAGGGGAGCCGTGGCGCTTCGACTGCGACTGCCGTTGGTGTTGATACCAGGTCGGGCGCCGCTCTTCTCGTCGGCTGGGCTGTCATTCGACAGTGCGTTCGTACCATCGTAACGAGCACCCCGAGAAGCGCCCTTTTTGGGAGGAACCACGCCTCGAGGCAGGCCGGTCATAGGGTCAATGTTGGGGTCGAAGGCGCCGACAGGAGCACGCTTGCCCGAGTTCATGTGCGGTGCGCAGGCATCGTAGGGCGAGTCGTGGTGGAACATGCTGGAGCCGTTGATGCCGGAAAGGTCGAGACGGTCGATGATATCCATGCGGCTGGTGCGCGCGGCGGTCTTGTTGATCTCGTCGTTCATGCGCTTGTCCTTGGCGCGTTTCCTTGCCTTGTCCTCAGCGGTCTGTCTGCGGAAAGCATTGGCAAATTTGTTGGCCATGCTGTTACCGGTCGACTTGGCGGGAACCTCAGGAGGCGGTGGGAGGCTGCGGTCCTCGAAGGGGCTTTTTGCGGGGACCATTGTGGGAGGTTCGGAGTGTGGCAGAGGCTGCACACCGCTGTATGATGAGGCTGGGTCGTAGGAAGGATGGTGTTGATGACGTGAAAAGCCTGCAGATCGAGGATCGTCCGGGTTGGGACTGACAGTGACAACGTCGGAGAGGGCGTCTAGCACGGCTTGTCGGTCTGAAACTGCGTAGGCTGTCGGTGTGATGGAAGTAAACAAGGGTCCGAGGGAACAGCGTAGGTATGTGAATGTGGCAAGAAAAGGTGCAAAAGCGATCAGGAAAAGTGGTCTCCAAGATAATGGGAGAAGAGACGAGGGTGGATAAGATGATGGGAGTCAAGATGAAGCGGGGCGGCGCGGTGTGGTGCGGCAGCCATAGAATGAGAATGCAGTGCAGCGCAGCGCAGGAGCACAAAGCAGAAGCAGAGCTCAATAGAGGAGAGTGACGGCTAAGGAAGGGTGGTACAATGGAGCGTCGCGATCGAGAGCGTTGTGCTGCTTCTGTTTTTCTGTGCGTAACGGGAGTCCGCTAAACAGCAGACACACAGCGCAGCAAAAGCAGCCAATTAAGCAAGAAAAAATAAAAAGAAAATAAAAAAGGGGCGGGAAAGGGTGCACAACGCGCAGCAGAAGCGGTAGCGAGAAAGGGTGACAGAGGACAGTGAGACTTGACTCGACTGGACTGGTCTGCGCGTGTGGATGTGTGTGTGTGTGTCTCTCTCTCTGCGTGCGTGCATGCGTGTGCATTTGTTGACCGCAACTTATCCGGGCCAAATTGAGTTGGGGCTGAACAGAGGTCATGCAGCGAAACGACAGCAAGGTGTCCGTTTCAACAGCTGACGCGCGCCACGCTACTTTTGTAGCGAGAATCGGGGGAAGGGCTACAGTACTGAGCTGCAAACCCCTCCTGTGTCTTGCAAATTGCAAAAGACACCGAGCGGATGAATAGCTATGGCTGCATGACTGCAGTGCAGTGCTGCAGTCGACCCTTACCCACTTTTTCAGTTGGCAAGAATCGAAGCACCTGAGCTGCAGCCTTCTGCCGCCCAAAAAAAAAAAGAAAAAACGAACCAAACACAATACGGTGTCTGCATCGCTTGTCCATTCCTTGGCTTGGCTGGCTTGGCTCGCCTATGCGAGCGTAGCGTGGCTGTAGATCTTGCTGCTCCTGATGCGCAATCGGGCTCTAATGCCATCAGATTCCTGCGGTCAGAAGTCGCCGCATCTTCAGCATTGCTGCTAGGCGTCAAGGTCTGTCCATCCCCAAGGGCGTAATCGCGACTCTGAAACGGCCTAGCGACGATCGACTAGACAGATGCTTCACACGCAGCACTTTCGTGCGCTTGTGCACTTCTGAGGCGAAAGAGACCGAGGCGCTCCTGGTCTCGGGCTGGAAAAAGGCCCCGTAGCTTGGAACAAGGCGAGCAAGCCCAGCTGCCCTCACGCTTTGTTCGCTGCTGCTAGCTCCGAGGCCTAAGCTTCGAGCCAGGCGATCTGAGTGCGTCAGATCCCCACTTGACAGATGAAGTCACACGTGCAGCATGCTGGTCGAAACCAGCTACCTTAATCCGGCGTCCGCCGTTAACCCAGATCCATCGACAGAAAAGAGCAAGCTGAACCGAGTCACGAGAGATAGACTTACACATGGTTGCAACACTGAGCTTGAGGCTAGAAGTAGGCGCGGCGGTTCGAGATGGGATGTGTTGCAAGACAAGGCTAGAACAAGGCTGTGTCGATGACAGGCGGTTGGGGCTGGCGGGCTGATCTCGAGCTACAGCAGGGTCGTCGCGAGATGAAATCCGATGATGGCAGGAGCAGATGAGATTCTGTGCGGTGCTGCTTCTCTACCAGGATTGTTGGATTGCTGATGTGAGGTTGAAGGTGAGCTTGTCTGAGGCCGAATTGCCTTTCTGATGTCGGATCTCGATGCGTTCAGAGTACGGATCTGCGAATCCGGCTGTGTTCCTGTTTCCTAGGTTCCGCGAATGATCAAGTTGACGAAGTTGGTGGTCAAGAGATGAGTGGGGTCGATTCGCTTGTCGCATGTCAAGGTGATGACATCTGTGAGTAGCCAAACGATCTGGGCCCCTTTAGTCAAGCAGATTGTGGTGATTTGAAATTGCAGCCATGAACGCGACTCGGCGCTTGTCTTTGTTGCAGCACGCCCTCGTGAAGCCTAAAAGCAGATCTGTTTGTCCTCTTCTCCAGCTCTGGACAGAGTCTCTACTATTCTTCTGTGCATGAATTAGCACACAAACGCAGTCATCAAGCAGCTTTTTTTTATGAAAGCCTCCAGCCGACTCACAGTACAGTACAGTACAGTAGCGTGGGCTATGCAAACATTTGCAGCAAACACGCATGCTCTTCTCGAACGCCGTGAGAGCTAACCTCCTCTGATAACAATACAGCAAATTTCTCACCATGCCAGCTCACTTCACTGCTGTCCACTGACCGTTAGCTTCGAGACATGCTCAAGAAGCTCTCGATCATGAGTGTACCACACTTCGTTTGTCACGTTTATTCGTTCCTTCGTTCCATCCAGATCAACTGTTTGCTATTACGCTGCAACCTTCTGTGAGTCTTTGGCATGATCGACAGTGTGAATCGACGTCGCAGAGTGTTCTCACTGCCTCTCAGGTCACTGGTGAGCATGCATGTAAGGGAGTTGGCAGTGCCCATGCTCAACACTGAAAAGGATTGTGGATATCGAGTAGGCCTAACAAGTTGAAACCCATGTAATTGTCAGAACGAACCTGAAGGCGGTGGATACTGACCACTCTTCACTGCTCGATGGTTGCGCAAAACTCTTTGCAGGATCCGCTCCTGACTCTGGCCCAGGTTCTGGATGCCATCCCCCTCATTCACACTATACCCGGCTTCCCCTTCGCTGTATATACAAGATGAAAAGAGACTTCTGTCATGACTCTCGCACCTGAGCTTCTAGATATCATGTCGCACCATGTGTCATTCACAACCGTCTTCCCATCATTTGCTCGTCTGTAAAATTTCGGCAAGAGTGTTTAAGCGACGTTCGATTAAATTTCAGCTCCGTTCTCGCCGAAGGCTCTGATGCCTTTCCGCCGCTTATCCACCCAACCGCAACGGCATCTGCCAAATAGTGCCTCGTGGTTACACACTGCAAACGAGCATGGGTGTACCTGACTGTTTGGATTGCCACACTTGCTTTGTGCTTGGATTTTAAGATCGTCGTTCTCATGTGGGTGGATGCACCCTTTCTGCGCTGCTGCAGGGACCTACCTCCCTTCCTGTTTTGTGTCGAGTGAGAGTACATTCTTTGCAACCAAGTAGTCCTTGCCTTCCCTACCATCACCATCCCCCCTGCTCAAGCACCGCCAATATGTCGGAAGCTCCTCAGGTGACCGGACAGCCTCTTGCTGCCACTGCAAGCAACAACGATGATCAGATCTCTCTGGCCCAAGTGTCAGACGGTGCAAGCAACACGAACAGTTCTTACGGCAGCAAAAGCCTCGCTGCCGCTTTTCTCACAAGTGCTCAGGATTCCTCTTCATCCGATTCCCGCTTTGTCACCGGCCGTGCCGAGCTCTTTGCCTTCTACATCTACTACATCGGCAACTCCGGCCTTGGACCCTTCAACTTTGCGCCTTCACAGTTTCAAAACCTCATCTACCTTCAAGCAAGTAACCTAGGCAATGGGCAATGCGGAGACACCGGTCAGCCTGATTGTCGGCTCATGTTTGCAGGCAAGGAGCGTACAGTGGAGAGCATCGTGCTGCTCTGTAACGGATTCTCTTTTGCTATACAGGCAGTCCTCTTCCTCGTCATTGGCAGTTTCGCCGATTACGGTAAGAACCGTCCCTATATCCTCATCGTCAGTACTGTCATCGCGATTGCAGTCAGCTTCGCTTGGCTTGGCGTGACACAGCCCGAGCAATGGCAGACCGCAATCGCACTCTACATGATCGGCCTCATCACATATCAACTCTGCCTCAGCTATTGGACAGCTGCCTTCCCTGGTCTCGCTCGGGATCTTCCTCATATGCGTGAGGCCCGCGAGAAGCTCACTCAAGCTTCAGCCAGCTGGACCGTTAGTGCTGATGTCAAAGAAGACAATTGCAAGAGCGATACTCCAGCTGCCGAACAAGTCGAAGTTTTGCCCGATGCATATGAGGACAAGATGACGGCCGAAAAGTACAGTCTATTGGAGACAATGTCTATCAACCGCATTTCCAACATTGCCTTCACAGTCTGCTCCGTCGGTGAACTGGTGATCCTCGCTGTCATCCAGGGCATGCTTTACGGCATTCATGCTGATAGGGACACAGCCTCCAACACAAAAGCTCTCTCAGCTGTGGTTGCCTTCAGTGCCGGCGCTTGGTTTATCTGTGCCATTCCCTGGTTTGTTCTGGAGAAGAAAAGGCCTGGTCAGCCTCTTCCTCCTGGCACCAATTACTTTACTGCTGCGATCAAACAAGCCTGCGTCGCAGCCAGGCACCTTGGCCGTCTTCGCCAGACGCTGATCTATCTGGTCTTCTACTTCCTCTTCTCGGACGCTTTGAACACAACGGTGACCGTCATCTCGACTCTTCAAAACAACGTTGTCAGCTTCAGCACTACTAAGCTCAACTTGCTTCTTATTGTCGGTATTGCAGCCCAAGCGGCAGGCATTTACATCTTTTGGCTCATCCAGAAACGATGGCAGCTCTCAACCCTTTTCATGCTCGGTTGGGTTGTCTTCTTCACGATCCTCTTGCAAGGTTGGGGCTTCATCGGTATCTTCACGCAGCGCTTTGGCTTCCACCACGTAGCCGAATACTACATCTATCAATGCTACTACGGCCTCTTCGTCTGCCCGTGGTATGCATACAGCATGACCCTCGTCGCAGCCGTTTCACCCCCTGGCTGGGAGTTCATGTTCTTCAGTCTCTTTAGCATTGTTGGCAAAACGAGCGCTTTCATCGGTCCTTTCGTAACGCAAGCGATTGCAGACGACACTGGCAACGCTTCTTCGCCGTTTTACTTCCTTCTTGCCCTATCTCTGGCAAGCTGCATCCTTCTATGGCCTCTGGATATGAAGAAAAGCAAGCTCGAACAAGCTCGCTTCATCGAGCGTCAAGCAAAGGACAAAGGTCTCAAGAACGGAGACGTGGTGGCACCCATCAACACTGTGCAGGATGCGTAAACAATCTTACTCGTGTATCATCACGCAATACAGTGTTTCGGACTTGTGCTTGTCTCAATCGATGTCTCAGAGGTGTGTTGACAACTTACTTTCATATGCGGTTTGGGATGGGATACAAATACATTGCCAATTGTTTGAGTGAAGCTAAGACCTCCTCAGCTGTCATCTTCGCTGTCACTTCCATATGCTGCTAAGCTCCCGAGACCATTGGAAAGTGATGGAGTCGGTTTGGGTGCATCTTGCTTCTGTCGCAGGCTGTGCAACGACGATATGGTGTCGGTGTTGAGCAATGAGCTGGATTTTTTCTGCATAGCGGATGCAGAGACGGCCGCAACCGCACTCGGCTGACTCGTCTGAGCCACAGCCAAAGCAGCGGCCTGCCTCTCCTGAGCAATCTCGGCCCATGCGCGTTCGTTTTCCTCATCCAACTTGCGCATTCCCTCCTCGTAGCTCTCCTGAGCAATTCGTCGACGCTTCGAGTTGGCATCATTGCCTGCATTTGGACCTGCCTCCAAAGCTTCCAGTTCACGAAGAGCCCGCTGTGCCTCGATGGCTTGTGTAGACATGCCGGCCATGATGGCTGCCTCTCCAGCACGGCGCATCTGCTCCTGATTCCGCTTTTGCGCTGCAGGATTTGGGTCATCTGAAGCCCAACGCACGTTGATGATCTCGTCATGATCGAGGGACTGGTTGAGCATGGCTTCTTTTGCGAATTGCGCGTTGGCTTCGTACTTGTATGTGACGAAAGCGCACGATCGGCCAGTGAGCACGCGCAGTCGGTCGATCTCTCCCCATTCGCTAAAGTGTCGCCTGACTACTCGCTCGGTGGCATTGTCTGTTTCTGGTCGTACTGAGTTGTGCTGTGGTCGGTACGTCTTTGGGTCATGCTTAGGACGAGGGTCATTCTTGCGTTTGGAATCGTTGACACTTCGTCCGCCTTTGAGCGTCTTGCCGCCATCTCGCCATGCTGGATTTGTCGAGGTAGGCGAAGAGACCCCGTGTTCTTCATGTAGTCTGCCGACGTAGAGGGTACGATTGATCTTGGAAAGTGAGCCTGTACCGCTCATGTCGTCTTTGTAGTTTCCGAGCTTCTCTCTACCAAAACAATCACGACCTTGGCTCGGGAAGTCGTTGGGTCGTGGAAGTCGGTGAAGGAAGTTGCATTCGACGCCATGTGGACAGCAGCCTCGTGCAAAATGTATACAGCAGTACACGGCTTCGTCGGGTGTGATGGTTGCACCTTGCTGCATTCTAGCCGCTTGTGTCTTTAGAGTAACATCTGCCTTGGTGTAGCCGGAGTCGCGAGCAATGTCGCATCGGGTCTCGCGCTTGGCCTTCTGCGCTTCATTCTCTTCTCGGTCCACTCCTGCGTAGTTCTCGTACCAGATGTTGAAGGTGCCTGCAGATTCGGGTCTGGCGCTGAAAGCCTCACGGATGGCATTGAACTTGGCAAGCGATACCTGCTTGCGAGCGGGCCGTGGCTGATATGAGGTTGATGCCACTGGACCGGACGTTTGAACGCTGTCCGCTTGCATCTCGCTCATCTTGCGAGCCTGCAGATGACGACAGTGTGTCGCAGAGGTGGATGTGTAGGTGTGAATACAGTAGTAAGCGAAGGTCTCGAATGGAAGCTCAAAAGCTTTCCACAAATCCTCAAATCCGAAATCCGACTTCCATCCTCTGTTGACCTCGGAAGTTGGCGTTGTTGTCCGCTGCTGCCGCCTTGTGCTGGCGGAAGCGGAAATTGAGCAACACGGTTAAAGTCGAACACCGTAATTGTGCTGCTCACTCACTCACTCATTCAGGATGTTAGTTGGCTTCGACACGCTCACACGCTGCAGCTCTCTCTCTCACACACACACTCAGTCCAACACATTTTGGCTTCATGCAGAAGTGCACACACCACGCACTCACAGCCCCTTTCGCATTTCACTTGCGATTTCCAACACACTCACACACACACACACACAGATTCACGCACTCATTGTCACACATTGTTGCTCTCACCTTGTCATCCACTCTTACTTCGATCCTTGCAAGCGCTATTCTTGATCTTTATCGACTTCTCACACCTACAGGCTGCCGCACGTCTGTCTATTGCGCATCAACAAGGACCGGAAAAGCTATTCGCTGTCCCACGATAAACTCTTCGGAAGTCCTCAACTGTCATATTGACGACGACGTTCTCGGCAACAATATCGAATATTAACCCTTGAACGAATGCGTCTCGCCTCTAAGGCTTAGTCGACCACCATTTGCGGTTGCTAGCACCCTCCTCGCTGTGCTCCCGCAGCATGTCGGAAGGCATTGGTTCCGGTATTGCGGAGCAGGATCACGACAGGTCGCACGCTTCAGATTCAGTGCATCAATCAGCAAACGATGAAGCGGGCTCGCTCCAGCCTCAAGAGGGCCTTGACCCGTCAACAGGTCTACAAAGGCGGAAGATAGAATCAGGCGAAGGGTCTGGTGCAGACTCGAGCATGTCTTCTTCAGCGCAGCAAGAGGAAAGCCTCGTGATCCCCGGTGGCTTTGGCTCTTCCAACTTCGCCTCACCATCAACTGCCTCATCCGCCTCAACACCAACAATCACAACCCATCAGCGCTCTGCAGATAAGCCTCTGCCGCGCATCGCCAAGGGCGGCTCTTCCAGCCCTTCTCTCGACACCACAGCAGGCACATCCTGGCAGCATCAGCAACAGACCGGCAATCCCGGCCCCTCTGCATCCCAGCCGGAGTCGGCCGCTTCTTTGATCACCACGGTCAGTCCGGTACGCAGATCAGTTTACAAACGCAAGATGAGCTCCAAACCAAAAGGCATCTTGAAGCCCGCACCGCCTCCTCAGAAAGGCTTCTCCTTCCGCAGAGACATCTTGCAAAACATCAACACTCGACTTGCACAACAAGGCATGAATGTCCAGGTCCCTGTCCCTCAGGGTAGTACGGCGCAGGCTACTGCATCCTACATCGGCGGCATGTTTCGCAAGATCGGAGGCATGGCTGCTGGCGCTGCTGCTAACGTGAGTGGATCCAGCGCTACCACTGTCGGCAGCTTTCTCTCGAACGATTCGCCAACCAAGCCGAACGGTCTCGCATCTCAAACCCCCACTTCTGACGGAATGTCGACCAGCAGGAGTTCCAACTCCATCACCTCTGCCAATGGCAGTATAGCCACATCGTCGGCAATTGAACCGGAAAACGCTTCGTCCAGCTCTCTAGTCAAGAGCACTGTAGCCGCTTCCACTACATCGGCCGCGCCGCTCAAGAAGGTCCAATTCCAGGTCTCTCACATGACCGTTACATATCCAATCGCAGGAGCTATGGCACCCGAGGACGAGGATCTTACGCGTCTACGCATCGAACGAGAGCACCGCCGCATGCTCAAAGCCAGACGTGGCAAGCCATGGACACCCGAGGAGCTCGAGTCGCTCTACAGGGAGTGCTGCCGCACGCGTGAAGAGCATCCGCTCAAGAAGATGAGGCTTGTCTTTCAAGAAGCGGCACAGGCGTCTCCTCCAGCGCTCAAGACAATGGACCTTTCCTTTGTGCCTCTGGACCGTCATGCGGTCGAACCCATCGCAGATCTACTCAGCGTTGATTTTGGCCTCAACAAGCTTGTCCTCGAGAATTGCGCATTGACGGATGACAGCGTCAAGTCTATCTTGCACGCTCTTCTCGTCTCGGGCACTCTGCCCAATCTGAGTCTAGCCAGCAACCGCAAGATCCGCTTCCGTGGATGGCGATTCGTGGCCATCTTCATGAGGAGAGCGCGGGCCCTCCGCTACCTGGATCTGTCAGAGAACTCGATCGATCGCACATCGCTCGAGCATATCTTGGCTGTCATCACCAAGCCGGTCGCAGCAGTGACGCACCACCGAGCGCCGCAACGTGCCAAGCAAGCCGCGGCCAAGGACGGCACAGGAAAAGCAGCAGAAGGGCCTGATACTATCAACAAAGCAATCAACAGTGAAGATTCGATCGACGAGGACCAAGACAGCGATGACGAATTCTTTGATGACTCAGGAGAGCCCTTGATGCCAACCGCTCCACTGCTCAGAGACGTCTCTGATGATCCAGATCCGCCTACGTCTGCCATTATCTCGCTTCGACTCGAAAACTGTGCGCTGAAAGCTGCTTCGCTAGAGATGCTTTCCCAATCAGTCCGCTTCTCGGACGTTCGTCACCTTTCGCTTCGTCGTAACAGGATCGGTCAGCTCGCGTCGGTGGCTCTGGCTATCATGCTGAAGGACTACCCCGACAGTGTTGCTCTCGAAGCCAATGCCGGCGGTGCGACAAGCCGCGAAGGCAAGTCTTACTTTGACTCAGCAGCATCATCGACAGGAGCACCGCTCGCCGGTGAAAGTGTGGGCGATGGATCGGATCGCAGCGGAAGGACATTGCGTCCAGACTCGCAGTCCACTCCAGAACGCCGCCAACGCAGCTACTCGCCTGGACTTCCTGACGTGCCCGTTATCGTTTCAAGCCCCGGTGGCGGCATCACCTCTCGAAGGATGCCCAACCAGAACGGTGCTAACGGCACAGGCGAACGTCCTACCACCTTCTACGGAGCTCACACCGAACAGTTGCAAGATGCCATGCAGACCAGCATCGCTGGCTCCACCGGTGAGCTGGAGCTCCGACTGACCCCGCAAGAACGACTCGATATCCGTCGCAATTCTGCCCCTGGTCTCAGCGAAGAAGAAGCGATTGCAATCTACCAGGCTAAGCGAGCCCGCAGAATCCTCGCGGACCTCCCTCGTGTGGGCAATCTTCTGACGCTCGATTTGAAGTCAAACGATATTCGCGGTGGAGTCGTCTACCTTGCTCAAGTGCTCAAGAAGAATCGCACGCTGCGAGTGCTCAATCTGAGCGACAACAACATCGAGATGCCAGGACTCGTTGCCGTAGCTGAAGCGTTGAAGTACAATTCGACGCTGGAGACGCTTGATATGAGCCACAATCCTTGCTCTGGCCCCGGGCTGGAAGGCATCACAACACTCCGCACCGCTTTCGCGCTCAACTCGAACCTCAAGCGTCTCTTCCTCAACGATACCGACCTCTCCTCTGAAGCAGCCATCGCGTTGGCTGAGTTTTTGCCGGAAGCAAAAAGTCTCATCCATCTCGATCTGGCTGAGAACTTTGACATCGACATCGCCGGTGTCATGGCTCTGGCTGTCTCGCTCCGCATGAATCGCTCACTTCGATGCTTGGATCTCAACATTCCTCCGAACAACCCTGACTTTGCTCGTCTGTCGCAGGAGATCCTGCAGAGCTGCGTAAGGAACACTGAGCTTGCTCAGCAGAGGGCGACCCAAAAGGGGATCAAGCAGCCCATTGCGGCACCCATCTACAAGTCGGTAGTTGCGAGGGCGGCAAGGGAAAACGACGAAAGGCTGAAAGCAATCGAGACCGCACGTGCTACGGCCAAGTCCGCCGCCGCAGCCAAGGACAAAGCTGCTGTAGAGGGGCTACTGGCTGCCTCAACCGAGTGTCGCAACGTGCTCAAGGACCTGCTCGAGGGCGAGGAGAAGAGGCAGCGCGAAGCGCCTGAGCAAAAAGTAACACCGCCAGGAGACTTTGTGGAGGATCTGACCCAGCAGAGCGCCAAGCTCCGAAGAAAACTTGCGGATCTAGCTTCAACTGTCGAGGACGAGAGCCTTCTCGAGCAGATCCTTTCGGTTCACGACGAGCTCGGTGATGTCTCGACAAGATTGGAGAGGTTCTACAAGTATGGATCTACTCCGATCATCGATGTGCGGGCAAACGATGCGAGTGACGGTCAAGGGACGATCATCAGTGGTGTTCGGTCGGCGCTGCACCTCTCGACGCCCGAGCAAGGCGAGATCGACGCTGGGCTTTCCTCGCCCGCTTTCTCTATCGCTGATTCAGACGAGTCCGACACGGATGATAGTGAAGGCAACCCGAAGGTGGCTAAGAGCAAATCGCAGACCTCGAAGAGCAAGTCCTTTGCAAAAGCGCAAAATGCAGGACCGCTTGACGGTATGATGGGGGGACTTCGCATCGACACTAGTTCTCTGGAATTCGGAGCAGATCGCGAAGAGCCAGAAGAGGCAGGGGAGATGCTGCCTCGCTCGCCATCGGAGGACAGAGCAAAAGGACAGCTCAGTGAGGAAGGCGAGCTCTTCAGGAAAGCAAGGAGCTTGGGACTCGACGGTCAGTCGGATGAGGAAGACGAGGAAGCGGAAAGCGGAAAGACGGACGCGACTCACAAAGACGTGGCTCAGGGAGAGTCGACAAGGGCAGAAATGACAGCAAGCACCGAGGCAAATGCGGCGGCAGGCGTAAGTCCAGCGCAAGAGGGTACTGACGCAGTGCTGCCTTCAGTTCATGATGCGGAGCTGAGCGGTGAGCAATTGCGGAAGGACTTGTTGAAAGTCGACATTCCACCGAAAAGCACCAGCTCTCCCGGCAATGCCAGTCCAACGTCGACTCAAGCAGTCGCCATGCCTTAGTCTCACTATCTATCTGCATAGCAATCGCAATTTGTAACACATAAGCGCTCACATCGTTACTAGTGTGCCAGGCAGGAGGCATGAAGGTGATTGTGGCCTTGGAAGCCAAGTGTGTCGAAACTACGGTCTGACAGAAGAGCAAAATTTGTCTGCGTTGGTCCGTGCAGCATGACTGAAAAGTGGAGAAGATTCACAAGCCAGCTGTCATGATACTGCAGCATTTCCAGCCGTTTGAAGCCTGACTTGAGCGTGTGCCAACCACACCGCACTGCGACGTTGAAGTGACGATGGTTACTGGAAACAAGGGCCAAGTTTGAGCTCGGTTTGGGAAGGGTAGAACAGCTGGGGGGCTGCCAAACCTGGGGTTGTGCCGACCTGGTGAGCGCCCTCGAAGTACCTCGAATACAGTGCGAGGAAAAGACGGAGTTCAGGGTCCGTGCTCTAAGCCCTCTCTATGTACAGTATTCGGCTAAGGGAGTTGCCCTTGTCTCTTTTCAACGGCATGTCCGGATCGAAAGATGTAGAAAACGCATCGTGTTCCTGGACTGCATCGGCTTGCACTAGCTGACTGTACAGCGCCGTCATCGGATGTTGGCCTGCCGTACTCCACTTGACTGCATATTTGAGGTGCACACATGGACTCTTCCTTCTACCATCACTCGATACCACCGAAGACACTAGTAGGATATACGTATAGCTTAGCAGAACTTTCAAACACGACAGACACAATATGGAGGACGCTCCTGCTGCAAAGAGGGCCGGTTCGGCCGCCGATACCGAGGAGGATTTCTCCACTGTGCCGACCACTACGGCTCCTTCTGAAAGCGGCTTCGAGGATCTCGCCATCTCAGAGACTGATTCGAACGTACGTGTCGCGCCTAGTGATACCGGCTCGTCTTCGGCTACAGCAGCGCCTGCTCCCGCCACGAACAACGCAGTGAACGAGGCCGTCCCAGCCCCAGCCGCTGCGCGTGAGGCGGACGAGCCAGCTACACACACCTCTCGCACTGACAACAGTTCCCTCGGAGCTAGCTCCTCCGGCCTCGTCCTCTTCGATCTCACCAACAAGCCCGGTGGCCAAGCCTGCTTCTCTCCGCACACCATCAAGACCATTCTCGATCTCAAGCTTCTCGGTGTCGGGTACGAGCGTCAGCGTCTCACCTTCATCCAGATTCGCAATGAGCTCGCCGAGCGGATCGCGGACAACGTCACTGTTCCCGCTCTCGAGCTCAGCGATGGCTCGCACATCGTCGACTCTTGGAACATCGCAGAGTACCTTGAGCGACGTCATCCTGAGGGATATCGCATCTTTGGCAACTCGTCGACCAAGCGACTTGCCGCGATGCTGAATCAGTTTGGTAAGACCGTTCTCGCTCCTCACATTGGTCCTCTTGCTCAGCGCGGCGTCCACGCCATGTTGGACCAGGAGTCGGCGACTTACTTTGCCGACGTCAAGATTGGCAAACAGCGATGGGCCAAAATTTCAAGTATGAGCCAAGCAGAAGTGCAGACTCATGTAGACCAAGCGATTGCAAAGCTCGAGGTGGTCAATGCCATGTTGACGTGTGAGGGCGGGCCGGACTCGAGTACTCAACTCGCTTCGAACGGTAGCAGGAGCGCTAGCAGGAGTAAGCGTCCGCTCTGGCTTGCGGGTGGAGACGAGCCAACGCATGCCGACTTTGTGCTGTTTGGATGGTACGTTTTCACCAGAGCGGCAGGTCAGAGGATTGCAAAGGAGATTTGGACGGCACATAAGCCGATTGGCAAGTGGGTGGATGCAATGCTGGAGTGGTGTGGGGATCTGGCGCATGATTTTGTTTGATCTCGACAGAGTTGCGAACAATGCAGAAGTGGGTTGCGTCTGAGAAAACAGCGTTCTTGCTTGTGTTTTGTGACTGTGTTACAAGGGTGGCAGACTAGAAGGTGACGGAGAGGACGGTCCTGCCGACTCCCTTTGTGACGCTGTGTAGAGGCTCGACCGATGCTGTTGGTGTCAGTTGCGCCAATGCCTGTTTGAAGGACTCGACTCCACCTCCGACGCCAAAGTAGATAACCTTTGCTGCGACAAGCACCATCCCCGCCTCTGCCGCTGCCTCTGGCTTGGCGTACCGGCTGAGCAGCTTGACTAGCTCTGGCAGCGACTCGAGCGAGTAGATCGTCTCTGAAGTCAGGATCATGTCCACCTTCCCCGACGCTGTGATGGAGGGTGGGAAGTTGCCCCATCCACCAGAGTAGAATTTGAGCTCGATCCCGCGCTCTTCGAGTGATGCAGCAAAGGCAAAGAGCAGCTCGTCGGTGATGGCAAGCTCGCCTTCTTCCCCGATCTCGTCGTGTTGAGTGGCGGCAGACGTGTCAAAGTGATCTTGGCCGCGGCGTTCAAGTTCATGTCGTTCTTGGCGAAGTTCTTCGGCTCCTTTGCCGGTGCGGAAGGAGGCGGCTGCGGGGGAGGACCACCATGCAAGGATGAGGTTGGGGAGCGTGACGAGTTGGAGGACTTGGGCGTTGTAGTCCGCGAGGTGCAATGTGAGGCCGCATTTTTGTGCAGGGACAGGGTCCTTGAGCACCTGGCTGAGGACGAAGAGAGATGGGAGAGCGGTACCACATCCCAGCTCAAGCACATCCTTGTTGTGAAGTCGCGCGGACCAGCTTCCGTCTCCTTCTGAGCCGCCTGATGTCGAGTGCAGGGCATCGAGGGTTTCAACAAGGTCGAGAGCGCATTCCCATGTCTTCAGTCCACCTTCGTACACACCAGGTATCAGGTCCGATTCCGCGTCAACGTTCGCCTTCCCACCTGCTGCTACCACTCCGGTGGTCTGTTCTTCCTCTTCCTCGTCTTCATCAAGCAGCATCTGGAATCGAGCATCGAACAAATCTCGTCTGAGCAATCTCTGCACTTTCGGTGCCTGGCTGCTCTCTCCGCGTTGAGGTAAGGTGACTTTGATGGAAGAGTATGATATTCTAGATGGAAGATTTTGAAGCATGTTCTGCATAGAATGGGCTGCAAACGGCGCTTGCTCGGTCGTGTTGGCTTCTGTCGACGTAGATGCCGCGATAGAGATGTGCTGGTCATCGTGGGAGGAAGCGAGATACTCCTCGTCCATTTCGGAGTCGTCAAACTGGAAACCGAACGACATCTTGATTGTTCCTTGCCGCAAAGGTTGCAGTCGTCAACTCTTCGGGACCGTGTTGAATCGATGGCAACGATGTGCTGATGTGGGTGAGTGAAAGAGCTGCAGGACCATGCAACAAAGTTCTCAACGCCAAAAAAATTGGCCCGAAATCTCGGAAGTCGGCAAAAAGTCTCTGGACCCTGACGCTCGTGAAATAAAAAAGAAGGCTTGCAGCGCACGGTCTCTTGCACGCGTGTGTGCATGCCACTTTCTTCTCGATCTTCTTCTCGCCCTTCACTTTGTCCACTCACACCATCTTCTACTCTACAATTTCCCCAGCTCTATCTCAGCAGGTAGTCATGACCATGGAAGGCCTCGTATCTGATCTGCACGGGACCAATCTCACCACGCCACCTCGTCTGACAGCCTCTCAGCGAGCTTCGATCATATCTTCTGCCGAGACGTTCGTCAAGACTGCCTTTGCGCAACATGATCCTTCGCACGACTGGCATCACGTACATCGCGTACGACTGCTTGCGCTCTCCCTCACTCGCTCGCCCGAGCTTGCTTCTCGGACTATCGACATGCTCGTGGTCGAGCTCGGTGCGTTGTTCCACGACTTGACCGATGCAAAGTACACTTCCGCCTCCACTGCCCCTTCTGCTGCACTCAAGCCATTCTGGACCTCTCTTCCTTCAGGATCCGTGAGCGAGCAGCAAATTTGGACGGTGGAAAAGATCGTGGGCAACGTCTCCTGGTCCAAAGACCAGCGTCGTCGAGCTACCAAGCCAGACCACCTGTCAGCTGCCGACCACGACCTTGCCCAGTGGCTGAACAGCTGTGTCGAATTCCAATGTGTCTCTGATGCAGACAGGCTCGACTCAATCGGCTCTATAGGCATCCTCCGCTGTGCAGCATATAGTGCCAAAGTCAACAGACCACTCTACATCCCCCCAAACAATCCAAGTATGGACCCAGTCCCGCCAGCCGAGCAGGCAGAGGGGTACAACGGCAGTGCAGTAGGGCACTTCTACGAGAAGTTGTTGAAGATCAAAGGAGACAGGTTGTATACAGAACAAGCTAGGCTGGAGGCAGAGAGGAGGCAGGGAGCGATGAGAGGATTCTTGCAAGAGTTGGATCTGGAATGGCTGGTCGCAAGTCAAGGGGCCGAGTTGGCTATGCTCGAAGTTGAGGACCAAGAGGAGGAGGAGGAGGAGGGGGAGGAGGCAGAGGAGTAGAGGGGTTGATGCTGGACATCACCACTCAGCTTTGTAACATTACAGCATCCACGTCGGCAATACACACATCACGCATCAATCGAAATCGAGCTTGATTGCCCTTCTATGATCACAAAAGCGGGTCGTTTGGATCAGACGACGCCATTCCAGCCAAGCTCGCTCTTGACGCCAAGATGGGTCACATCGGCGGCCGGAGTGTCAGCGATGCGGATGACGAGCTTGCGTGCCCGTGGAGCTTGACCCTCTCGAAGCATCTCAAGACCCGTTCTGCCATCGTCATTATTAAATACAGTCAGGAGTGAAATTCTGGTCAGCTTCCGAGCATTCTATCGCGGAGTTGAAGGTTTGGGGGATGAAGAACTTACCGAATCCCGGCGAGGCCGTCAGGTAGTATCTCTGGCCGGCACGGCTTGAGTCTCCCGCTCTCGAGCAGGGATGTGATGTATGCCAAAGTATATGTGGCGAACTTCCCATCGAGGGCATAGAAGGTTGTGCTGAAGCTGATCTTGTGAAGCCTGACTTCGTCGGATGGGGATTTCGGGTTGCCAGCGAGACAGATTAGCTCTGCCTTCCTCGCTTCGCCTTTCCGACTGCTCTCCTTCAAAGCCTGCAAGCAGAGGTCTGCGGTCATGGAGCTCACGCAGTCCACCGCGTACCTCAGCCTTCCACCGCGTGAAGCGATGGTGGAGGCGATGGAGGAGAGGATATCCGCTGAAGATTGGTGACGGTCGATGCATACGTCTACGCCAATGGAGCCGAGGTAAGCAAAGTTGGACGACGAGGCAACGGAGATGATACGGAGAGAGGAGATGGAGGCTAGTTGAGCGGTATAGATGCCCGTAATGGCTCCTCCGCCGTAAATGCTGCATGAATGCGGTGAGAAAGAAGCGTGTAAGTTGTATGCTCCGGAAAGGGCAATTGCGGGCATGACACAGATAGAAGGAAAGTGCACTTACAGTATCCAGTCAGATACATTGTCCCGTTCGTTGAGGTTGATGGTCTCAAGCTTTTGTGAAATGTCTTCCTCGCCAAATGAGGCAAACGGAAGCTTGAAAAAAGCGAACAAAGCCACAGCTGCAGTGATCAAGCCCGTTCCCAGAGTCGCTGCCTCTTCATCTGTGACTCCTTCTGGAATCTTCGCCAACGTCCCCTTCTTATGCACAGAGTAGTTCTGATAACCTCCGGCTCGAATCTCTCTCGAGTCTGCACAAGTCCAGACTCTATCTCCTGCTTTCCAGCCCTCCGGGTTGTCTGTAGGCGGCTTCATTATGGTAGCCGCAATGTCTCTACCGAGGATCCAAGGAAAAGCCGGAATACCAAAATTGTAGCTCACGCTTTTCCAGTCGACCGGATTCAGACCAACGCAGGAGTTAGAGACGAGGACCTCGTCAAGCTGCAATGGAGCTGGAACTGGGTGGTAAGGGATGAGTTCGAACGAGAGAGACCAGCCTTGGGTGCAAGAGCGGACGAGGAGTGCATCGCTGAGCGCTGCTGCTGGTTCGGCAGCAAGCCCGGTGACGTCGGGAGGAGTCGAAGGGGCAAAGGAGACTGACGAGGATGCAGATGCTCGGCGAGAAGCATCGACATCAGAAGAGTCATGTTCGGAAGATGGAGAATGAGAAGGATCTTCGTTGTCGTCCCAGCCAGGGCCAAGGACCACGTCGTGTGAGGAAGGGATCAGGAGATGGAGTGCCGCATTGCGTTCCGCCTGACTGTATACTGGAGTTAGGGAGGCCAAGGACGTGAGAACACCTTTGTCAACGTCCGCTGGCTGGAGTGGAGATGTGAAGGATGTCGATTGTGTCCGCTGAGGGACGATCTCTGCGTCTATGATCTCCAAATCAGCCATACTGCTGATACTCTTTGTCCGGGGGGAAAGGAAAAGGAGGTAAAGATGGTGATGGCTAGGAAATTCTGGCGTAGTCAAGATATGAAAGACCATAGGCGCTATGAAGCCGCCAGTCATAATGTGAAGTTCTTCTAATCGAAGTTTAACGTGTTCTAGAAGAAGTGGAATCGACTTGCAGAAGCAGTGACCCAACGACACATTTTAGTGACCGCCTGCATAATCAACAAGCTCAAAGCATCCATGAGTGAGGCATATGACCTGTCCCACCCTATCTGTCAGCACTTGCCTTGTCGACGTCGCCGCGACGACTTAATGACTTTCCTCGTCTCCTCCTTCAACGATAGCGAAACACAGCGCGTCACACCGCAGTCTATCTGTGTCCTCTCCTTCGGTCAGGTTACCGGCACCAGCATCTCGCAGAAATGAGCCACAGCGGGTCAGTCCGACCGGATGATGAGCCGCTCAATCTCGATGGCAGCCATATTTGTTGCGTGACAGGGTAGGAAAGGGTGAAAGGCTGGCGATTGCGACTTGTGCTGTTGCGAATGGCGAGCGAGCACGTCAGAAGACGCTAAGATCTGACGCACGTTCGGCTGTCACAAAGTGCGAACTTCCAATCGACTACAAATTTTGGTAATCCTTATTGAAAGCGTGAATACGAATAGGCAGTGGACCCTGCTTCCCCGCCATCAGCTCAGTCACCACGGCACGATACGAGGTCGTCTTCGGGGACTTAGGCTCGTCAACGCCAACATCGGGACGGTCGATGGTGCAAGCATCACAACAGACAATTCCATGTTGAGCTGTACGCGGCCCGTGTTGGAAGTCGAGAGTCGAAAGTGGCAATTGGCGAGGTCGAATGCGTGGTTCCGCTATACTTGTCTGTCATGAGCAAAACTCCCTAGCCTCTGTGAGCTCCTTGATACTTGCTACAGCTTTCCACAGACTCACGCCATCGAGAATCGACCTCGAAGCTTCTCAGGGCATGTTCATTCCCATGCTGCTTTGGGAAATTATGTGGGGCTGATAGTCTTTCTTTAACGCTTCGGCTCCCAGGAGTCTTCCTCGTCTTGTACCGGCCTGTAGAGTGCCAGGGCAGCAGACAACAATTCGATAGCACATTTGGACTTGGGGACGAACATTTGTGCATGACAGCTCTGAGCCTTGCACGAATCAAGGCTGTCCATTCTTGCTTGGCGAGATTCAGAAGACGGTGTACGTCGCCCCGCTCAGAACAGATGCCCAGGGTCTAGCGAAGCTTATTGATTGCAAAGGTTCAAATAGAGACAAGATACCCGCGTGCATATATACCGAGCCAGGAGTTCGGTGCCCCTTTCTTTTCTTGTACCTGACCGTCTACAGGCATCATCGCTCGCAACTCCGTCGCCAACAGATTTGCCAGCTTCATCAACCATGGCTCCCACCGCTACCACTGCCGATCCCGGCGCAGTAACCACTGGTGCTGCTGCCACCAAAGCTTCATCGCGCATTCAGCCCGACCCTGAAGTTGTTCAGTATCCGAAGTTCGATAAAGATCCGGTCACGGCCGAAGAAGTCTTCGCCCGCGCCGAACAGGTCTCTGAGCTTCTCCATGAGGACGAAGCGATCCGTGATCGCGGCAATGTCGTCCCTTACCGCCAAGTTCAGCTCCTCAAAGACGCTGGTCTAGTCACCATCCTCGGTCCCAAATCCGCTGGTGGTGCTGGCCTTACTTGGAAGGAGGCATACCAGGTGATCCGCATTGTCGCTCGCGGAGACGGCTCTCTCGGACAATTGCTTGGCTACCACTACCTCTGGTCCTGGACTGCCGCTCTTGTCGGCACTGACGAGCAGCGTGCAGAGTTTGAAGAGTGGATCACTAAGAACAAGTACTTCGTCGGTGGTGCCGTCAACCCTCGCGATGCCGATCTCAAGGTTCGTGAGAACGAAAACAATCCTGACCATCTCATCTACAACGGCAAGAAGACCTTCTCGACTGGAAGCAAGATCTCGGACGTCACCATTCTCGAGGGTGCTCTTCCAGATGGATCGCGCGTTTTCGCGGCTGTTCTGAGCCGTCAGCCCGGCATCCAGTACGGTGATGAGTGGGTCGATACCCTTGGCATGCGTGGTACTCAATCTGGTGGTATCACTATTACCAACGTCACCGTTCCTTGGAGCGACGCCCTCGGTTACGTTCAAAAGCAATTCCAGCCCCTCGGTCCCTACAACACTCTCAACCTGCCCCAAATCCAGCTCGTTTTCACCTCGTTCTACCTTGGCATCGCTGAGGGTGCTCTTGCTCGCGCTGCTGCTTACACCAAGGCCAACACTCGCGGATGGCCCTACCAGCCCAACCCTGTCGCTCGCGGCACTGATGAAGCTTACATTCAGATCGGCTACGGTGACCTTCAGGCTAAGCTCTGGGCCACCGCCTCCTTGATCGACAATGTGATCGAGGAAGCCGCCGGTATTCTTCACACCAACCCAAGGCAGAAAATCACTGAGGAGCAGCGAGCCAGATTTGCCGTACGCGTGGCTGCTGCCAAGGTGAATGCGGTTGATGTTGGGTTGGCAGTAACGAGCCAAATCTATGAATTGACTGGTGCTAGGGCGGTTGCCGGCAAATATGGCTTCGACGTTGCCTATCGTGACCTCCGAACTCACTCTTTGCACGATCCGATCGCTCACAAGAGGGCGGAAGTGGGTAGGTTCACGCTCCACGGTCCGGGCAAGGATGGTTGGCCTACTCCCACCTGGTACACTTAAAAGTGTGCTTCCGGATGTTCTGTGTCTGGTCGTTCATGATCGAAATGAAAGTAACGCTGTATTGCGATGTGATTGTGTACAATTGGCTGAGATGCTTGAGTAGCGCAGAAATGCGATGTGCGCGTTGATGGGTATACTGGCGCCGATGTCGTTCTGAGTTGATGAGGAGAATCATGCGTCGATCTTCGCCTTCTTTACTGGGCTTTTTGCTTTTTTCGTTGGGCTGGTCGCCTTTTTCGTTGGGCTGGTCGCCTTCTTCGCTGGGCTATCCGATGACTTTGCCGGGCTCTCGACCTTCTTGATTGGGTTCTCTACCTTCTTTTCTGGTTTGTCCTCCTTCTTGTCCAAGTTCGCATCCCGCTTCGCCTTCTTCTTGAGAGCATCCTCCTTCTTCTTCTTGCGAAATTCGGCAGCCTTCTGCTTCTTGGCCAATGCCTTCTTGCTTGGTGGGGCGTCTGCAAGCTTCTTCCTCTCGAGCTCGTCCTGCTCCTCCTTCCAAGCGTCCATCTGGTCGACGGCGTCTCGAGCATCGATTGCTTTTCGCTGAGTCTCGGAGAGGTGGTCTTGCACGAAGCGTTGGAATCGCTCCATGCGGCGCTTGTGACTCTTGCCCTCCAGGTGAGCTGTGACGAGGTGAGGAGTTTTGAGGACAGCAGCTTCGCAGACGATGCAACGAGAAGCAAAGACACCATGCTTCTTCTCTCCTTCGGTCGGGACGTAGATGGGGTCCTGAAGTGCATCATCTATCGAGACCTGTGCGGCTGCTTCCTCCACTACGTCTTCCTCTTCCTTTCCACGTTTGCGTTTGGAGCCTGCTTTTGATGTCTCCGTCCCTTCGTCTGCTTCTTCATCTTCCTCCTCTGCGGATTCAGCCTCATCCTCGCTGTCCTCGTCTTCGTCTTCTGAATCTTCGCCTTCAGAGCTGGAAGACTCGTCAACGAGTCTGTCGATGCCGACAGCAGTGTCATCACCGGTAGCCATCTTGAGCTGGTCGACATCATCCCTCTTGCTCGTGGCCTTCGCTACTCGTTTGAACATCTTGGATGAAGTGCTTTTTGTAGGAGAGGTCCTGGTAGAAGATAGTGAGGGAAGCGAAGACCTCGAAAGGGTCCAAGAAGAAAAAGTGAGCTGCAATCCAAAATTTCCTGACAGGTTATGCAGTCTTCCGTTTTCTGCGAAAGATCGGGTCTGCAGAAACGTCATCGGGTTGAGATAAAGATAAAGCGCGGTCTTGGCGGGCGGTGCTCCACAAGAACCCAAAATCAGGGTCAAGATGCACGGATGCAGCAGACTGGAATTTTACTGTCACTTTGACAGTCTTGTGCTCTCCCACCATATCCTTGAGTCACATGTTGCTCAGATACCACACTGCGCAAAGTCATACTTCGACTTAGCACCACCATTCAAGCCAGGCTATAGCTCTAGGAGCTAAATTCTAGTCACGTAACCCAAAGTCTTCGGCAGGAACGGCACCGAAGCCTCCCCAATGGGACAACTCATCTAGGCATCGTACTTGGAAAGCATATAAGGGCCGCCTCGGGAAGGAAGCCGCTGCGCTGTATAACACATCACTGATGATCGCATACAGCTGATCTGCAGCCAATATGGCTCACAAAGAGCATACGCATGCCCCCGACAGGGCAGCAAACTTGACTGTCCGATCATGGCTTCGATCCTTGCTTCGCAGGCCTTCGGATCTGTCGAGTGATCCAGCAGATCCCGGGTCCTCGCAAAGCACAGGAATCACCTCGCCTTCCGCTACTGGTACAGACATGATCTCTTTTCACCATACAATGGAGGACATGGACCGTCCGAGCTTTGCACCCCCGCCTAGGTCTTTCAGCGGTGGATCCAGCGGCGGGCCCTTAACATACGAAGAGGCAGCGCGCAGGACCGTTGCTCAGCCCATTGCGACGACCAAGGCAGAAGCTGCTCACACCTTGCAGGATCTTTCGCCACATGGCAGCCTGGCTGCACCACTATGCACAGATGCATCGCTTCCCTCAAGCCCTCGTCTCAGCCGCACCCTGTCGAATGGCGTCTCTTCACTCACCGACCGCTTGATACATCAAAGACGTGCAAGCGAGAACTACCGCAAGATGCGTTCTGGTAGCGTCTCTGATCAAGCTGAACCAGAGCAGGAGGCACTTTCCCGCACATTGTCCCATCCTCTGGACTCCACCACGCCTCTTGCGGCTTCACCGCAACCCCTATCCGAGCAAGAGCAGACAGCCCGTCTGTCTGATTTTCGCGGCTGTGTAGAGAGCGACGCAGGCTCTACAGCGCGTAGGGACTTCAGCTTGAAAAGCGTAGCGCCTGAGTACATCCGCAGCTCTACTGCAGAACGCTTCGTCTCTGGCAACTCTGCCTTGCGGAGCTCTTCAGGCTTAGTACCGCCACAAAGCCCGACTGCACCTGTAAGCGCATCCTCGTCAAACGCCGAAACCTCGACGGAGCTGCTATTGCCCGAAGGCGAACAAATGCTCAAGGTCACCCACAAGAAGGTGAAGCCTCGAATCTTCAAGCTCGACCCCGATCGCGGGCAGATCCTTTGGGAATCCAAGAAGAACAACCGAGTCAACCTCGAGTCCATTCGCGAAGTCCGCTTCGGGCCTTCAGCAGCTTCCTATCGTACTTCGCTCAATATCTCTTCCGCGCACGAACCTCGATGGCTCACAATCATCTACCAGAATGGCGGCATATACAAAGCCCTCCATCTCATAGCTCTCACTGATGCCTCGCTAGCACGTTGGCGTTCCAGTTTGCTCCATCTTCAGTCCCTGCGAAGGGAGCTGATTGGAGCTGTTGGATCTTCCAGTAGCATTGAGCACCGACGCAATCTCTGGATGCGTCACCATTGGAAGGACGCTGATCAATCAAACGACGAGAAGCTATCCATCGAGGAAATCATGAAGCTCTGCAGGCGGCTGGGCATCGAGTCGAATAAAGCACATCTTCGTCGTTGCTTCAACCTCGCTGACTGGCGTAATCGCGGCTACCTAGACTTTCAAGACTTTCAGCATTTTGTCTCGCTACTCAAGCAGAGAGCAGATGTGCAGGCCATTTTCGCTTGCTGGGCTGATCAGCCTCTTGAACAGCCAGAGTCCGCTCCACCCAACTCTTCTGCACATCACGCTGAGTCTACCAATACAACGGCACCAGAAGGGTCGCTAACAAGCTCATCTGAGGCTACTGGCAGAGACTTGGCATCATTCGCTACCCCTGCAATCACGCAAGCGCCTTCCACGCTTGGATTAGAGCCGTGCCGGACTCGCGCAGTCTCTATCGAGAGTTTTCGACGCTTCATACGTGAAGAGCAGGGTAATCGCGAGTTTGCTGATAGTCAGATTGATGATCTTTTCCGCCGTCACTGCAACAGTCGTCTATCCACGTCGAATCTCTCCGAAGCCCCCGTAGAGCGTTTCCAAATGGACTATGATGGCTTCCTCGACTTTCTGTCTTCATCCGATAACCCTCCGCTCCTGGATCAGCTTCCGCTCTTCTCGACCATGGTTGCTGACCCTGTGGACATGCCTGTGATGAGCACAGCACCAGCGTTAGAGCAGACCTGTCCTCCGCAGCCCTCTGAAATACGATCCCAGTCACAGCAGCAGCAGACTCCATCTCGCGCTTTCGCCGATACCACTGAGGAACTCATCGCTGCTGGCGCAAGCAACTCGGTCGCTAACACGCGGAAGGTCGCTGCCCATCTTCGGAAGTCTACCGTCCAGCATGACATGACTCGTCCTCTCAGCGAGTACTACATCAGTTCGAGCCACAACACCTATCTCGTTGGAGGTCAATGGAAGGGCGATAGCACCGTCGAAGGCTACATCCGCGCTCTTCTCCAAGGTGCGCGCAGCGTAGAGCTCGATTGCTGGGATGGTCCCAATAACGTCCCCCAAATCACCCATGGTCGGACGCTCACCAGTCGCGTACCCTTTCAAGACGTCGTCAGTGCCATCGCCCGCTATGCGTTCGTTACATCTCCGTATCCACTCATCCTCAGTCTCGAAGTGCATGCTGACCCGCCACAACAGGAGATCATGGCGCGCATTCTGAAGGATACACTTGGCGAGATGTTGCTCAGCCAGCCGCTTGACTCCCGCCCAGGAGTCGATGATGATCTCCCCTCGCCGGAACAGCTCAAGTTTAAGGTGCTTGTCAAAGCCAAGAACGTGTCTTTGGCTGAAAGTCAGCGCCGCTTGCAAGACGGACAGTCATCGAGGCAGGACGAAGCTGGTATTATTGCAGCCACCGTGCTTGAACCCTGGTCATCCGCAACAGACACGACCACCACCACCACGGATTCTGAGATCGAGTCGCGGCTCCAGAGTGCCAAGCGGCTTGTACGCCGCGTCACCAGACGAGGGCATCGTGACGGATCGTCTCAGCCCGCTTCATCTCGCGACCAAGATGGTGGCGGCAGTGAAGCTGCTGACACCCGACGGCAGGCAAAGGCTGCAGCAACTTCGGAAAGCAAGCAAGCCAAGAAGATGATGTCAACAGCACTGGCTTCACTGCTCATCTACACTGTCGGCGTGAAATGCAGAGGCTTCAATAAGAAGGAGTCCTACGCCACTCATCACATGGTATCACTATCGGAGAAAACAGCACTCAAGATGATCCGCGACCCCGTCTCAAATGAGGCGCTCATCAAGCACAACAGAACGCACCTTACGCGTGTGTATCCTTCCATGATGAGCTTTGCTCGCTTGCATGCCAGCCGTAACTTCGTCCCGCTCGACATGTGGGCTACAGGCTGTCAACTTGTCGCTCTTAATTGGCAGACTACCGATCTGGGTTTCGAGCTGAATCAAGCCATGTTCAGTCGCAACGGACGGTGCGGATATGTTTTGAAGCCAGCAGCACTTCGCACCAAAGAACAAGGCAAGACGCTGTCCGGAAAAGCTGTACGATTCTCCCTCGATCTGAGCATCATCTCGGCGCAACAGCTGCCGAAAAAGAGCAAAGCAGCATCATCGAAAGACAAGGATAAGGGTGGCAGTCAGGACAACCGCGAACCCATCGACCCATTCGTTGTAGTCTCGCTACTTGCGCCTGTGTGCTGGGGCAAGCAACCGAAAGGACTGTTGCGAAAGGCTTCAAAATGGGGAGACACGATGATTCCTGCACCGCCGGTCGGGCAGTTCGGCAGCCGGCCTGATCTCGCTTCCGGAGCCAAAGACGATAATGCTCAACTCAACACCTCGGAGGTGGACCAATCACCGGCACAACCGGATTCAGCTTCGATATCGCAGACACCGTCAAAGCCCGGCGTTCGTTCGATATCAGACACCATGAATCCGAGTCCGCTTTTGAAGACGCCGACGGTCAAAGGCAATGGCTTCAGCCCGGAATGGCATACCGACATGAGCGTTCTTATTGACGTTCCAGCGGGTGCTAGCAACGACCTCATTGCACTCATGGAAGCTAGTAGGGCGTCCTCCTCAGGAGACGCCCTTGCACAGCGGGAGCTAGACCGCCTCGGTCGAGGTCTGTTGGATCTATGCTTCGTGCGGTTTGAGATCTTTGACGAGGATCTCGAAGGTGAAGGGGTAGAGGCGATTGCACCGGCTTCGGCTGGAGAACCGGTGTCGCTGCATGAAGCTACCTCTAGGATTTCACTCGATTCGAACACGACATCGGCATCGGTCAAAGTTGGTACCTCAACCCCTGGCACCGATCACGCTGGTAACAATAAGACAAGAGCGAGAGCAAGCAGCGATGTCTCATCCGCATCCTCGGCGGACTCGATCGACGCAGAAAGCGTAGCCGCCTACTCGGTGTCCGTTGGCGCTCTACAGCAAGGCTACCGCCATCTCCCGCTCTATGATCATCAGCTGTCGCAGTTCCTCTTCTCGACTTTGTTCGTTCATTCCCGCTTGCACCTCGTGGGCCTCGTTGATGCGGAATCATCGACCAAACACTGACAAATCTAGCAGCATCACGCACAGGTCAGAATTTTTCGACCATTTCCCAGCCTGCATTATGTTTCGGATATTTTAGCATGCATTCTTCGTTAATTGTACCTTACCGCTTTCCTCGCAATTCGCAAATGTCATTCCTCTGTATGACAAGCTACACTTCGGATGACCCGAGTAGGCGCCCATAAGTCTATCATTATCGCATTGGCACTTCGTATGTCTGTGGAAGCTAGGACCAGAGGGATAGCAACGGGTACGTTCAAGCAATTATGATATGAGTATCTTGACTTAATTACGATGCTTTATATATGCAACGCCCCAGTTACCCAACATCCGAGCATTGATAGTGTAGGGGTATCATGAGTCGTTGCCACTCATCGCTTCATTGGAAGCGTGAAAACCGATTTCGACTCGACCGGGGTTCGAGTCCCCGTCAATGCATTCTTTTTTTTCGCAGATTCTTTTTGGGTGGTCCTCTCCATGACAGACTTCGGAGCGGATCGCTGTCATTTGACCATTAACTCACCTGGTCTAGCTCATTTCATGAATGAACATGGGCGGGTGGCAATAGCAAACAAAGTAGGGCGGACCTCATACACTAGGGATTCGACTCAAATCAGAATAGAACGGGCTCGGCGTCGGAGAATGAAATTCGCGCTTCGAAATCCAAAAGCACATACAGTAATCTGCAAGTTGCGCGTCGGTGAATCCAACACTTTGCACTTGGAAACCCTGTTTTGGAATTTGCCTCATCAAGAGGAGAGAGAGGGAGAGACTGGCAGAGGAGAGAAGGCGGGAGGATGCTGAGATTTCCGAGATGCATGGATCGACATGGAGCAGCACTTGCCGCTCTTTCGACATGCTGTGTGCAGCACAGTACTGTACAGTACAGCTTATATGTGCGATCTTTCGCAGATCAACTTCATCATCGAGGCGAAGGAAAGAAAGTGGCGTTTCCTTTGAGACGAGCTCAAGTAAGCAAATCAGGGCGTCCTTCGGGACATCATGACAAAGCGTTTGTGCAAACGCCGATGACTTTTGCCAAATCATCTCGTCTATCAGCTCGGATCATCATGACGGTCAAGTTGTCCTTCGATCCGGGGTGGATCGAAGCGGAGAGTCAAGTACGAAGGAAGCAAAGAACAAAGTCAAAGAAACAGAAAAGGAAAAGAAGAAAGAGGGTGTCATGCAAAGCGTCGATCAATCCCTTTCTTTAAGCGAGGTTTTAACGTGGGTGTTGAACGTCTCAAACTCCGCTCTGTCGATTCTGCACTAGTGTGGACGAAAGGTTTTCCTGCGGATTTCCTAATTGAGCCTGGCGTGTTGTTGTCTCTCTATCAACTTCTCATTCGTCTATCCTTTGGCGTCTTGAGTGACGATTGGATCCCTCTGTATGTGAGAGAGTGATGAGCCGTAGGGTGGGCCGTAGGGATGTCCATCTGCAAGTGCTGCAGAGTAGGAAGAGGGGGGGCGACATGGTGGGGGTTTCGAAGCATCTACTATATTGCCCTACTGCCCAGACAGGGTCGTGCGAGGATGAACGTGGTCGAGAGCGTTGCCGGTGGTACTGCTGCACCATCCCTTGACCGCACTGCAGATGGGAGTAGAAGGTGCAATCGCAAACCAAGGCTCTGTTCCTGACCATCATCGTCCAAGTCTGTTTCCTTTCTATATCTACTCTAACCCTGACTACCCGAAGAGCACCCTCCCCTCCCTCCTTCATCATTGCATCTTCACCTTGCGTGTCCGACCCCAACATTCACCTGACAACAGCCAGCTCGGGCCACTACACGCTTGACCACGCCTAGCACCGCCTTACAGCATACACAAGATGCGTTTCTCTGCATTAGCCATCTACTCTTCACTGATTGTTGCGGCAGCCAGTGCGCACGTCAGCGGCCCGAGCATTGCATCTTCATCCTCTCTCCTCGTTCGTGATGTCTCTGTTCCATCGACTTCCAACATCACCGTTCCTGCCCAGCAGAGCGACAACACCACCCAAGAAGCTGATGGTGCTCTCGATGACGATCAAGATGATGATGAAGACGACGATGAAGAAGAAGATGGCGACGATGCTACTCTGACAGCACGCGGCAGGAGACACAAGCACAAGAAGCACCACCGAAAGACTCATCATCGTTCCAACAAACATCGTAACGCCCAGAAGAAGAAGAAGCACCATGCTGAGAAGCACCGCAACACAACCCACGCCGTCGCCAACAAGGGCGGCAAGTTCAGTGGCAAGGGCACCTTCTTCACACCCAACCAAGGCGCCTGTGGCAAATGGAACAATGACAACGACAAGATCGTTGCGCTCTCTGCCGACATCTACCAAGGAGGAAAGCATTGCTTTGACAGCGTGCGCATCTGTCACGGCGGCAAATGTGTGGGAGCCAAGGTGGCGGATCTGTGCCCCGGTTGCCACCACACGAGCTTGGATATGAGCCCAAGTCTGTTCAAGGAGCTTGCAAACCCGAGTGTGGGTGTCATCGATATTCAGTGGAGCTTTGTTTGAGTCTCTAGACAGACACGAGGTGCTCGCTTGCAAGATAGCTCGAGCGCCACATTGGCTCCTTACCCCTCCCCTTCAAAAAATCAGTCTTCTGTATCCGGTCAAGGGTTCTTCTTGTACGAGTAGCTGTAATAAGATGATATGACATCAACGGAGTGTGTGATCGGCGGACAAATGATAACAAAGTAAAGCTTCTCATTCGCCGCAAGGTGCGGTACTGTACTGTATCAGCCTCGCCAACGCCCAAGCGAGCTGTCAACCCTGGCTGGAAAAAAAAACATTGCCGAGCTTCGATATCACACGTCTGCAACAAAGGTGGTACCAGCACTCTCAAACTGCAACCTCGCATGCCTCCTCAGAGCTCAAAGTTCCGGCTGTCTCTTCAAAAATAAGGGCGCGACCTCGAGCCTGTGCGATGTTCGACGACGTTCATGCAAAGCCGACGGTGGCGACAAGCTTAGCGTTGGACAACTTCGGTGGTGATCTGATTTGTTTGGCTGATCGTGAGCTAAAATTGGCCACGCGGCGTGCATTGTTAGGATCAGCCAACGAACAGAACAGATTTTTTATTTCGTCAAATAGATCTCGGCACGGAGTGTGGGGGATCACCCACACGGAACCGCCCCCCCACCTTGAATGGCTGTCGACGTCTATTCCTTCTCAGGTTCCTGGTGCATTATGAAATGGAGCATGGCCTCCTGCTGAACTTCGCATGTCGAAACAATCATGTCTCGTCGACCTTGCGTCCGTCGAGAGGCTGAATGCGACATCAACTCCTAGCAACTGTGCTTGCTCACCGTGCACTGACAATGCGCGTCATCGGATTGGCCGGAGGGAGGCATATTCGGTGAATTAATCGGCGGACTAGCCGCGGGCAAGCTTTTCCCCCGCGCCCCCCACGCGTCCACGGCTTGTCCAACCCCCCGCATCGCGAAGCCGTACCTTAAGCGAAGCCATCGTTCAAGCTTGTTCGGCCCATACATCCCCGGTCTGTGCGCTCTGTACGGCTAGGTTCGACTAGACGCTTCGGCTAAGTGACACTGAGCAAGAGATTGTATACTTTGCCGCCACGCAAAGGCCTTTTCTTTACCCTCAACCACATCGTTTCCATTCCCCTGCAAGCCTCTCGTCGACGAGAAAGGACATAGTATCGCAATCATGGCCAACGGAGAAGTCGAGCTGCGCAACCGCGCTCGCAATGGCAATGGCAATGAGAATGGTGCGGCTGCCGCCCAACCTCTGAATCGCATCAGCTCCTTCATCACACAGTCGGCGGATAAGGGCGCTGCGCAATCCATGCTTCACGCATGTGGCCTCACTGTCGAGGATCTTGACAAGCCTCAAATCGGAATCTCGTCGGTCTGGTGGGAAGGCAACCCGTGCAACACTCATCTGCTCGAGTTCGGACGCTTGATCAAGCAGGGCTGCGAAGCAGAAGGTCTTGTGGGTCTGCAGAACAACACCGTCGGTGTGTCTGACGCCATCACTATGGGTGGTCCTGGAATGCAGTACTCGCTGCCATCCAGGGAGCTCATCGCGGACTCGATTGAAACCATCACCATGGCTCAGTATCACGATGCCAATGTGTCCATCCCGGGATGCGACAAGAACATGCCAGGTTGCATGATTGCCTGTATGCGCCACAACAGACCATCGATCATTGTATATGGTGGAACGATCCAGCCAGGTAGGCACGGCATGGACATGCCCGGATTGGGAAGGAAGAAGGGTGACCCATGCAATGTTGCCGACAACTTCGAGGCCACAGGTGCTTACGCGAAGGGTTTGATTACCGCTGAGGAGAGAGTGGATCTTATCAGGAACGCTTGTCCTGGTCCAGGTGCCTGTGGTGGCATGTACACCGCCAACACGCTTTCGACCGCAATCGAAGTCATGGGTATGGGTTTACCCCTTACTAGCAGCACGCCCGCTGTGTACCCTGAAAAAACGCAAGAGTGTCTCCGTGTTGGTGGCTACATCAAGAACCTGCTCGCAAAGGACATCAAGCCTCGCGATATCATGACCAAAGAGGCATTCGAGAACGCCATCGTGATGACCCATGTCCTTGGTGGCTCGACCAATGCCGTTCTCCATCTCCTTGCTGTTGCCCGCGCAGGTGATGTGGATGTCACCATCGACGACTTCCAGCGTCTCGGTGAGAAGACTCCGATGCTTGCCGACGTCAAGCCGTCGGGCAAGTATTATATGGAGGACATTCACAACATCGGCGGTGTACCGCGTGTATTGAAGTACATCCTCGACAACACAGACTTGTTGCACGGCGATGTTATGACCTGTACAGGTAAGACGATGCGCGAGAACCTGGCTGATGTCGAGCCACTCGAGTTTGAGACCCAGGACATCATCCGTCCACTCAACAACCCTATCAAGGCTACCGGTCATTTGACCATCATGCGAGGATCGCTCTGCCCCGGCGGTGCGGTGTCCAAACTCACCGGTAAGGAGGGATTGACGTTTGACGGCACCGCCGTTGTCTTTGACGGCGAAGAGGGAATCACCGAGGCCATTGCCGAGGGCCGCGTTAAGGATGGTAGCGTCGTAATCATTCGCTACGTTGGTCCCAAGGGTGGTCCTGGAATGCCCGAAATGCTTGGCCCTACCGGTGCGATCATGGGCGCTGGTCTTGGAAAGACTGTTGCTCTCATCACTGACGGTCGTTTCTCGGGCGCTTCGCACGGCTTCTGTACCGGTCACGTTGTCCCCGAAGCCGCCGAAGGGGGACCTATTGCACTTGTTCATGATGGAGACAGGATCACTATCGACGCGACCGTCCAAGAGATTAATCTGCATATCAGTGAGGAGGAGAAGCAGAAGAGAAAGGAGATTTGGATCAAGGAGAAGAAGGGCAAAGTGATCAAGCACAAGAAGGGATGGTTGTACAAGTTTGCGAGGGACGTTCAGAACGCTTCAGAGGGTTGTGTGACGGATCGTGATTTGTTCTGAGGTGTGGATAGCTTGTTGGATTTGCAATGTATTACTGTTTGTTGAGTTTGTCTTTGTTGTCTGAGTGGATGGGAGGTCTTAGCTCTGACTGTCTGCAGCTAGGGCGGGCTTTGACCAATTTTGTTGCGCTATGATTCTTGCGAGTCTAGGATTGTCGGACCGGGCGAGCCGGCGAGTGTACTCAGCAGGCACGTAGCCCTCTGTGATGCCTCGAGGGGTCAAGAGATGGCGTGCCTGTGCGGTCTGACGGGGGTTACCACGGATGGTCTCTGTCTGAGACGTTGTGGACGATTCCGCATCCAGTTCGTTGGGAGCGAGCAAGATGGGGTCCGAAGGGGAAAAGTGGCGCAAAGGACCTTGACCAGTTCGGATTGGTGGAAATCGGAGCAAAATCGCTGATCTTGTGTGATGTCGGCGATCAGCTTGAGAAGCATGTTGTTGAGCTTGGATTGGTTCATGTGTGGAGTGGGACTTTGGGGTGTTGGAGCCGTCCGCTTGGACAGCTGCTGGGTTCTCCTCTGGCTCGAGGACCCTAGCTTGGCCTGCCTCGATCGATCAACGTCGATGGCCTTGTCCCACGTATCCCGACGTACGAGTCCGTATTTGGGTCGATCAAAAGCAACCCGAGAGCGCCACATGCAAGGTGTCTAAAAAGTAGGCCGCTTTTGCGACGGTTGAGGTCGAAGATGTACTTTGCCATGTGCTGGCCTGGTTGAGTCGGAGAGAATCCCAATTGATGCGGATCATAGGCAAAGTCGTACCTGACACTCCGAGCGCAGATCTCTGGCGCTTAAAGGAAGGCTTCGTCGTAGACTTGGGCCAAGCCTTCTCAGAACTCTTCCTGGCCTTGGGGCTAATGCAGGCGTTCTCATGTCGCAAATGTAGACAGAAGCGGGTATTTCGAAACTCGGCCGCAGCTTCTGGAATTGCGACGTGCTGGTCGAAATGCTCGAGGACATCTCGGACCGCGCCAAATCCCGTCTCGAGCGATCTAGCCTTTACGACTAAGGAAAAGGCACGGCACGCGTGGTCTCGGGAGAGCTGTAGTGGCAGAGTACCGTGGCGGCAACTGGCATCGTGAGTCGAGACTTGATCTCCTTCGAGAGCCTTGTCGTCAGTCAAAGAGTAGACATCGGTTCCTTCGACCGTACCGGCCAGAGATGCACCGAGGGCATGGACGTCCATGTTTGTCGAGATCTTTCCACTAGCAACAGCGACATTGAGCAACGGCGGTTCGAGGTCTGGAACCTCCCACTCAGGCGTGTCTCTGGTCACCTTTTCGTCTTGCTGCTTGCAGAAGTCGATCGAGACGACGTGACGTACAGCTCGGTCGAGGGCAGGCAAATCGCTACTTTGTCGCTTGCGCACCACTGAGCACACGTTAGTCAAGACCTTGATCAAGACTCGCATCAAAGGCTCGTTTGATGAATCGATCAACGCTCATTGTACTGAAGCCCCGGTTGGACCTGTCGGCCCAGCGAGCTTGCATGCGCTCCCGTGTTGCCGAGACGAGCAAGGCCGTCTTAGGAAGGAGACGGCCCTCCAGTCCATCCTTCTCGACGCTATCCGACATAGCTGTGACAAGAAATGCCTCTGCGGGTGATGGCGGTGCTAGTCTGAGAACCGATGCAGCTGCGCTCGCCATAAAAAAGTGGGAGCACTTGGTGCGCAGCCAGCGCAAGAACGGCGGCTGCGCACAATGCGGTTCCGTTGGCGGAGCGACAAGCGCCGTCTGCCGAATGAAGTACTGCGGCAAGGCTGCATTGTCGAATTGGCACTTCATTTTCGTGCATCGCCACTCGTCATCGCGCACATTCACCGCGGTTTGTCGTTCTTTGCAATCTTAGAATGGCTATATGGTATCGATTGACTATACGTAGAGAAGGACAAGATGGCAGAGCAAGGTGTCCGATCAAGCAAAGAGCGAAGCATCAATCCCCTGTCCACCAAAGTTGGTGATGCAGATCAAATGATCCTCGCTCGCCGAGATGATCCTAGTCGTGTTGAAGTCGACGTCAAAGATCCTTGCCCTGTGGCATTTGATGTCCCTTAAGCACCTGCCCGTGATCGGCTTTTCCTCTGCCTCCTCCCCCTCAAGCTCGGCTTCACCTTCGTTTGGCTCTGCTGGCTCTCCCTCCCTCTCCTCTCCTCCCACCTCCTGCTCCTGTGCCTCAGGTGGGGACGTGCCATCGTCGATCTTCCACATCTTGATCAACCGATCGTATCCTCCACTCACCACCATCCCTCTCACCGGATCGTAAGCTACCGTTCTGACCAACAGGTGATGCTCGCCGAGCACATGCGTACACTTGCCCGTCCTTGTATCCCAAACACGAATCGTCTGATCGTTGCTCCCACTAACCAGCGTTGTGCCTCTGAACACGATACAAGCTAAGCCTTTTGTGTGCCCGCTGAACTTGTGCACCCTCTCTCCCGAGTCGAGATCCCACAGATACATCGAACCCTCGCCCGAAGCAGAGACGACTTGATTCCCCTGTAAGTCGACCGCATTCACCGGACCGGAATGGGCGAACTTCCTCCAAGCCACTGGTGAGGTGGAAGTTGGCGAAGTGGGGATGTCCGCGCGACGCCAAACGCGAACGGTCGCATCCTTCGAACCCGTCACAATCCAATTAGCATCAAAGACCACGTCCAGCACCGCACTGGAGTGATCGCGTAACACGCAATACAGCCGATCCGTTTTCAGATGGACCAACGCACCCGATTCTTCGTCCACCGTCGCCGGCGCAGGCGAAGGAGCAGAGGTGGCGAGGATGGACGCAAAGTCCCATACAAATACTTGACCGTCTGAACTGACAGATACAAGAATCTGATCGTCGTACTGCAGCGACAGAACCGATGCTGTGTGTCCTTTGAGAATATGCTTGCAGGCTCCAGTCTCGACATCCCACACTCGGATCGTACGATCTCGTGAGCCGGAAACGAGCTTCCCCGCCGTCCCCGTTCCGACTCCGTCATCCTGCCTGATACAGTAGACAGAATCCTGATGCCCGCGCAAGAATTTCTTTGTTGGCTCGAACATCCTCTTCTCGCCCGTTTGGGATCTGCTCGGTCGCATTGCCACCCCTTGAACCGAACTCTCACTCGTATGAGATGCCGTCCTCACCATCTCTCCCCTCTGCCCTTCTCTCGACTCTTTTTTCACCACCGTGTGCCCTCGCATCCACCTCTGCTCCAACACCCATCGATCCTTGTAAAGCTTCGTCCAATCCAACGACGCCGCAAAGTACTCCTCCGCCTCCACGACTTCGGCGAAATTCGAGTCGATAGAATGCCTCCTCGAGCCGGCACTCGGCATCGGGCCAGGGGTGAAGAAGTTCTCCGCCACGGTCGAGCTTGTACTTGCTTGCCTTGAAAGAGGTTGACTTGCTTCGAGGCTGCCGAAGTAGGAAGAGCTGGCAGCTGCCTCCTGTGCGCGCCTCGTCCCCGCTGGTGTTGACGGTGCTGGCCGAGCCGGGGAGAGGAAGAGCCCGAATCGCCCGGTGGCAGCTGTCGGCGAGCGAAGCGGGCTCATGTGCGCCGCTGCTGAGGGTGAATGGACGGGTCGGCCACTATCCACATCTACCTCCCCTCCCGTACCCGCACCCAGGCTGAGTCCAGCCAGGTGAGGGAAGGACGGAATATGCAACGTCTCCCTCCAGCTTTTCAGCGCCGCCAAGCGGTCCAAGTACGGACTCGAAGTCGACGCCGCTTTCCTCTGCTCTTGCATGCGCCTAAGCCGTTCTGCTTCTTCACGGGCTGCTGTGCGTTTGGCTTTGGCCTCGATACGCTGTAGTTCGGCCTGATGTTGGACGACGAGCGGTGCGTCTTCTCTGATTGCCCAGCCAGGGTGGGAGAAGAAAAGGTGTCGCCAAATCGATTGGTCCATTGCGAGCGCCCTCCAACGCTTGCTTACTTGCGATGCTGAGAGGAGGTCGTTGTGATCGTCGAGGAGGAAGACGATGCAAAGCGAAAGTTCGGATGGGAGTTGAGACAGGAAGTCTACCCTTTTCGGTCCTTCCTTTCCGCCAGCCACTGTGCCATCCTCAGCGTCGGAATCGACGTAGCAAGCTTCATCGTCGATCGAGAGATTTGCGGCTGTTGCTGCGGCCAAGTCAGCATCATCGTAGTCCGCTGCAGTAGCGTACGACTTCCCTGACCAAGACACACGTTCCCTTCTGAGTGCGCTGCGAGTCTTTGAATGGGCTCTGAGCATGTCGTTGCCTTCTGCAGGAGATCCTGGACGAGCAGTGAAGTATCCATCGGTTTCTGAAGACGCACTCATCTGCGAATCCGATCGGAGCAGCTCTTCTGCTGCTGGCGTGGCAAATACCGAAAGCAAACCATCTGAGCATGAGGCGACAGATGTGTTGTCCGTTCCTGTTTTCCTCAGGCTAGACGGCGCGAGTGTAGTATTCGAGTCTCTTGGCGATGGTAGACCGGCATTGAGTAATGTGGAAGGAGCTGAATTCGAGCTGACAGCTGGGGTGCCAGAGATGAGTGCAAGGTTATTGCCCGACTCACTGGCAGAGCTGATTGCGCTGTTCTTCCTCGTACCCGGAGCTTCAGGGCTTTGCGAAGCGGAGACGGGCGTGATGGACCCGCTGGTGCCTGAACGCGTCATCTGCCTTCTCCCTCCTCGTTCCCCACTCGTCGGTCTCGGTCTTTCATCCTCAGGTGAGCTGAGCGGCGAGCAGGCCGTCACCGCCTTGAACGGCTCATTCAGGCTGCCTGAAGAAGGCCGCCTATAGCTGCCTGATGCAACGTCTTCATCCGCTATCAAAGGGAGGGCGATTGAAGGTGGTGTACGCAGTACTTCTTCCACATCCCCTGCTGCTGCTGCTGCTACTGCTGTGGGCGATATCGAAGTCATATCGTTTCTGGAGAGCCTGAAGCCGGATATCTTTACTGTTGTTTCGGCATATCTTTTGCAGCTGTGATACAGAGTGTCGGTTGTCTGTGATAGGGAGGAAAGAGAAGCATGAAGGGTATCGAGGAGATGAAGAGAGTGATGGTGGTGATTGCAAGTGTTGTTTTGGACTTGACAAGGGATTAGCCACAGAATTGCTGCAGGTCTTGAATTCGTGCATGAGAAAGGCTTCCTCCGAGTTTCTTTGGCGCGCGATTCCAGCCTGTAAGATTATCGCCCATTTCTAATCAGTCACTTCCTCGACTCGGCTCAACACTTCACCAATCTTCCTTTTAGTCTGTGAGTGCTTGTGATACACGCAACACTGTCACGTATAGGCAGCGATAATGCAAAAGAATGTATATTATGCTAAAGATAGATGACATGGATAGATAGTCGAGATAAAAAGAGTGTAGCAGCCTGCAAGTGGCTGTAATTACAAGATCTGCCGCCGTGTCCCAAGCCCGCCACCTAATGGTGCAGCCGGTGCGAACGAGCTGGGCGACGAGACCGATGTAGTTGCCATGCCCGGTCTTGGCATTGGCGCTCCAAACCCTGCGCCATAATTCATCATCCTGGCACCGCCTCTGTATTGCTCTTGCTGCTGCTGCATGCTGAGCGAAGGATCGTTGGGACCAAGCGGACCAAGAGGACTCGAAGAACCATTCGAGCTGCCGTACGGCGAGTGTCGGCTGTCATGCCAACCACTGCCTGATGGCATCAAGCTAGTACTGCCCATCTGTGGCAAACCATCCCGGAACCCGCCATGTGCGTGTTCGTCCTCCTCGGCCATCGTCATGGTTGGGATCCTGCTGATACTTTTGTTGTGCTGATATCTGCTCGCTCTGCGAGGGTCACCCTTGCCGATGCTCTCTACACGGCGAAGCGCGCCGGACTTCTCGTTGGAAAGCGAACGAGAGATGGCGGATCCGCCAGCAAAGTCGCCAGAAGGCACAGCATCCTGGTCCTGCGGCAAGAACATGGATTTTCGATACGTTCCAGGCCCGACACTGTCAATCCTGCTGCGTCGCATTTGTGAGTCCGTGGAAGGCTGAAGACCGTGCTGATATCTGGATCGACGATTCTTGGAGCTGGCTGGTGGTGGTCCACGGGCAAACGGTCTCGCCTGGGGATTGCCGTTGTTCTGAACGAGGCTGCCACGACGCGGCAAGACGCTTGGAGGTGCACCAAGATAACTGGTGCGTGCTTCCCGCATCTCTGCCGAGGATTGTGGCGCGCCACCGTTCATGGCGTTGTGGTCAAAGATCTGGCCAGGAGTGAATCCTGAACCGTCCGGAGCAAAGTGGGTGGCCGAGTGTGGCGAGTCATACGATTCGTTGCCGGGAGAGTGAAGAGGCGGGTGCGATCCGCTGACGTTGCGTCGGAAGGCAGATGATGCTGCTGGGTTGGGAAGCTCGATGCCGCTGCTGTTACCCCGGGCATGACCGCCGCGAGAAGGACCGAATCGATCAGTTTCATCGCCACTAAAACTGCTTGTGCTGTGACTTGGGACCATTCCGAATCCTCCATGAGCACTGTTGTTGCCTGGCATGCCGTTGGAGCTACCCAGTGAGCTGTCGGCGGCTTCCTCGTATCGCCCGCCACGGCCCATAGGTTGGGCAGAGCCAAGAAGGCCGACATTTGGGCTGGAGACGTCCTGCATCGACTGGTTGCGGCCATAGGTTGCAGCTGCTGAACCATACCCTGCTGCTGATGGCTGGAACATGGCTCTCGGGCCAGCCTGCGGACGTTGATCCGCGCGTGGTCGATTGGCGAACTTGCAAGTGACGCCGATGAGAACAAAGAGGAGGAAGGCGCCAAGGAACCCTCCTAATAACATGGCGACCACGGGAGCTTCAAGGCTGGATGTCTGTTCTCTCTCGATTGCGTGTGTGGCTTTCGAGGTTGCATTGTGCGATTGTGTAGCGTTGGCAGCGGCTCTGACCACTAAATCGGCGCGACGAACGACATGCTTGACGAAGCCTTGCGGCATGCCGGGCTGGAGCGTCATTGTATGGGAATAAGTCGTGTTGGGAAGGAAAGAGACGCCTTTCTGTCCGTTCTGCGATCCACTATGTCCTTCGAGAGATATGCTGTTGTTTATCGGCTCGATGAGATGGCCCTGTGCGGTATCGAGCTTTGGCTGACGCTGGGTGATTCAATCTACAGAAGTTCAGGGTCGACGCTGAGCTGTGTAAGGAAAAGATTGCAGTCTCGAGGGAAGATGCGGGTCGCGTGGTAGTTCAACGTTGACGTGATGCGAAGGGCGCGGAAGGCAGACGCCGCTGAAGTTCCTGGACGAGACAAGAAACGTGCCAAGAATTGGGAACTAGACAGGCTTTTGGTGGTATACAAGACGATGTCGAAGCAGCCGGAAAGTAGCGATGGTTTCCAATGCGACAGTGGGTCAAGTCCGGGAGAGGGTGCAGCGATGAGAACGAGAACGAGTGTAAACAAAGTTGGATGCGGATGGAGCGAATGTAGCTTGTGGAAGTCCCTCGAGTTGACACTGGCCAGCAGAGTATCGAGGCAATGCGGCCGGACGCGTTCTATAGGGCTATGTATCGGAGGAAAAAGGTGAGAAGCACCACGAATCGATATTGTCCGATCGAGGTCGTTTGATGTTGACGGGGAGAGGTGGAAGAGTTGAGAGAAGGGAAGGGGATGCAGTAGATGGAGGGGAGTGGAGAGAAGGATGGAGAGACGAACAAGAGCAAAAGGTGGCAGAGAGAATGGGAAGGGGTTCGGAAGCGGAGACTGATGAAGTCAAAATGGGTTGAGTCCGGCAGATCAAGGGTCAGGGCAAACGGCGAGGTTGCAGATACTGAGAAGCCGCGAGGAGAGGAGGGATCGAGGAACAATGGCGGACATGAGGGATATGAGAGAGAATGAGAAAGGGGGGAGCGAGCGACCGAACAAGGGCGGCAAAAACTTGGTGACAGCGTCGTCGTGAGCTGGAATTCGGATCTAGAGTGAGTACATAGCGTCAAAGGGAGGATAAATAGGTCAGTAGACTGAGTTTGAGTGAGTCGTACCGAGCTGTGAGCAGCTGGCTCGGCATTGGTTCAGGGTTCTGTGTGGCCAAACTCGTACACTGTGCACACGAATTGCAAAAAAAGAGTGATGGACGCGGTGTCCTTCCCGGTGCAGTGCAGAGAGCCGCAGCGGTGAGCTGTGAGCTGTGAGCAACCGACAGCGGCCCTAAATTGACAGCATGCACTCTACCACTTTTAAAAATAAATGAAATTTGGGAAGAGACAGAGAGCTGAAGCCGGCACCACGGTGGCAGATACATATGCACCAAGTCACAGCAACGCCGATCCGCTTCTTTCGCGATTGTTTCAGTGTAAATTGTGATTTTGTAAGTCGATGCCGTTCTTGGATCTGTTCTCTCGCGCCGCTCGACGTTCATAACGAAGGTGATCCTGCCATACACGCTGATCACTGTGGCTGTTGTTGATGCTGAGAACAAGAAGAAAGACGACGGAGGCTTGGCGCGGGAGGCTGCGTTAGGGGTTTGAGCGAGAGAAATGCGGGACCAGAGAAAGGCATGCATGAGAACTCGGCTTTTCTCCAAGCGCCGACGCTAAACAGAGCCAGCCAGCCGAATCTTTTTGTCGAAATTGCACGCGGTCACGACACTCGAACCTCTCACTGGCCGCACCATCTCACCTCCCTACGGCACGCTTGAATGATGCTCACAGCGTTAGCCTGCAGTCACCAGCATGATCCTCGATAATCACGCGAATCATGATCGGCATCAATCGAAGAAGACAGTACAGTAGGTTCCACGAAGTTGGTCAACTCTGCATCAAAAACAAAGGCAAGCTGCATGAGATTGATTACGCCTCGCGCCCACCGCGTTGTCCACGCAACAACGAGCACGCGCAGTTCGCATCTGCACGCACGCGCTTTCCCTTGCACCCTCTCTGTTCTGCTTCCCTGTGCTCTTTTCTCTACCTTGCTCTGCCCCTTATTGGATTCAAGAATTTGCTGCCTCTTTGCTTTCGCTTGTCTCTCGGAGACGCACTGCTGTCACAAGGACACAACATTTTGAATTCACGACTCCTCCAAAAGCGGCTCTCGCTCTCTCTATCTCATATGCACGGCTGCAGTCCGGCGATTTAGTCAACCAAATCCGCACAACGTGAGGCCTCGGCATCCTTCGGAATGTGTGCATCTTGTCAGCGGCATCTCTGTTTGAGCCCTCAGCAAAATTGCGGTGCCTTCGGTCATTTTGAGAAACGGCTCGGGCCAAGACTTTTTCAACCTCTTGCCGCTTTCCTCATCTGCATCACGCCGATCCCTCGTTTCTGCACCCTCAACTGACCACCAAAATGCAAGCCGTTCCGACGCAGGTCGCTGCACAAAGCGGTTGCAACACGCCTCTCGGTCCGTCACCAAGAGCCTATGGACGCTCAATCTTTAATTTACGAATGATCTTCAGATTGCGCTGCCTGCACATAGAATCAGCATTTCGGCCGCGGCATCGACACCAACAAAGTGCAGAGAGCGAACTGCATCAGGTGTGCGTTTCGGCTGGAGTCCGTCTGAATGGACAGATCGCATCTCCCTCCTGTGCGCTACAGCCGCATCTGCTTAGGGCTCATCTAAGGGCAAGACGCCGACGCGATCGGCCCGATCTAGAGATAAGTCACCTGTGTGCCCCTACATTCCACAGTCACGCAAGTCCGCAAAAGTAAGGATCAGCCAAGGGTCAGCTTCTATCGAATGTACCGCTCTACTCTAATGGAGGAAGACTTACATCTTGATTGTGTCCATCACTTTCTTCCAGATCAGGAACAGCCAGTTGAATCCCACCAATCCACCTGCCGAGCTTCCATTGCCACTCCGGCCAACAAGCTTGTTCCTAGCGTCCCTGGCGGCTGCATTTCGTCTTGCTCCCGCACTCGTCTTGGCTCCACTGCTGTTTGCAGGCTGCCTTCGCGCTACACGGTAGAAGATGAGCATCATGACAATGGCGGTCATAAGCAAGTTGCGCGACTGGCTGGCTTTGCGAAAATCAAACATCGAAGTGATGGTCGACAGAATTGAGCTGGACGAGGCCGATGGGCGGCTCACTTGACGCTCAGAACTCTTCCTTCCCGAAGAGTTTGCCGAGTGGTGCCCTTCCATATACCGAGACAGGTGTGCTCGTGTCGAAGCGTACCCAGCATCGTCTTTGAAGCGGGCTTCCTTGCTCGCGCTGCCCGACTCGGTAGCTTCCTTGCGCGCAGAACGACGTGAATGGTTTGAAGCGGCCGAGGTGCTACTCTCGTTCCCTCCGTCATAATCGGATGAGCGCGAAGAGCTCGATCGGCGCATTGAACGGCGCTCCGACTTTAGATCTTCCTTTGCAGTAGAAGCAGAAGCATGCTTTGATGCCGAGTCCACACTGCGAGTCGAGCCAGGTGAGATCGCCGGGCTAGTCGACGACGAAGAGCCAGAGTCACCAGCACCATTACGGGGCGAGAAGTAAGCTGGTGACTGGCTGCGCTGTCGACGCGATCGAGATCCCGATTCAGACCCGGAACCTGAAGACCCAGACGGCTCGCCGCGAGAGCCCGCTGCTGCAGTCGGTGACCCTTGCTCGGCTTCAGCGTCCTGTTTGCTACCCGAGAGGAAGTTACCAATTCCAGAAGCCAGATCCCTCGCTTTGCCGCTGACCTTGCTTGCTGCCTTGCCGGCGCTAGCAGCTGCACTGGCGGCGGCTTCTTTAGCCTGCTTCTCTTCGGCGGCTCTTTTGGCCTTCTCCTCAGCGTATGCCTTTTGCGCACTCGCGATGGCCTCTTGCTCCCTTTCCGACTGGCCCGTGAGATGCGCCTGTGCTTCGTTGATCTGTTCCAGCAGCCCAAACTTGACCGACTCGGGCAAACTCGAGTAGCCGACAAACTCTCGCGCATACTCCCATTCGCCGAGACGCGAAGCCAAGACGTGCAACGAGTAGAGACCTACGATCTTTTCGTACGCTGCAGCCGCCTTAGGCGTTGGGGCGGAAGCACCGAACGCTGAAGAGAACGAAGCGAGATACCATTCGGCGATGAGGCGGGCAGCGTTGGTGCCGGTACGTGCTGCCGGGTTGAGTGCATCGAGACGAAGTGCTGCCAATACGGCGGAGGAGATGACGGATGCTGGCAACTCGATGGCCAGGTGAATGGTCTCGGGAGTAGGATCGAGCGAAGGAGCATCTGCTTCACCAGAGGTGTGCGTGCAAAGACGAAGTGCTTCGAACCAGAGGTGACTGATGAGGCTCTGTGGTTGCTTAGAGAGAAGCAGCAGGATGCGGCCAATCGCGTCTGCTTCGAACAAAGACTGCTGCTTTGCATGGGTAAGCTTCTCTGGAATGCTAGAGGAGTATGCCTTGTCGGTGTAGACCTGAGTGAACACGGTAAGTCGCAGAATCGCCACCTTCTCCACCAGCTTTTGCAGATCGAGATCGTCGTTGAGGAAAGAGGATGCGGTCAAGCTGCTGCCAAGCTGTGTCGAAGAGACGAGCAGATCAGCTGCATGTTGGCTCTGCACCAGTGCCGTCTGCAAGTCTTTGGCCAGGAAGGCCCTTGCAGCTTTGCCATAGTGCGCTTTTGCGGTCTTGGTGCGCGACAAGGTCTGACTATCATCCACAGACGATGCTGCCGATGGAGGACGCTTGAGGTCGGAAGCTGATGCCGAGATGGACTGCGATAGCGGCAAGTCGGCAGTTGCAGGAGCAAGATGAGCTGTCCCATTGCTTGCAGAAGCGGTGGAGGTGGTATCTGGCACCGGCATCTTGTCCTCCAACAGGCTGGTGATCAGACCTGTGTACAGAGAATTGCGAGAGTGTTGGTGGGTGAAAGTGAAACGAGAAAGTGTGGGCAAGTGCAAGCGGAAATGGGAGTGGAGATGCGGAACAGCTTCTAGCCTGTCTGTGCGTGAGTGGATGAGAGGATGAAGATGCGGAGCGTGTGATGCAAGCAACCGGTTCAAAAGCTGCTTTCTCAGCCGGAGCCCCACTTTGTCTGGTTCAGCCTTGATTCACTGTGATTCTCGGATTTCGGCGATATCTCGCGCGGATGAGCTTGTTGGCTTGTCGAACGACTTTTGTGGAGGGATTTCGGTGATTTTAGCGGATCAATAAGATAAATTAAGGGTCCCCACCATAACAACAAGTTGCTTGTAGCATTGACCTCATCTTCTGAACGACGACGCCAGCATATCGCTTTTCAAGAGCAGACGCTGATCACGGACTTGGATCATGAGTCTTACCTAGCGAAGTGAGACTGCCACACCTGCTGCGAAGGAGCACCTCGCGGAAGCCATGGTGTCTTCAGACTTCTCAGATCAAGATGCGGTCGATGCAATCACCTCGACCTTCCTCTCGGGTCCAACTGCAAAACAGCGCCTTCTCACCAAGCTGATGGCCAGCACCGACAACCGCTACCAAGAATTCTGTACCTCTCTGACTCGCTCCAAATGTTCAGAGTCTGCCACCTGCCAAAAGCTGCACTTCAAGCCCGTCTTATACCCTCAAACGGATCCGTCCTACGGTCACTGCAGCTACCTCAACACCTGCCACCGCACTACTTCATGCAAGTATCTGCATTTCGAGCTTGACACAGATCCGCCACAGAAACCCTTTGCATTCAAGACGACGGATCCGAAGCATGCATATGGGCAAGACTCGGAAGAAGCAAAGCAGATAGGCCTCGTCCACCCATGTCGCACCCTAAAGGAGCATGGATTCGAGTCATGGATTCGACCGTCTACCTCTACTTCGTCGCAGGAGCAACAAGAAGCCCAATGGATCGACTGCGATCTCAAAAACTTTGATTACACGATGTTAGGCAAGTTTGATATTATCCTCGCCGATCCGCCATGGGACATCCACATGTCATTGCCGTATGGTACGATGAGCGACGACGACATGCGAGCCATGCCCGTGCCGCTGCTCCAGGACGAGGGCTTGATCTTCCTCTGGACAACAGGTCGCGCGATGGAGCTGGGAAGAGAGCTCCTTGCCCATTGGGGCTATACTCGTATCGACGAGTTGATCTGGGTCAAGATCGGCCAGACTCAACGCCTCATTCGCACCGGCAGGACTGGTCACCACCTCAATCATACGAAAGAGCACTGCTTGGTGGGCGCAAAGGTACGCGCACAATCAGAGGCGGGGGTCGAAAGCAAGCCTGTCTCTGGCTCCACACAGCGCTATGTGGGGAGTCGTGGAGCGGGCATACCACCGCCGTTGCCAGACTGGGTTCACTGCGGTATCAACGCGGACGTGATCGTGTCTGAAGTCAGAGACACATCGAGAAAACCGGATGAGCTGTATGCGATAATCGAGCGTCTCTGTCCCGGAGGTCGGAAAGTGGAGCTCTTTGGCAGAAGACACAATGTGAAGCGAGGATGGTTGACGCTGGGAAATCAGCTCAAGTCAGACCACGTGCTGGACCCGCAATTGCAACAGCGGCTCGGCGAGTACAGAGCCAACAAGGCAGCCGCCAATCGACAGCAGCAGCAACAGATGTATTCTCACCACCACCATAAACAGCAGCAGCAGCAGTACGCGCACTCCTATCCGCACACGGCCATGTACTGAACGCAAAGGATACGCGATACGATACGATTTGACATCTCGCATAGCTGTAACTGTATGGCTGAAAAGATAGAGTGAGTGTGGAGCCGACAAGTTCTTCCGATCCGATGGTGTGAAAGCACCACGAGGGGAAAATAAAGAATAAAATTTAGAAATAAAATTGTTCGGTATCACGAGCAAGATTCTCTGGCGATGCAGTTTGAAGCAGACGACGCGGCGCACGGGCTTGTTACATATCTTGGTGTTACCGGCAGTGAAAAAGGTTGCCGAAGCCGCCCAGCTTGTGGTAGCTGTACTGTACAGTACAATAGAGCACAGACGTTGAAGTTAGTTGAGAGTCGTTGGGTCATGTCAAGTTGTCAAAGCGGAATGAGCGAGTAGTCTTGGAGAGCAAGCGAGATGGACCGGCTATTATATTTTTGCAACAATGGACAAAAGGTGTGCGGGGTAGCTGGGTGCATTTATAGAATGCGAATCTTCTTCAGGGTGCCTTTGTCACCACCACCATCATCACCCGCGCGTTTTGCATCGACGCAGATCTGTATTCGCTATGGCGCTCTCGCTCGCAGGTAAAACAGCTTTAATCACTGGCGGCAGCCGTGGTATTGGTCTCGAGATTGGCAAATGCCTCGCGGCACGCGGAGCCAATGTGGTGATTGCTGCCAAGACTGCGACTCCTCATCCCAAATTGCCTGGAACCATCTACACGGCTTGCGACGAGATCGCCTCGGCCGCACCTTCCGGCTCTCACGTCGAGACGATGCCAGTTCAGCTCGATATTCGCGATGCAAGTGCGGTCGAAAGCGCAATCGATAAAGTGGCGAGCAAGTTTGGCGGTCTCGATATCGTCGTCAACAACGCAAGTGCTATCAATATGACCCCGACTCACAAAGCTAGTGTTAAGAGCTACGATCTCATGAATGGAATCAATTCTCGTGGTTCATGGTTGGTCTCGCGCTTCGCTCTGCCCCATCTGCTGCAGTCCGCAGACGCCGGCCGCAATCCCCACATTCTAACCCTCTCCCCCCCGCTCAACTTTAACACTTTGTCCACTACCCCCGGCCCAGCTTCCCCTGAAGCATCCATCTTCCCACACCAAATCGCCACCACCGCCTCAGCCTACGTGATCGCCAAATTCGGAATGTCCCTCCTCACCCTCGGCCTCTCTGCTGAAACCCTAGGCAAAGTAGGCGTCAACTCGCTTTGGCCCTACACCCTCATCGCCACCTCTGCCATGAAGATCGTCAGCAAAGATGCAGACGTAGAGGAGACAAGGTGGAGAAACCCGAGCATAGTCGCCGAGGCAGCCGCAAGAGTCGTCGAAGAGGACGCAAAGAGTTTCTCGGGACACTTTTTGGTGGATGAGCTCTACTTGCGTTCAAAAGGCTTTACAGCGCATCAAATCAAGGGTTTCAACGTCGATGAGAGTACAAACATCCAAGACCTCGCAGAGGACTTGTACATCTCTCAGGAGCTGAGGGATGCTGTGCGCGCCGCTCGCTCCTCCTGATCGGCCCTTCTATAATTTGCTCGTGTTCTCACTCCAGTCCCTCTAATACGATACACACACGAATATGAATGAATGGATAAAAAGCAAATATCTTGCCTCCAGCAGTATCAGCACGACCGCATGAAGTGCATGCAGAAGCGAAAAGCCGTCGTGTACAAGTACAAGTTTTTGGTTGCCCCAACGGAGCTTTTGTAGGCATCTCTACGATGCACGTTTTAGATTTCATCATTCGAGCTCGAAAATGGCCTCCTCCTCATCTTCCTCCGCCGTGACCACAGGCAAGGTCAGAGGACTATGCGGAGCCGCGGCCGAGCTACCCGCTCTGAGCCTCTGCGTAGCCGGATGTTGCGCGTATCGATTTCCGCTGATGGGTTTTTGAGCGCTTCCTTCCGGGATCGCGATTCCTCCTTCGCCTTGATTGTTCCTGTGCGATCCGATAGCTGACTGGGGTGGAGAGAAGGGCGAGCCAGCGGCGCCCATGCTTCCAGGCGATCCGAAGGCGCCATTGACATGGCGATCGGCGAAAGAGCCACTGAGTCGATTGCTGCCAGGAGCAGTCTGACTTCCAACCGCAAAGGTGAGTGGGCTGCGGTGGGGAAGGACGGAAGAAGGAGCGGTAGGACCGAGACCGTAGTCGTCGAGACTGCTAGGAACACGGAGACTCGCGTTACCAGCTTGCGAGCTCTGATTGAAGGGCGAGCCAAAGAGGCTTCCCGAGTTCGGTGCGGCGCCCACTGCAGGCGTCTCGTTGTTATTGTTGGCGCCAATCGAGCCGAATCCACCGCCAGCGAAGCTGCCACTATTCTGATTTCCACCCGTCCTCAAATGCATTCTGCTCAAACCAGCAGCAAGGCCTTGCGGCAAACTCTGTCCGGGAGCATGGTGCGCTGCTGTGCGGCTAGCCGAGGTCGACAATCCAGACGAGCTCTCCCTGAACGCGATCGAGTCAAGCCCACTGGGTCGACGCCCATCCCCGAAAGGTCTGTACTCTTCGCCTGCACCCTTTTGCTGCTGTTGCTGCGTCTGGAATCCAGTGGAGAGATTGCTCGCTTTGGCCCGCTCCGCACCGATCACCGAACGGCCAAATCCAAGCGAAGTACCGAGTGCAGCATGCGAGGGCATGCTTTGCGCAACGGTGATCCTCTCGCTATCACCAGCGAACGAGCTCGAGAGACGATGGCTGCGTCGCCTCCGCTCCAACTCTGCAGGTGTGAGCAGATCCGACAGACTGGAAGGAAGGAAGTCCTCCGCATCGTCCAGTTCTTCCTCCTCCCTGCCACTGCTCGCATCGCTCCTGCCAATCGTCTGAGCATTAGCTCCGGTGTGAATTCCGCCCCACAGCTTCGAGGTGTCGTCCGTGCGACCCATGCTTCGAGCGCCAAAGACGTCACGGCTGTTGCGTGCGAACGGTCCAGCACCGCCTTCCGAGTCTTGGCTTCCGCTGAAGAAGAGGGCGTGTCCGCTCGGATGGCTGAACGGGCTCGTTCCGAACGCCCTCGAAGCAGAAGCGGATGTGCCAAAGGCAGCGGCTGCCGAGTCCATACCGCCGAAAGACTGAGCAGCAAGAGATGCACTCAAGCTCTGCGAGAACGAGCCAGGTCGGCGGAACGAGGTGCTTCCAGCGAATGATGTCGACAGAGCTTGGTCCTGAGCATTGCCTGATCCAACGTTGATGCCCTCAAAGCCAGCACGGACAGGATCAGCAGTGGTGGGTGTCGACGTCTGAAGATCGTCTGGCATGCCGAAGGGTAAGTCATGATCACGAGTGGTAAAAGACATGTTCCGGTTTCGCACCTGAGCAGGTGGGATCTGCGACGGTGCTGCTCCCGGCGTCTGCATAGATCGAGTCGGTGTTCCCTGCTGAGGCGGCACTGGCAATTGCGATTGAGCCTGACTTTGTTCTTGCGATTGCTGGCCCGACGCCTGACGCTGTCCAGGCTGAGGAGGCTTGGGCTGGCCTTGGTGCTGCACCATCTGAGGTTGCCCAGGCTGCGCAGCCAATCCTTGCTGCTGTCCAGGCGCTTGTGGCAACGGCTGCCCGTGTTGAGCAGCACGCTTGTTCTTGCGATCCATACTCATCGGCTGTCCTGGCAACACATGTGCAAGCGCACACTTATGGCCGAATCGGCAGTTCCCCTTCAGGAACCATTGGCAAACGGACTTTTGCCCGCCGTCTCCTGGGAGAGTGTGGGCGAAGGGACAGGATGTGCCGGCCGAACATCCATTACTCCGAAAAAACTTACAGGGAACTTGACCGAGTGCTTCCTTTTTCTTGGAACTGAGCTTGGCATTAGCGAGAGCACTGCCGGCTTCCTTGTCGTCGGTCGAATCGCCACGGGTCTGCGATGTGGTACGCTCCCGTGATTCGGCGCCGTCCGCGTCCGAGCTCTCTGGCTCGTCAGCTGCGCGTGGCTTTCGACCACGAGGTTGAGCCTCTTCACCACTGGAGGGGTCGGCTCCCTTGGCAGCTGCAGCGGCGGCGGCGGCGGCGGCCTCCTGCTCACGCCGAGCTTGCTCGATACGAAGCTTGCGACGACCAAGTTCGGTGTTGAGACCCTGCTCTGCGAGGATCTCCCAGTCTTCCTTGACCACTTGCGGCTTTGGCGGAAGCTGAGAAGCGGCGGGGGAGGCTGGAGCGGCGGCAGGGACAGCCGACGTAGCAGCAGGCGTGGGGTTTGAAGCAGCACGGCTGTTGTTGGTGCCGAGAGTGGCAAGAGTGGATGTCGAGGCCTTCTTTGCTGGCGAGGCAGCCGAGCGACCGCCGCGTTTCTGACGGAACGCTTCTTCGCGGAGCGGGTTGCCCTCGAGCAAAAGACAAAGTACCTTTCGGTTAAGACGCCCTTGCATCTTCTCAATGTCAGCAGGCGTGGGTCGGTTGAGCACGCGGACGAGCTGGCGAGCTGGCATGCCTTGGGTGGGCTCCACCTTTTCTTGACTGGACGGCGAGAGATCGACGTTGCCGACCGCTTGGTCGAAGGACTGAATGCGCTGCGAGCCAAAGAGAGCCTCGATCCTGGCAAGGTCGTCGAGCTCGCAACTGGACAGGTCAAGAACAGAGAGACGTTGGATGGCTTCCACGGTGTCGTTGTTATCCTTGGGAGTCAGGACATCGTCGCCAATACCACAGCCCTGAAGACCAAGATCCTCGAGCGATGCGAGGTGCTGGAAAAGAGCAACAGAGATGGGTCCACGGATGTTGTTGTGGCCAAGATTGAGTGTCTTGAGTCCAACGGGCAAGCGCACCAAGGTCGTCTGGCGGACATCGCTTGTTTTGCTACGTCGGTTGGCAAGGTCTGGAATGCCAAGAGCAGCATTCGAGATGCGATTGTGGCTGAGATCCAGGTTCCTGAGCGAATGTAAAGGTGCTTTCGACTGCTCTGCCGAGGTGGGGATGAGAGCCTTGCGATCCTTCTTGCTGGGCGACAAGCCGGCCCAGACGCCATTCTCTTCGGCGGAGTTCTGCTTGTTCCACGTCTCACGCTGCGAACGAGCGGCTGTAACGTCGTCGTCCTTCCAAAGTGTTGTGATTTTGTTGTGAGAGAGATTGAGCGTGACGAGATTGTCGAGAGCAAGCAAACAGGGAGGGAAGGATGTGAGACCGTTCTTGGAAAGACTCAGAGTAGTGAGAGCCGAGAGCTGAAAGAAGGCGTTGGGCAAGGAAGTGATTCGGTTGCTGTGAAGCTCAAGACGCTTGAGACCCCGGAATTCGGCGATCTTGTTTGGCAGCGACTCGAGCTCGTTGTTACTGAGCTGGAGGGTATGGACTTCTTCGCGCATGTACCAAGGCTGACGATCGTCTTCTGGAATCTGCAGGAACCAGGATGGAGGCTCATCGTCCAGCAGCGAGAGGAGCAACGGAGGCAGCTGCTGCAAAGACGGTTCCCTGGAAGAGAGATTGACTTTGCCTGTGTCATTGCGGACGAGCAACGAGGCGGATGTGTGGTCAGAGAAAGCCGCAAGGTGATGGAGTCAGTATGCCGGTCATGTCCGGGCATTGAATGCAAGTGAATGCGTGAGCAACTGACCATTTTGAATGCTGAGCTTGATGATGTCCTCTTCAGACTTTTGGTTGAGATTCATCTCTGCTGAGCCCGACGGAGTGGCACGATTTGCGGCTGCAGCGTTGGACCTAGAAGATGGCTTGGGGGAGCCAAAGGGGCTCGCTACAGAAGCATCGAGCTCTCGACCGAAGTTGGGTACATGACCTCGACTGGTATTCTCTGCACCATCATTCGGAGGGGAAATGCTAGGTTTGGAGGGAGAGGCAGAGCGGGACCGATGCTCGGCCCTTTTCGCGGCCAGGGCAGCCCGAACTGCCGCTGACATTCGGTGTCACTGCAAAGACCGACCACGCTGGACAAGGGGACGGATGAGGTCGTACAACGATCGGCTTTGTCCTCAAGGTGAATGTAGTGAGGCCTTTGATCCGCGCTGTTGCCGATCCGCAGAGAGAATGGAAGAAGGAGCAAGCGTGATAAATAGATGTCGAATGAAAGAAAGAGGATGTGCAAGTTAGATGCATCGAGGTCCACACTCAAGTACTTTGAACAAATGCAGTTGAGTAGCACGACACTCGTGTATTTTGGCTAAGTTGCATTGGCCAAAGCACGGCGGCACCTTTGCTTGCTTCCAGTTAAGTCAAAAAGCCAAAAAAGAAGTCGAGTAGTGCACGTTGGGACCTGCTTCTCGCTTTCCGAGATTGAGCGGGGTTCGCGGAATCGGGCTAACTGATCTCTCTGTGACTCGGACAAACCAACACGAGCACCCGCAATCAACGCTCTGAGGTTGCGCTTTCTGTGAGCTGCTGTGTCACATGCACCATTTTGTTGAAATGCAGCAGCAGGAGCAACAGCAGCAGCAGCAGGCAATCGACTGTGTACTGTATCTACGCGCGTTGCTCTACGTCCAATCACAACCCAGCGTCGTGCATGCGGAAAAGCGATCCATGGTTGGACCCTCGGATCCAAGAATCACCACCTCGCTCACACAAGAGCCGGATCAATTCGCCGCGTGCGGTGGGCCAAGGTAGAACAAGGAACCGCCTCGAACAAATTCTCATTTGGAATTCAAAGCTGGACCCTTGCTTGCCAATTTCACAAGCTCATTTATCACAACAGAAGCGGCCTAACAACAATCTTCCAAACCCAAGCAGCATATCACAGCGACACGGATGTAAGCCACATGACAGAATACAACGTTCCTACGAGGCGTTCATTGACAGCAGAACGGATCCATGCACAATACCGTCAAACAGGAGTATATGATGGTGAGACCAGCGAGAGGGTGGAAGAACATGTTTCGTGGATCTTATCTGAGTACCGGGCAAAGCTATTCGACCAGCTGTGATCCAGCCGCAGAAGCAATGTTGCCTAGCAGCGTCTTGCGACGTTTGGCTTTGCGGTTGCGATCGATCGCCTGTGTCTCTTCGTCGTCTTCCTCGCCCTCCCCTGCGGCTTCCTGAGAGCTAGCAGGATCCAGGAAGATGTGCGAGATGAATTCGCCAATACGCTTCTCGCCGACCTCGACCTCTGCACGGCTGCCCCATCGCCACTCCCAGACGACCGACTCATCATCCGCAGCATTGGAACGTCGTCCACTACCGCTAGTGCGTCCTCTGCGTCTTTGCTGCTGAGATTGCGTGACTGCAGCATCCATCACGTCGACGACTTCGGAGCGTTGCTTCTCCAGATACGACTGCTTGACCATGGAATTGAGGAAGCCTTCCAACGTGCCTTGCACGGACTTTGATCTCGACTGCGTTTGCGTGGCTTGAGAGCCCGTCGACGCTGAGCCCAAGGCTGGCCCTGTTCCACAGAGAGCTTTTGGCAGTTGCGTTTGCGGCTCGAGGTGGAGGCGACGTAGGTACATATGCAGAGCAGCTGTCCAACGCAAGAAAGGATCAACGTCAGCTTTTGAGTATTTGTTCAAGTCGCATAGTCCCGTATCTGATTCTTTTCGAAGCTACTCACGATCAGCAATGGTTCGTCCGTTGACCAGGATGATGGCCAGAATGGTGTAGAGCAAGCCCATCTCGCCGCCTTGCTTGTCTGCCGATGTCCAATCAAGTGCTGCCTTGACTTCGTTGCCTCGTTGCCGTCTTCTCTGTGGCGAAGAAGACGCTGCATTCGTCGCAGAGTTGGATTCTGCATAGGCGTTGGTGAGCCCTTGATCCGGACTCGCGAGTGTCTTGATGACGCGACGCGGTAATGCGGAAACCAACACCCACGTATTGCTTGGTCCATCGTCCGCAGGAGCTGGCTCATCATCTTCGGCACGTTGTTGGCTCCTGGAACGCAGACCATTGGCGGAGGTGGCGGCGGCACGAAGCAGCTCTTGCGCTTGTTTGATGAGCTCTGCGTTGTCTTTGCCCTTTTGACGCACCTCGACCATGTGAAATCCGAACGTCTGATGCAGAATCTTCTGCGCCGCGTTGAAGATGACCGGAAAGGCTCTGGATGTCTTTTCAAGCACCTTGGTGCGGATCTCTTCCCTTTTTATTGCTGTGCGGGTGTATTCGCAAGCCAGTACATATCTTGCCAGGTCAGCCGCCTTCTTCTTGATTTCAGCTTCACCCATCTGTTCGGCGTGCTTCCTTGCGGTGTCGGATACGGACAACTTGGTGTAGGGGCGCAAGGTCATGTCTTGCTCATCTTGATCGTCATCGTCACTGGCTGCAGCAGACGCCGTTTGATCCTGTGTGTCTGGCTCGACATGATCGTCGTCAGAGCGACCATCTCGAGGATGTGATGTGCCGTTGCGGCTAGAACTGGCTTCTGCGCCTCGTCTGCTTGACGATGCTGCATGGCGGCTAGAGGATGAAACAGGAAGCTCGTCGCGTCGATGGCGTTGACTTGATCTCTGCCCGTAGCTGACCATGATGGCAGGTGCCGAAACACTCGAAGCCGTATGTGAAGAGCGGATGATTTGGTGGTCAGTGAGCCGATATTGAGATCAGAAGAAGCTGAGTCCCTCTCTTCTTGATGAGGCTGGCTTTCCATTTTTCAGGGTCCCGTTCGGTGTTGGTTGCAGCCGTGTCGCGCTTCCAAAAGTGTCAGATCATGACGCTCAGACACTGCACAGCACACTATCCATTTTGCACTGTATCAGAGCCACGTCCTTCGAGACTGCCCTGCTGCAGCCTCGAACGCGAAGCCTCCACCTGCCAGACGCGTTCAGCTTGAGCCACACACCCACCTTTCGCTTCCATGTCTCGTGGTGTAAATTAGCCAGATTCCGACTTCTGGAGACTGCCTTTCGGCCTCTTTGACAAGCATGTCTTGCTACGAGATCTTTCTGAGCCTATTGTACCGCCGAAGAGTGCTGTTGATGAGTGAACATATCAGACATCGGATGAACTGATCGAAGGATGACGTTCAAAGGAAGGTTTTAGTCTTGCGAGTAACCTCAGCGCTGAATCAGGCGAAGCAGCCACTTACAACTACAAAAAAAGTGAAATGTGAATAATTAGAATCTCGTGCATCGGGGAGCCTTTTTGAATTCAAATTGTGATTGAACCAGCCGTCGGTCAAATTCCTGATTCGAATCTGACGATAATGCGGACGCCCTTACAGCTCACCATATGGAGCTTTCTCTCGAAGCTGCCGCGGGAAGAAATGGTAGAGTAGACAGCAAGGCTGAATAGTTGCAGCAGGCTAGGGCTGACTTATGCACGCGCCCATTTTGTCTTTGCGGGATAATACGCTAAGCCGTTTCAAAGGAGTAACCTCATGATGATGGCTAGATTCATCGACTTTCGCAGCTCCTCGTGATCTGAACAGGATGTTTTTTCTTTGAGCATACCAAGAAGGCGTTGTGTGTCCAAGCACGATGGCCATAGGCGCAAGCGTGGATCTGCAGAGAGCGAGCAAGGCTGCCCATCCAAAGACTCACCACAGCGTTTCTCCTGGCTGTCAGATGAAATTCGCTCTCGAGCCCGCAGCTTTTCCCGCCTGAATATTCACTCTGGACCTTCCCCCCACAGACCCTTTCTCTGTGACTGTGATTCGCGTTCCGGCGAGCGGCCGGAATATTAATGTTATTATTGTTCGTAACGACGCTTCCAAGAAGAGCCAGACCTTCTTACTTTCTCACTTCATCTCATTCCGCCACTTTGTCGCTACGCGCCCAAGCATAACACCTTTTGCAAGCTTCCTCTTTCCCCTTTTACACAAGATCGAACCGACTCGACTCGACTCAAACCGCACCGCACCGCATTGCACTGTATCTCCGATTTCCGCAAATTGCAACTCACAATCTCAACTAAGCTCTGCCGGCAGAGACCTTCGCATCTCACTGCTACCATCATCCTCGAATCTGATCCGAGCTCTCATTCACGACACAGAGACATCCCACTTGTGGCGATAGTCTCGACGAACCTTCTTCTACTTAACGAAGACTCCGCTCGGCGCAGATCGCGAATCAAGCTTTCTTGCCTTCTCACATCTGACGACCGACGTTCTTATCGGTTTCCCCCGAAGACAGGCTGTGCCGCTATTTTCTCACGGTCACGCTTCAGCCGATACGTTGCATTGCCTCTTAACGACGGCCAACCTCTTGGTCTGATCTGCATCTCCTACAATGCTCACATCCGGATCGATAGCCGCCGCCTTGCGGTTGCGCCTGGTTCGCATCGCAACCATGGCGATGCTCCTTTGGACCGTCGCGACCTCCGCCATGCCAGCAGGTGACCGACCTGGCTACCTCCCACCAGAAGCACAGAACGCTGCCGACTCGGCGCAGTCGTCGCTCACTCAGCAGAAATGGATCGGTCTCACTCTTGCCATCAGCAGTTCTCTCGCTATCGGCACCAGTTTCATCATCACAAAGAAAGGTCTCATGGACGCAGCTGACAGGCACAACGGCATGGCATCAGACGGCCACACTTATCTTCAAAACCCGATTTGGTGGGCTGGCATGGCTACCATGATTGTCGGTGAGGTTGCCAACTTTGCCGCCTACACTTTCGCCCCTCCTATTCTTGTCACGCCACTCGGCGCGCTTAGTGTCCTCATCGGTGCTATCCTTGCTTCCTTCATCCTCAAGGAAGAGCTCGGTCGTCTTGGCAAGGTCGGTTGCACGCTTTGTCTTGTTGGTACCGTCATCATTGTCGTCAACGCACCCGAAGACAAGGAGATTCAGACCATCGACGAGATGCTGAATTATGCACTCCAGCCTGGATTCCTGTTCTACTGCACGTTCGTGCTCGGCTTCTCGCTCTTCATGATCTTCCGCATGGTGCCAAAGTATGGTCGCAAGACTCCACTGGTCTACATTTCAATCTGCAGTTTGGTTGGTTCCATCTCTGTCATGAGCGTCAAGGGTCTCGGTGTCGCGCTCAAACTCACCTTTGCCGGCAACAACCAGTTCTCCCACCCGTCGACCTACTGCTTCGCCATCGTCGTGGTCGTTTGCATTCTCACGCAGATGAACTACTTCAACAAAGCTCTCGATCAATTCTCCACAAACGTGGTCAATCCTATCTACTACGTGTTCTTCACCACCTCCACCATCCTTGCGTCGGTGCTCCTCTTCCAAGGCTTCAACACCTCCACCGCTCCTGCTGTGTCGCTTCTTGGCGGCTTCATTGTCATCTTCACCGGCGTCTACTTGCTCAACCTCAACCGCATCATCGACCCCGTGACACAACAGCCACGAATGTCGCTCGTCACCGGCGAAGGCACTACCCGCTACTCAGAACAGCACGAGCGTTTGCTTGATCAGCAGCGTAACATGAGTAGCCTCGCCAACGGCAGGACAAGTCTTAGCGGTCCTTCGGGGCGCAGTGCAGCAGTGTACGGACACGGCAGAAGAAGTAGCGGTGGCTCTTCTGTGCTCTTCAACGCATATGAGAACGAGGAGGCGCTCGGAATGACACGGCTGGATGAAGACGAGTATGAGGATGAAATCAACGATGCTTCGCCAATGCTCCGACAGGGCAAGACGCACACCTCCCGGGTCGTCGAGGACGGACATAGAGCATCCGGCGAGACAACAGCGAGAGCACAACGTCAGCTCAAGCGACAGAGCTTGATCGACGATTCCACAGCCGATTTCGAGAACAAATGAGCGCCAGCCCATCTTGCTGACAGCGGCATGTGACAACAGATGCAAGTCGCGACGCATATAGCCGCAACGCAGCAACGCGCGTCTCCGAGTCGCAAGTTTGCACCTGCAGCCAGCCATGCACATCAGCATATTGCTTCATGCTCAGCCTCTTTCTCTCTTGCGCTGTTGTCCGTCTGAACAGTCCGAGTGGTTGTCTTACCTACTATCCATTAGTTGCTGAGCACACAGCATGAGCTTTCCTTTATATCCACTAGCATACAATCGAAGTTTTCTTCGCTCATGGTCCCCCTTTGCTCTTGACTCAGCTTGACTTGCTGCTGTTTCTCGACCTCAGGCTCCACTACACATCCTCAGACTGTATCACTAGAAGACGCATATTACGATTCGCCAAGGAAAATGCTTATATCTTGATCTCTTCTTGCATGTGCGTGTGAAGGAAGCGATGCTCGCTCCATTCATGCCCGCGAGCTAGGAGCAGAAGCGAAGCGTCCGGCAGGATCTGCAGCTGTGGCTGAAGGCAGATGGGATTTGCGTAACGCATGTCAGCGCGGCGGCCGCAAGGAAAGAAAAAAGATGACGGAGAGAGTGGTGTATGCTATGTGCAGCGAAAGTTTGTGATGCTGCAAAGGGTCGATCGGTGCTGCCTTGGCGCAACATATCCCGAGCAAGCGGCTGCAGAAAGCATATATAAGTAAACATTGTAGATCTATGCGATGCAACTTTCGCCTTCACTCATGAGCGAAGGGAGTTTCTGCGCTGGGTCTGGAGAATTGGGTAGGGCGGGGTGACAAAGGATATATACTGACCTCCAAGAGGAGATGGCCTTCTCTCGCACCTCGATCATCAAAGTATCTCGACCTTGCTTGATCTCACAACTCACAGCGCTTCATCATCATCGCTAGGCATCCCGTCTTCTCTGTTCCTAAATGATTCCACGCAGCGACCGAGTCTTCTTTCACCTCGATGGAAGCCCTCCTCCCACCACCAAGACTCCTCTCCCCACCCCTATCAAAGCTAACAACAACATGCAAAGCCCTGTGGCGCCTAATGCTCGATGGAACGGCAGCAAGCGCATCTTCGTCACCAAGAATTCCAACAAAACGCGAGCGCTCGCCCCTGCGACACCTTGGCGTCCTCGCATTTCGCGCAAGACACACAACACCCTCACAGCCGATGAGCACAACGAACAACCTAGCCCTCTCGATCGTAAAGTCCCAGCGACAATCGCTCCTCTCAATCTCGCCACTAAGCCTGAGACGGGCGTGCTGTCCTCTGCTCCGACTTCCGCGACTCTCGCTCCGGTTTGCGAGAAGGAAGAGCCTGTTCAGGGCGAGCAGAAGGTCGAGGCTAAGGTAGATGCATGTCGACGTGAGGTCGAGATTGCACACACGGTTGAGAGGAGGGAGGACCGATGGGGTTTGCTTCGATCTGATTCGGACAGCAAGACGACATCGCACCGCAACGATGCATTCCAGGAAAATAGCCACGTGCTGATGCGCGAAGGGGCTCGCTGTCATGCGACCCGTGTAGATGCGCATGGTGCATCGCCAACGTACTCGATGCCTGGCAATGGAGCTGCATTTGGTCCACTCGATGCTCCCTTCCCCACTCCATACAGGCGAGCAGAGCCTTGCCTGGCTATGGGTCAAGACAACGACACCAACATTTACGTCAATGGACTGCCGAAGGAGTGAGTATGCAATCGTAGCTGCGCTCATTAAGCTATACTGGGACCTGACCACTAACATGATCGTTTTCTCGCATCAACAGGATGGATGATAGTATGCTCTTCCTTCTCGGCTCAGCCTGCGGTGTCGTAATCAGTCACAAAGCTATGATGGATCGTCACACGGGCCTTTGCAAAGGCTTTGGCTTCCTCATGTATGCCAATGGCGAGATGGCCAAGAAAGCCATCCAGTGGCTCAACAGTCATGGCTTTACTTCTTCTTTTGCCAAGGTACGTCTTTGCTCTCACCCACTGCTCGTACCGCAGTAGTCGCTGATCATCATTATACTACTTTCTTGACAATCGCAGGAATCATTCTCTGCTCGACTTCGCCGAATGGCAGACGCCACCTCGTCGAACGTCTATATCTCGAATCTTCCACTCAAATTCAACGTCTCGCAACTCGAGCAGCTTTTCAACCCACACCCGATCGCATCGCTCAAGATCCTCCACGACATACACGGTGAGAGCCGCGGAGTAGGCTTTGTCAGGCTCTACGACCGCGCCACCGCCAAGCTTTGTATCGAGAGGCTCCACAATCGCGTACTTCCCGGTACCACTCTGCCATTGCAGGTGAGGTTCGCGGATAGCGAGGCGCAGAAGCAGCTCAAACACTCGGTTCATCAGAAGCATACACTCGAGTCCTTGGGTCTGTTCAACTTGGACACGAGGGGTGCGTGGGAAGAGACGAGGATGCGGGAGATGGATGGGTACTCGAGGGCGTTTGGCGGAGTGGCGAGGATCAGGACGGCAAGCGAGTTGGATGCCGCTCTCGGGAGGGGTATGCCTCGACACATGCCGAACTCTGTTGGACCCTCGCCTCCCTTTCCTCAGCCTTTCATCCCGCCTTCGCCGGCGTCGTTCGCACCGTATGCACCGGATCAGTTTCGCTCTGGGCTCGGCATTGAGCTCCCCAACCAGGTTCTCTACCCTCATCCAGGCGGTGTGCATGTCCATCCCGGTCCCAGGGTCGTCTATCCGGCGCCGAACGGCAGCTATGCTCACCATCACAACGGGTCACCGACCAGCAACTTCTGGGGCACCCACAAGCACTGGGATAGCTACTCAGAATCCTACCTGCCGCTCGACACTCTTCCTCCTCCCCCAGGCTTGGGCCATGACATCTCGCCTTCTGCTTCGGAAGATACCACCTCTACTACTATCGCGACCCGACAGGCGCGCAAGAACAACCTCGGTGCGCCTGTGCGTGTGCGCTTCCCTGATCTGACCCCGACCCGCAACGGCGATGGGGGAGCGAGGGCAGTATCGGACCCAATGGCGATGGTCGCTGCCAAGCTCAGAGTGGACGAGGCATTGAGGGGCAGGGAGAGGGTGAGGGCTGCGGTGAGTGCGGACAACTCTCTTGACATGGGTGGGGATGAGGTTGATGTGGAGGAGGGAAAGATGGACAGGGAGGACGACGAGGATAGCTTGAGCGTCGAGATTCGCGTCGACTAGGTTGCTCGGAAGTGGAGAGTGTGGTTTGTCTCTGTTTCGGTATGATGGTTGCTTCCGTATCTGGCTCGTATGCTTCTATTTCGATCTTTGCTTCGGGTTCTCATCCAAGCTTTGTTCTCTGTTTTGGACAATACTTTAGTGTTCGTGTTGACTTCACTTTGCTCTTCTCGTATAATGCTGAATCAAGCCAGTTGGCCCCTCAAGTCGTGGAAGTGTGCTAGTCTGGTTGGTATCAGCGTTGCATGCAGGTGTGGTACGCCGATCTTGTCGGGGTCCACTCCGGATCGGGCAATCCGAAGCAGTGAAGTTGAAGCGTCTGAAAGGCAATCACCTGGACGCTGAGCCTTGGCTGAAGGATTCGGGAGGCTATTAAAGAGGTACATAGCAGCTGTGGAAGCTATCAGAATGGCTAAGCCAATGGGAAGAGCTTGTCAAACGGCAGATCCGATGTGTGTGTGTGTGTGTGTGTGTGTGTGTGTGTGTGTGTGTGTGTGTGTGTGTGTGTGTGTGTGTGTGTGTGTGTGT